>WQNJ02000018.1:1200000-1757500 GCA_016584745.2 Phylloscopus trochilus trochilus | reverse complement strand
CCGCAGCCATACTAAAGAACGTCCATTTGTTTGTACAGTCTGCAGTCGTGGGTGTTCCACTATGGGTAATTTAAAACAGCACTTACTGACGCACAAATTAAAAGAGCTGCCTTCTCAGTTATTTGAACCCAACTTTACTCTAGGTCCCAGCCAAAGTACTCCTAGCCTGGTCAGCAGTACAGCACCTACCATGATCAAAATGGAAGTGAATGGTCACAGCAAGCCGATCTCTTTGGGTGAGGTTCCCTCGCTTCCAGCTGGAATCCAGGTTCCTGCTGCACCACAGACAGTGATGAGTCCGGGGATCACCCCTATGCTGGCACCCCCCCCTCGCCGGACTCCCAAGCAGCACAACTGTCAGTCGTGCGGGAAGACCTTCTCCTCAGCAAGTGCACTGCAGATACACGAGCGCACCCATACCGGTGAAAAACCGTTTGGTTGCACAATCTGTGGTAGAGCTTTTACCACAAAGGGGAATCTTAAGGTAAGAGGCCACATAAAACTGTAAAGGCTTGGGGAGGGGGGCATTAAAGAGCACTGCTCTTGAACTCAGCAGGTTTTAGTGCTAGGCATTTGTCCCAAAGACAGGTGAGAAGGGAACTTCAAGGAAATGCTTGCTTTACTGTGACAGTAATTATGCTTCTACTGTGTGGAAGATAAGGACTGGAAAGTGGCTGTGCAATGATGCAAACTTTAAAACTGGTTCCAGGTGTACATGCAGGCATGTTGTAGTTCTGACAGATGTGATGGCACACCCAGTCAGCCGATGGACATGTTCTGAGACTTCTTATGGACCATCAATGCAAAATAACCTTGCTGTAAACCAGAAACACAACTTACTCTTCTCCTTGGGTGCCTCCCCAATTTCTATTTTCTATTCCACTTTGCAGCCATTGCAGAGTAGAAAGTAGTTTCTCACAGATTTACAATGGGTTACTGCAGGACCGATGGATCCTGTTCCTGCTGTTTGGTTAACCATCGGGATGCAGCCTGGGGAAGACATATTAAACGTCCTTTTTAAAAATACTAAATTTAGCAAATTAATCAGTGCTTCTGACATGAGATAAAACATAAAAACAGACAGGAGCAAAAAAGGAAAAGGGAAAACCACCCATCTCCTAGTACAAGTAATGTGCTCAGTAATCTTCAGCATGTGAGGACTTCCAGCTTGCATGTGAAATTGTCTAACCCAAGAGAGTATGTACCCTTTAGTCTTGCAGCGCTGTTTGTTTTCACTGAGAAGCAAATGCACATTGAAAAACTACTGTGGAACTGGGTTTTCTTTGTGTGGGCTGACTGGACCTTAGAACTGTGTCTTTACTGGAATTGTTTGGGTTCTTTTTCAATGCCAATTAAAAGGCTTTTTTTTTAAAAAAAAAAGCAAGCGCTATTGTAAGTAAGAGTATTTCAGGCTAGACACCTCACCAGAATGTGCTAACTTGGGGGTGCTTCTTGTCCCTGTTCACTCTGCAGGTTCACATGGGGACTCACATGTGGAATAACGCCCCTGCACGCCGTGGCCGACGCCTCTCCGTGGAAAACCCCATGGCTTTGCTCGGTGGCGATGCTCTCAAGTTCTCCGAGATGTTCCAGAAGGATTTGGCAGCTCGGGCCATGAATGTTGACCCCAATTTTTGGAACCAATATGCTGCAGCTATCACTAACGGACTTGCTATGAAGAACAATGAGATTTCTGTCATACAGAACGGAGGCATTCCTCAGCTCCCAGTAAGTCTAGGCGGAGGCGCCATCCCGCCTCTAAGTAACCTTACCGGTGGCATGGACAAAGCTCGCACAGGCAGCAGCCCTCCCATTGTCAGTCTGGACAAAGCAAGTTCTGAAACGGGAGCCAGTCGTCCATTCACCAGATTTATTGAGGATAATAAAGAGATTGGCATAAATTAAAAGCATTCATTCTGAGTAACTGTTGGACCTCTACTCGACACAACACTTGTCCTGTTCCATGTACAGCTTTTGAAGCTAAGCATTAGTTTCCTGACCTAAATGCATAGGTTCCCTTTAAAGTTTTATCCATAGCAGAAATACATAACTTTGTGGCTGCTGAAAAGTTGTCTTGCAAGATCTGCATGGTACTTCTTTCAACAGTGAGTTTGACTGTTACTGAGAACTTTGAAACCTTTTAATTTAACAGAAAACAAACAAACAAACCAGTCATGGAATAACTTCATTAGAAACAGAAAGAGGCTAGTCTACATTTACTTTGCTTCTTACAAAACTTACTATCACCTGAGAAAGGGGGGCTTCATTATGGCATTCTGTCACACTTATTTGCTGGTTTTGTTCAAATTAGTTAGCAACTTGGACTATGTTTTTAGGAATCTTAATCTTAAATAAGTGATTTAGTACCCCAATGCTGTGTATTATTACAGTATCCTTGTCTGTAGTATTTATAATGTTAAGATTATGCGGGTAACAGACAATATACTAGCCCCAAACTTAAATGAAGCTTTTGTACTGCAAAATACATCTGGCTATGTGATTTTTCTTTTTTCTTTTTCCTTCTTTTTTTTTTTAAGCAAGTTTTGTTTTACTATGAATAAGTGGTTTCTTTCAATGCAGGCAAAATTGTGAAGTTTTATTGGGAAAGATAGCATGCTTTTCATGTGCAAGTACCTGTCAGTAACAAACTTTTTTTTTAATTTAAATATTTGTAGCTGCTATGTGGACAGTTGTTCTATTAAATGAAAAAAAATGTAGTGTGGATTTTAGCTCAATGATTGGAAAACAAGTTACAGACAAACCTTAGAACCATAAATTATTCACAACATTATAAACAGTTGTGAGTAAATACTCCGTGTTATCAAAGTTGTACAATAAAAAGGTAATGTTTGTATAATGTGGTTGCAAACTCTTAATTTATACTATTGCACTTTTAGTATTTTGTATTAGGGAGGTTTGTCTATAATCTGAAACTGAACAAAGATGTAAACTATTTTATAAATAGTAGTTTGACTTAAGGAATAAGGAGGAGGACCCTGTTGCAGTTTCTTGTTTTGTTTTAAGCTCAAACAATGAGAGATCTCTATCAACTAAGCAGAAAATTGCAGAGAAGTGTCAGTTCCTTAGGAAATGCGGTGACTGCTGTTTCTTAAATGGAAACTATTCATTTAACTTTTTTACTACGCCCACATAAAAGTGTGACCACCCTGACAGAATTCTGATCCATTTATCTTAGGAGTGTGATATTAATACAAGTCTAGGATAGAGGAAGAAGAACATTACGTAGGTTTAATTTTCCTGTAATCTGTTCTGTCTCTTTCACACATAACCATGAGAAAGATGCTGACTGCCTAATAATAGTGGGAACAAAACAAAAGAACTTTTGGGCAGCGGGAGCAGTAGTAACACACAAATGCTCTGCATTTATTTCCAACTGTCTGATTATCTTTTCAGATTGCTCCAAAGCACAATGTACTCTGATTAATCAAATATAATTTTACATTGATTGCATTGTTGGAATTACGCTGAGTAAACAAAAGGAATGGTTCCACTCGTAAGTTAAGTGGGGGATGCTGAGGAGACTGGGGCTTAATCAAAACTTGAACAGTAAATGTTTTGTGTACTACCTCATTTTTGTGCATTACAAGCATGGTGGAGTTGACACTCTGAACTTCCGTCCAGCAGAATTGTTTGAGGGACATTATGGGTAGCTGGGTAACAGCGCAAGGAGTTTTATGCCCCTAAAGAACAAATCAGACAGTGAGGTCTTCTCAGTTGAGACTGAAAAATAGGACAATCTTTCTTATAAAACAGAAACCATTACTGTAAGAGGATGGACTATTTCTGCCATCATGTAATGGAGTGAAAAGAGGTTCAAAGACTTATTAGCTGTTTGTTTCTATTGGAAATGAACAATGAACTCTACAACTCCGTTTTCTACAATGATGAGATAGAGATATATAGATATAAATATATATCTATATCTGAGCAAAATTATATATCTGTAACACCTCTACAATATAACGTAATTTTTCTGCCACAGTGTGTGGGTGGTTAGGGGTGTTTCCAAGCGTTAAAGAAAAAGAAAACTGAGGTGGCTTAATGATGCTGTATTTCAGCAATTGAATGTTTTTATTTATCTGTGTAATTTTTGGTGTGACTTTTTTTTGTTAGTATTTGGTACCATGTAGTGTTATCTCTATTCCCTAAAGAATGTGCATAACTTTAAAAAAAAAAAAGGAAAAAAAAAGAAAGAAAAATAGAGAAGAAAAAATGAAAAAGGAAAAAGAGAAAAAATATGTAAAGTGTTGTAAATAAGATGGTTGACGATGGTACAGTAAGACTGACCCCATTTTGTATTCAGGGTTAGGCCATTCCTCTCTGCATGGTGAAGAGAGACACTATTTTTATACTGTGATACCATGTAGGGCTAGGAGCCTCCCTGAAACAGCTGGGAATTGTTACCTAGATCCAATATTTTTTATTATTAAATCTTGTTGGCTTGACACATCTACTGATTGAAATGGATGTCTTAGTCTAGGTTACTATTTTTGTCATATGGAATTGAATAAAATGCAGGATGTAATATTATTTCTGAATTGCGTTCCTTGATTACTCTAATAACAGAACAAGGTATGAGACTAAGGTCACTTGTGGTAGATTGGTGTCAATGACTTCTAATCGTTGCATCTGAAAATCAGAGGAAGGTCGACACCGTATATTCAAATGTTTTTCTAATTTATATTAACAGTGCAAAAGGATAGAATTATTAAAATCTCTTTTCCAATGAAAATAAATGTAAAGAGCATTTATCCCAAGGTAGCAGAACAAAAAAAGACAAAATTTTTTTTTTTTTGTAGGGGGGAAAACAGACTTTGGAATGACTATTGTTTCAAATTGACTGCTTTCTGAACATTTATCCTGTATGGTCTAATGAAAAAACCTCCTTTTCAGGTTGTTTAAACATCTGCCTAATATTCACAATACATTGCATGATAAAATTTGTGAACAAATTTATCAGGAGCAGTTCAAATTCTAAAATACAAAAAGGAAAAAAACAGACAACTCGCATCCGTTCATTCCAAATGACATAACCTATACGTTTAAACTCATGGTTTTGTTTTGTCTTTTTTTTCAATAACCTCAATTATCAAAGCATGTCTAACTTTAACCAAATTATTTTTTCACATTGATTTAAATGAAAGTATTTACATTCTTAAGGTTAGGCATGTGGTTAAGTATCTCCTGCAAAAAAAAGCTGTATGTTTGAGTAAACTCCAAGCTGTTATATTTCAATGGTGAATGCCTGCTGCATTTAAAACAGAAAAAAAAGATAAATAAAAGAGAAAAATCTGTATTAATCATTTTTCAGTGGCCTTGTTATGCAGATACTGTGTTTTATAAGACGAACCCAAAGAAGGTATGAGTTTCCTCAGGTGACTCAACAACAATGATAGATTTGTGCTTTTCTTCCTCCATGCATGTCCCTGAGTCTTGCTGAGAGAAAACATGATATGCAAAAGAGAAGAAAAGCAAAGGAGAGCTGATAGCTATGGTTCTGTTCAAAACACAAGAGGAAAATTATTTGCTTTCCCCTCCTCCCCCTCCCAAAAAAGGATGAAAGCAGAATGGTATCTATTTTTAAATATGTATGGGTTATTTTTTTTATCATATGAAGACATTAAATAATAAAATATGCTACACAGATGAAAATGGTCAAAGTCTGTTGAATTACAGATGTTTAAGAATATAGCCACATAGGAACTCTATATATGATCAGCAAAAATGCCCATTATGATTTTTTAAGGGGAGTGTTCCAGCAAGGCTTTCAAACTTTTCATTTCCATTTTTCCCATGAGTTATTAGAAAGAGAGCATTTGTTAAAAGATTGAATTAACTTAATTAATTGTTTGTAATAACTTATTTTTTACGCTTTTTTTTTTTTCATTTTGTATATATTAGCCCTCAGTATATTACTTGTTTTGTTCTTTCTCTTTTGGCAAATACTTGGTTTTCCTAAAGCTGCATTTGTGCTGTATTTGTGTTGCCTTTAATTTACTTCTCTGCATGTGCTCTGTCGTTTGGAAGATACTGTGGTTTATTTTTTTCCTTTTTCTCTAATTCTGCAGAGGTCAAAAGAGCTGCCTGTTTTTTACGTCTATGTGTAACACTAGCATAATGAGTGATGAAGTCTTCAGTGATGTGATCAGGTATGTGCATAGCTCACAGGATTTGCTGACAAACATGCCATTCACACTCCTTCCTTCAGACGAAGGCATGAAGTGTTGCTGGTAGAGGGCAGCCGCAGATGGGCAGGAGGATGGAAGTCCTGATCCTAACTTCACTCTGCCTGCTTTTACACCACTGAAGCTCTACGGCCTTTAGTGGGGACGCGCCAGGTTTATTCTGGTGCAAGAGGGACTGCTCCCAGGTTCAGATGTCTTGCTTTTCTTTACACATTTTCAAAACAATGGCTAGCTATACAGTATTTTAACATAAGTCTAAGCAAAAGCATCCCGGATTTTATTTTTAAAAAGAGGGAAAAGAATGCATATATTTTAGTACATTCCACAGGATCATCCCAGTTTTAAAGGAGATCCTGAAAGCTGAATCTAAAAAAATATATGGCTATGCACCTTAATGCATAATTCGAAGTCATCATACGACTATTCAGAGTATTCGCATAAATGAGTAAAAGAACCTGTAATTTTTATGCATAAAAGTAAAAGAATGGGAGACTTTTGCCACAGCTTTGCTACACAAGGTATGTGCTCACAGGGAAATACCTCCCCTTGGCAGATACGAAAGGTATCAGCAGATTTATGGAAAGAAAAATACATGTTTGTGCACGCCACAGAGCCAATGTATAGTACCTTATTTTTTCAAAGGGAGAATGTCTCAATCAATTGACAAAGTGACAAATATGAAAGCCAACAGCTTTGGGCTGTGCCACTGACATTTTTAAGGATGTGGGCAACTTCTTTATTAGACTAATATTTGCTTAAGAACAATATTCTTCTGGGGTTTCTGGGAATCAGGAAATCGGGCCTCTGGGAACCCCCTTGCAGCATCAGCTAGCACCTTGTAGTGTTGGGGTGACTTTCCCCATCAGTAAGATGGGGTGACACTTTCGTACCTACCTCACAGGGGTGTTGTGAGGAATAGTTTTATGTTTGTACAGTGTTTCAAAGATGGAAAATGCTTGGTATTATCACTGATTTTAGAGACTTTACAGTACATGTATTATTATTTATTATTTGTATTCCAGTAGTACCTATGAGCTCCAGTCAGGACTGGGAGGCCTTATCCTAAATGTTGTACACTCACCTAGTTGGGACTGATACAAAATTTTACTCAGTAACATTTTTCAATGGAGATATTTCAGTTTCAAATGCCTATTTGATTACTATAGCATTTAATTCAATTATTTAGGTGTTCAAATTGATTATCAGTTTTAGGCTGTGGCAGAGAAATATCTGCTATCACATTTTGTTTTGACTTTGTATTGATTTTCAGAAAAAGTGCACCAATTTTCTATGGATACTCTACAATCAAATCTTGCCATCAGTGGAATTCTACTGTACTTTTTGCTATTAAAGCTAAACATTAAAATACATGTGTGTGTATACATTATTATACACCAATATATAATATATATACCTATAAACATGTATCTTTTAAATTTCTTTAGCTGCTTAGATTAATTTCAAACTGTGTGTGGCATATTTTGCTTTAGCATTGCCTATTTCAGATGCATCTTAAACATCATTAAATGGTGTTGACTCTCAGTAAAGATATAAAAACTGGAAAACATGACAACAAAAGACATATTGTTGCTATAATATTTATGAAGGCTTGTAAGGAAAGTGTCTGAGTCTCAAATGTATTAAAAAACCTTCAGTAGGTCATAGAAGTCTTTACTTAGATTATGTTGAAATAAACTACTATATCAGAATGAGATCACTGTATATAAGTATGTTAAAATGAATAAATAATTCCAAGTAATGCTTGCTATCATTTGGATGTTGAACAGAAAGTAATTTGTTTCCCAGAGTGGCAGATTATGTTAATATTTTTTTACAGGTATCTGATTTACAGTACTGTGTTAAGCAGCCTTTTTAGCATCTGGTCATGTGCTAAATATATTGGCTCAATTAATTCTATTGATAGTCTTGGCTTTTTTATTTGATTGTAAGGAAAGTTTTTGGTTTAGTTTTGATTGAAGTGTCATCAGTGATTTTAGTCTCACTGATTTCACTCAGGCACACCATGGAGTAACATATGAGCAGCAGTGGGTGAATCTAGGCTAAAGAATGTCTCTTATCCTTCTGGATATTACTGACATCTCTCCATCACCCCATTCCATGCTGGTTACCAACCAACACGTCATAGGTTGTCATCTTCCTTGTGTGTTGATTTCCTTGTGTGTGGCTCAGCACTCATGGCTCAGCCAATTTTGTTGAACACTTGGAACTTGTTCTGCAACAATGCACCCTTCATTTGGGACCTATAGATATACTACATAAGTATCATATTTAACACAGGCTGCTGGTGGAATAAGTAAGTGAACACCTCTGCTGGAAGTCACGTGTCATTACCTGTTGTGTGTGGTGTACAAAATGGGCACATTAAAGGATGAGGTCATCAGGAGGTTTTTCTCACTTTGTACTCCCAATAATGTGCTTGCTATTATTGTGTTTTGCCTTTTTAAACAATTGTTGTAAGAGCAATTATGAACAGATACCTTAAAAAGGGGAATATACATTTTCAAGTAGGAGTTTTGTGGGCAGAACTTGATTGAGACCTGCCTTTTTTCTGCCCATTTTTTATTAAATCACTTTTCCCAACATAGTCTTCTAGATAACATCACAGTTAAAAATTTAGTCCTTCACTGATCTGAAATTTAGGTTTCAGACTGCCATTATCCCATTCCAAACATCCCCATCCCTTTGGCTTGCTAAAACCAAAGGGCTTTATACTAAGACATTAGCTAATGCATCTAATGGGTAGTAGAATCCATTTTCCTGTGCACTTTTGAAATTCTCTTAAAGAAAAATTCAGTTAAATCTTCAAACAGATTCTTACGTATCTTGTGTCATTGAATGTGATATCTATTCCAATATTTGGCAACAGCCTGGGTCACTCTGTAGTACTTTCCCTTACACTGGGTAGCCCACTTCTCCATAATTTGCCTTAAGTAACGTAATGACACATGCCAGGCAGTATTACTCATTAAATGGAATTTTTTTCAATGTGTTATCATGCACCTTACAATAGCTGCAATTCCAACCTCACAGAGGGTAGATTAAATGAGCCTGGTAGTCTCTGCAGCCTACGTATTTCCTCTTCTCCAAGCCCTACTATCTTCATGAAGTAGTTTGCCAGTGTTTCCTCTGTGATAATGTGTCTTCTGATTCTTTTCAGCAAAGTAGTGCTGCTTTGTTCATTTCTTTGGTTTGACTGTCTTTCTGACTGTGGCCATGTTCTTCACATGTTTTCTTTTAAGGTAGTGTAAGGTTTGCCCAGTACACACATCTGTCCTTGCATTATGTTGAGATTCATTTCTTTTTTGATTTTGGGGCCAGGCCATGTTTTCCCTACTCATATCTCCACCTAATTCAAATTAATTTCTTTTGCTGGGACTATGAGTAAAAGATACTGCACAATGAAGCAAAATTCAGTCCTATGAATCTTTGAAGAATTTTAAAATGTTTGTCCAGCTGGGATTTCTGCACTCTCACATGTTGAACACTGGAGTTTATTGACTTCAGCTCTTGAGCCTGCTATAGACACAACTAGTTCCACTCTTAGTTCCTTTATGTGTGGCAACTATTTCAGGCTGACCTTGGCTTTCCATACTTTATAAAAATCATTTACATTATTTTTCCCAAAAACCTGTATCAAAACCCCACTAATTTAGTGGCTAATGTTTTCTATGCAACAAGAAAATTGTAACAAGGAGTAATCAAATTTTGCTATTATTTCAATGGAACAATTCTCATATAGTGCTGAAATGGAAGTAAAGCTCACATGAGTACAATAAGTAGCCTTTTCTTTACAAGCATCTTTATAAATAACTTTACCTCTATATCCCTACTGCTGAATTGGAGAAAAATAAAGAGATCACAGACCACATGATAAGCAACCAACACAGAGATTGTGGCAATAGTAGTGTTAAGCACAAACAGAGGCACAGTACAGGAATTAAACACAACAGAAAATATAAGAATTTAATACACTAGATTTTAAAAATATACATCATAAGGAAATGGAACCATACCTCTATGGTATAATTAACAATAATGAGCTTCATTTTATTGCAAGGATTGATCTGAAGTCAAGAGCATCTGAGGGAAGCCAAGCAGCATGCCCCTGGGTTCAGCTTCTTCTTAGACTCAGGAAACGCTTATTCAAGTTCAGTTGTTAAGGCTGGGGAGCTCCTGAAACCAGAAATGTCATCTAGTCAATGTTAGTGTGTATGAATGTCACAAACAGATTTTCAGCTTACCCCTACTCCAGAGTCTTAGAAAGAAATGGAATATTTTATTACTTTTAAGTTTACTATAAGGCTTCAAAAGAGGGTTGAAAATGGACCGTAGCACATTCAGATCAGTGCAGTTGTAAAAGGACTCATCTTTTTTACTGGGCACTGATATTCTAATTTCTGTAGAATCACACCTGATTGACACTGCTGTGGGCAAAATCAAAAGCCTGTAGTGACTGTATCCCTTTTTCATCAAGCAAGACACCTATCTCTTTTCTTAAAGCATAAAATTTTCAGTGGTTTTTTTTTTTTTTTTTTTTTTTTGTGGTATAAATCATGGTATATACTGGAAGAAGCATGGGAAAATCATAGAATAGCTATACTTCAGTGTGTCTCAGACCTGTTTCCATTCTAGAGGCCACCTGTCCCAGCAGAGCTGCATCCATATAATTTCAAACTCCTTCACTCACTTGGAAGAGGACAGTTACATCCAAAGGGAATATTGAGATTAGCCCTTGCCCCCCAGATCCTGCCTGGATATTGAATGGGAGTGTGTCTCTCCCATTGTTTGACAAAGCTTCCTGTGAATATGTTGCAGTCTGATAGGGCAATTCCTGGCTGCCTGCCCTGGTCCTGGTCAGCTCAAGGATCCCATTCAAGCCTATGAGGACAAACATTTCTTTCCTTTAGGTGGAGTCATTTTCTATCCTGTTTTTACATAGCTGTGCTTCTGAAGTAACTGGAATGGATTCTATCAGAATACTCCGTCCAGCATCTTTCTCTCTTGCCATTAGGAATTTGACTCATTGTGTGTGATTTCATAGGTCACATCTCATGCTCCTGGGAAGCTGGGCCTTTTCCACCAGCTCTTACATGCAAAAAGTGAATCACTCCTTGTAGGTTTTCCAAGGGGGTCCTCTGGATTCAGTGAAGCTGCCAGAACATCTTTTAGCACCTGTTTATTCATTATTTTATTTAGGTATGTTATCTAGCCCACTCTTATTCCAGCATAAGAATGTTATTCATGGTTATTCAGGAATAATATTTCCTGAATACTTGTGTAGACAGAGTAGTCCCTTAAGTAATGAGTTCAATTAGGCTAAGATACACTATGCAGCAATTCAATAACAAAAGTCCTGGGAGGTAGAGGGAGAAGATGCTTGCCAATTGCTTACACACAGTATGCTGGATGACAACTAAAGACTCCGTGCTGTGGCATATTTGACACATGCTGGCCTTCAGTTATGCCTAGCGACTCCCAAGGTTTGAGCAGTTCCTTACTAAGGTTTTAATCAAGGAAAAAAAGTAGCATGGTGTGCAAATTAGTAAGACAACAGGCTCCATTTGAAATCTCTTTGGGGATGTTCATTCTTACAAAATACCAGCATCCAAGAAAATCAATTTATCTTCCATTTTTGCCTAAAAAAATGTCAATAGACAGTTTAATTTAGCCATTCACTACCCTGAGCACAGGGTATTTGATTCAGAACTGTAAGGAAAAAAAAAAAAACAAACCACTCTCAAAACTTGAAATGCATAAAATTTGACAGATACGAATTAGAAATTACAATGGATTCAGCATTTGGTCTGCTTTTCTCATTTCCATTGTTAAAACATTTAAATACCTATTCTAAGATCAGTTAGCTGCATTTTAAATGGGCTAAACACGCAACCATATTCTTGAAGTAACATACCTCCACTATATATTCTTATAGAGAATAGTACAGAGATTATAGCGAGTGTATTATACAGAATATATAATTTATATATAATATAATGTATTATACATTGCAAAAATGCCTAGAAATCTTCTTTGGCTCTGCTTGTAATCTAGTGAGATTACACTTTCCAGTTTCTATTTCAAGATTCTTTTGAAGAGCCTGTAAATGTTGCTCATTTTTAGAGGAAATTCCTGCAAGATTTAAAACCTACTTCAAGTCATTATAATGACTATTCAAATGAAAACAAAACCCAGAACCTCCCAACACTGCACGAAAATAATATGGAATTGGAGGATTCTATGCCAGTACCTTTGAGTCATCTGCTTTTCAAATTCCTGATTTTGTGATAGTAATGTGATTCTGCCTGCCAGAGCATTAAGCATTCTTCTGCAGTTTCTGAGGGGGTGACTGCCAGTCAAACCTCTTGACTGCTGCTGGAGTTAAGTCTTCAGAGGCTTGAGATATTGATAGAGATTTCTTAGCATTGATTTTTATGGAGAATGCTAAAATGTAAAGTTTCACTCAAATGCTTCAAATGAATTACCTTATTACAGTTGTCTTGAGCCACAGAAGCAAAGGAAAACTTTGGGTAACTACCTAAGAGTCAAAAGCAGATTTCAACGGCTGAAATCATGCCACAGCTTTAGAATCTGTGCTAATATGCCATTCATGGTCTACAAAGGTCAGAACTTGCCCACTGGGTTAGGATCCTTGGGCCATACCATACCTGATAACTGATTGACCCAGTAAAAGCAAGACCCTAATGGGGTACTGGAAAACTGAAAGAAAGCCCATTTCTCTACTGCAAGACAGAGATTTGACTGTTCTCTTGAGCACTTAAATCTGATGTACTATAGTTTTTATGATTAGAGCATTACGCTAGAGCTGAAACTCTGCCAGGGATTTCAATATGGATTTTTTTGTACTTTGTTTTTAACTCACCTATATGCCAGTTCATTAACTTGAGGTAAGCTTTTCTCAGCTTGTATTTGACTTCTGCTATCATTATTCTTATAATTGGCTTCTGTCCATGCTATTTTGTACACTGGCAAGTTTACTGTTCTGTTCACAGGATGTATTACTCAATAACTAGTTGTAATGTAACTGAAAGCATTCAGAGAAATCACAAATACACATCACATTGCTGGTTTTATTTAAGATCCCAGATACTGTACTGCTTTAAATTCTTACCTTTGGCTGAAAAGGGTAGATTTGTCTCTATTTTTTTTTTTCTTTCCACGTACACCTATAAGGAGGGCACAGCCACTAGAATGACCATGTACTTGGTAGTTGATTCTCTGTTCTAAAACCAAACTCATACTAGCTTGTACCTGAAGTCTGTATTTCTCCCAGAGTGATATAACTACATTATATAGTCCTTCAAGTGTTATTTTGCTTATATGTAGGAACTGGGATGACAGGTTTTTTCCTCTCAGAATGATTCAGGGATTTTACTCACTTATTAAAACATTACTACCAAAATGACCAGAAAAGGTTATTGTAAGTTGCAGCAAAAGCTGGAGGCAATAACTGGCATAAAGTCATGCAGGCAGCTGTACTACAGCACAGAAGTAACTGAGCAAAAGACAAGAAATTTGCTCAGGGGAAGGAAGGAAGGAAGGAAGGAAGGAAGGAAGGAAGGAAGGAAGGAAGGAAGGAAGGAAGGAAGGAAGGAAGGAAGGGTGACAAATAAACTGTTGTGCATTTAGGAAAAAATCTCTTTGTATATAATGTCTTCAAAGAATACGAGACAAGGTAATACACAGTGCATATATATTTTATGCAGATTGAAGGCTTTCCATTTACTGTTTAATTTTGCTTATATGCCTTCAGACAAACTTTACTCACAATTTATTCCTTGTCTTTGGTATTTCACACTCTGAAAATCACTCATTTTTAATTATCAATCCTGTTTTTGCCTCAATGTCAAACTTTAAAGCTCTAATTGCTCCACTGACTGCTATAAGTGTTGTCCTACTGCAAGGTACAGTAGTACAGTAACAAATTCCAGGGGCCCATTCTGAATATAAAAAATGCATCTCAGCTAAACAAAGCTCTTACCTAGGATCATCACCAGCACTTCAGGACTTACTACCCATGTTCTGATATCATAAAAATGGCCTTTCAGCCCTACTGGAGGCTCAACTGCTCCTGCAACTGTAGTAGACTGTGTATTTGATGGATGTGTTGTAATTTGGCTTTATTTTCTTTGGAAGAAGCTGGGTGAACTTACTGAAGATAATTTCTGAAATGCTGCTGAACAGATTCAGGGAGAGGCAGAGGATGGGCAGAGCACTGGAGTCCAGCAAAACCATTGCAGATCTGCTCAGTTTGTATCTTTCAGAGACCAAAAGGCTGAAAGAAAGGGTTGGAAGCAGACATCCATGCTTGAGGTGTGATTGGAAAAATATCATAGGGGTGTGGGAAACTCAGCAGACCTTTCTGCTTCTCAGTTACTGAACTGGCTGGGATGATGATCACACCTAAAAGGCAGAGAATTGAATGTAATACAGTTGATTTTGTTCTCTCTAGCTCCTCTAAGGATTTCTCTTTTTTTTACTTAAAATTTTGTTGTTCAATATAGCAGCTTTTACTCAAATAAAAATTAGCTTTCCTGAGCTGGGACAGGGAAGAGACTTTGAAGGAAGCAGGTCTGTGCCAAAGCTGTAGTTGAAATAGTCTCATGATTTTCCTCATGTGTTCAATATAGCAGCTTTCTTAGGCCACCACCAACTCTAATAAATGCTCTCTTCCCTCATTCACTCAGCCAGGGTACAAACACAGCCAGAACCTGTTTCTGAACAGTTTTGAGCTTCTGCAGTTCCAAGTGTCTGACCATGCAGGGTAAGATGATGAGGAGGGCTTGCATATGCCCTAGAGAGAAGGGTGGTAAAGGAGGTCTGAGGTAGCAAAGTAAATAGTAAGGAATATCTATCTCCATTAGCTGGCATGGCCCATGCTTGGGCAGGAGGTGAAGGCATTTCTTCCAACACACAGCTCAATTCCTGACTTTCTGAAATTGTTTGAAGCTAATCAGGAAATATCAACCAATGGAGAGCAAGGCGTCCCACCCCTATAGATCTTCTTCCCACACAGAAAGGCCTTTAACAGAGCCCATAGCTGCATTTGCTTTTATATGGTGCCAAATGCAATTTAAAATAGTGATCACATACATAGCTGAGAAAGGGGGAGCAGGATGTTGGGGGAAGCTCATACTTGTCATGTCTAAGTCTCCCTGCACCTGGATTAGTTTGCTTTAGAGGCATAATTCACATTGCTGTTACTCCCTGCTAGATGAAGTAGCAGGAATTAAAAAAAAAAAGGTTGAGATTGGATGAAATGAAAATATTCATTCTGGACAGAAAGAATGGATTTACTTATGGACATTGGTCAACCCTGTTCTTGCACATGTGCAATCATATTTTGTACCTGTATTCAAATCACAATGATAGATTTCAAAAATGTATTTAAAAAAAGAGCAAACAACTGTTTAACTACCCCATTTCTGAAACACCTGTATTCTCTACAATGATGAGTTGTGTTTTCCTATGCCAGTAACATCTGAATTCAGCTGTCTGGGTTTTGTTTTCTTCTGTATTTCTTGCTTATGCCACTTTTAGGATCCATCTGCCTATCTAACTCTAGTGAGCTCCTGAATATGTGCACATTTTCAACTCTCCTCCCCCATCCTTTTTTTCCCCCTTTAGTTACTACCACGGCTGGTGAACCATTATAACTTCACTTCTGCTGGTTTAATTAAATTTACCTATGGAAAACAAAGACATGAGATCTGGCAGTCAGGGAGCTCAGGGACACAAGGTGGTCTGTTACTGAATAAAGTGATGCTTGAGAGGTGCTATTCTTTATGCATCATCATGATCATCAGATAAGGAAGAATCATATGACACATTGCAAGAATGCTTTGAGGAAAGTGAAATTCTAATCCTTTCCCAACATAATCATAATGATGTAAATGTATCCCTTTATGTGGTGTTAAATTGATTTTTCCTTCCTGTTAACAGCTGTACAATTTCTGTTGTGCACACATTTTTCTTCAAAACCACCTGGTTCCCTCTGAGTACATTGTTGTTCTTTCCCTCGTCCCTTCTTTAAACTCATTCATTTTTTATTTATTTTATTTGCCATCCTGACCCTTGGTAAGGTTTGAATGATTATTCAGCAGTTGTGCACTGTTGAATTACCCATCTTTTGTTCCATAGTCTATTTTGTTGTTGGCGTACTCCATAGACGCCTTTGACTCAATTATCACTGATATTGTTAATCTCTGGGCTACTCAAGATGAATTCCCAAACTGTATAAAGATGACATTGGTCTTTTCTGTTCTTAAAAGACTAATTCTTTTGACAGAAATCCAGGAAACTTCAATCTGTGAATGAATAAGGTAAAAAGGACAGAGCAATGATGTGATACTTTTTATCACACTGACATTGTAACTTGATTCTATTATAACCTCTCTTAGGAATCTGATATCCTAGTCCAATAAAAAAGTATGGCAGCCTTTATTTTATGTAACAAAATCTAGCTTGTTCATGTACACTGCTGGACCTTAGCTGTCAGAATGTGGTCAAAGGACTGTACAGGGCTGCACTCTGTTCTCAGAAATAACTTGTGTGCTTAGAAACATAAGGAGTCCCAGAGATGTCCCATGATACAAGGAAATTTTACTGATTAACTATCTTGATAGGGAAGGGGGCAAACTATTGTGCTGCTGAGTTCTCACAGGAAGGCAGGCATGCTGAAATAGGTGTCTCACAAGCTCTCTGGACTTTTCCAGCACTTGAACTGAAGTAAAGCCTAAGGTTTGCTTTAGAGGCTCAATGAGAGGCCTCAACATACATTTGGGCATATGTACTTGGATCAAAAATGCCAAGAGCAGCACCCAACAGGACATCAGGGGACGTGATCACCCATAAATACCACCTTCTTTCAGCAACAAATGCACTATAATAATTTAACACCATAAAGCTAAAGCACATGAAAATTAGGTAAAAGGAGGATTTCTCCATTTAGTCCCTGATCCCATGGATTTAATACCATAATATGAATGCTAACGAATGCTAATGAATGTAAATAACTTAAGTCCACCTCTCACTTTTCTCTTGCTTTTCTGGCCTTCCACTCCATAACCTCCCCATAGACATGATTCCTGCCTTTTCTGTGTTTGCCTGCCACACCCTCCCTAACCCTTGTCTGCCAAATCATACCCCCCTCAGCTCTGACACTATATTCAAACTTCACACCTGCTTTTATACTGGAATATCCCATTCCCTTGGCTCCAGTCACATGAGTCCAGGAGAAGTCAGTTCCTTGGACCAAGCTCCATTCCAGTTGCAGGGCTTCCCACTGTATCTTCTGAATGGACTAGTTATGGCTTTAGCCTGATTAGGTGGCTCAGATAGAACTTAGATACATGGCATGAAGGAGATTATTCAAAAAGGAGGATTAGACAGATAATAGCTAAATTGGCAAGGAGGCTAATCCTGTGCATGTGCAAGAGGGACAACTTAGTTGCCAAGGGACTATTCCCTCTCTCCTCTGTGTGGCTGCTGAGATAAGATAGGTGAGGAGACCTGCAAGGCAAGGTGGGTGTGTGCAAGAAAATGGAGTTTAGGTGTAGCTCCAGCAGCTCTGAGTCCCATTGTTGGCCTTCACAGCACTCCTAAAATGTGACTGGGCCTAGCCATTTAGAGAAGGATACAGATCCTGGAGTAAGAGCCATCAATCAACTTTTAGAATTTAAAAATTAGATTTGTATGCAACAGAAATATGCATCCGTATGACCTTATAAGATACTTTAAATCTCTACAGCTTTTCCGTCTGTCTGAAACAAATTTACTGGGCTATTATAAAATAGCTATTTCCAATGCAAGTGCAGAAACAGCCAAGGAGTCTTTCTCTTCTCTTCTCTTCTCTTCTCTTCTCTTCTCTTCTCTTCTCTTCTCTTCTCTTCTCTTCTCTTCTCTTCTCTTCTCTTCCCTTCCCTTCCCTTCCCTTCCCTTCCCTTCCCTTCCCTTCCCTTCCCTTCCCTTCCCTTCCCTTCCCTTTTTCCTTCCTTTCCTTTCCTGTGACAGCAGTAGAGGCAGTAATGACAATAATATAGAACTATCTATAGAACTATGTTTGGTCATAGGCACCTCAGTCACTGAGAACTTCATTTGCCAAAAGGATTCTTTTTTTTTTTTTTTTTTTTTTTTTTTTTTTTTTTTTTTTTAAGACTTTTCGGCTCTCTGTCTTTGACCATAGCCTCTTCTTATTTAGTATGACTTCTTTACCAGTACTGATCAGTGCAGATTTTATTTGTCTAACACTCTTAATTTGTAGTTTTAGGAATTATTATGATTTGGTTCTCATTGTTCCATATTGGTCCTAGTCCCTTTTTCTCATCTTATTTCCCTTCAAAGGATGAAGTGTCTTTTGTTTTGCAACATTCTCTGCATTATTCAACTATACTTACCTCCAAATATTCTTAAACTACCACACAAACTCATACTTGTTAAATTATATTTTTTGTGTTTGGCTATTAACTAACCTGCAAGTGCAGAAGTCTCAGGTATCACCTCTGGTCTTTCCTTTTTGTTGGCAATTCTTTTTGCCTTTCATATAGCTGACCATTTTACATAAGCAAAGAAGAGCTAAAAGCAACTGAGATTTCACTCTAACTTTTTAGTTTATTCCAACTGAAACAATATGTGTAGTTTAATTTACGCACTTCCATATAAGGAGCTTTCAGAGATCCTGAAAAATTAATGTTTTAATAATTTCTTAATGTTTCTTATGATTATTCCTTTCAGGGCAATGGATCTAATCTTTCAGAGTATTTTAGCATTTCAGCTGGCTTGAAGTCAAGTTTCTCTTTCCAAATTCATTCCCCACAGATAAAACTTTAACTTGCAAGGCCTTGCACAGTTTGACTACGTGCAGCCTTTTTGAGATAACCAGTTGCACCGGAAGTGCAACAATGAAGTCAGATATGTTTATGCACTGTTTACAGCACTATGTGTTGCTATTTGCAGTTAAACTGGGGGTTTGAATTTTTAGTATCTGGAAGGACCAAAACCAAGATCTTCAGAGATAGACAGAGATTCATGATCCAGACACAGGCTCGTAAGTTGGTACTGAACTGCCTCAGCCAAAAGAAGCATGACTAAAGTCCACTAGAGTAACAAAATTACTTTTCATGCATTTGAGCTTAAAGACATAATTGTATCAAAAAGTATAATTAAGCTCTTGTCACTTACAAGAAAGCCAGGCGTGGATATAGGACCCTATGTTAAGCTAGGCTGTCATCTCAGAACTCTGTGCTGCTTGTTTTACACTACAGAAAAATAAAGGGGCTCAGTAGCTTTCTTTCCACTTACTTGTGGCCTTACTTTTGTGTTGTCTTCAAGGGAAGTCAACAACTTGATAAATCATCAGAACCATTTCCTATATCATCTCTTTTTTTTTTGTCCTAATCAGGTTGAAATCCCATTAAACTGTGACAGAATGCAAACTGGAGTGACATCCTTGCATAAATATAGTTTTAAAAATGTAAACATGATTGTTTCAAATTTAAAATATGTGCCAAATGAGGCACATTAGGTTGTAGTCTTTATGAGTCTCATTTACTTCTTTGCTTTTTTTTTTCTAAATCACTAGGTCTTTGCTCATTCAAGAAATAAATACATCTAATTATTGTGATGTGGAGAAAAGAGTTTCCATTTTTGAAGTTATCCTGACTGACAATAAAACAGCAGTTCTGCTCAGAGAAAATAGCCAAAAGCATTGTAATTATTCTGCTATTGCATTTTCTATGTGTTTGGTTTTGAACTGTAATTATTTACTTCATTTTTAGACTCGCCTATATTTACCCATGGTCAGACTTTTCTGCATTTGTTTGACTCACATTACATTTAAACATTACTGAAATTATAAACACAACTGTGCTTCAATTACTATTTTCCTTCTTTCCTAATCAGGCTTTTTTCCTCATCATTTTTGTGACTATTATCTGCTCCCCTTTACCTACTCTAGACGGTGTCAGTATTTCCTCTTTGTCTCCATGCAGCCCTGTCTCACTCTTTTTTTGCAGTGTCCACTTCCACATAACTGTGGGCTGCCAAACAGTCTTCCTTAACTTCCTTCTACTTTTGTCTTAGAGCCACTGAGCTGGCTAAATCACAGGAGCCGACTCATTGGCTGCAAAGAAAAGCAGGTCAGCTCTCTCCATTCTCCATGCCTTGATCCTGTATGAGAGGAAAGAAGGGGAAAAAAATTAGTTGCTTTTTTGTGTGTCTTCTGTGTCCTGTGTTCTCCGCCTGCCTCAGTTTTGTGGCCTCCTTTAGCTTTGCTTTAGCTTTGTTTGGGTCATTGAGAGAGGAAAAACACTGTTTAATGTATTCACATATTTCAGTGAGACCATTAGTTTTGGGGTGGGATGTTTTGGGATTTTCCCTACTGTTTCTAAGCCAGTATTTAAGTAATATAGTATGAGGGAAGTTAGAGCCTCTATTGCTAATCAGAAAGCTTCCTGTCCACACACACAAAGCATTAAACTTGCAGTTCTTTTATTAAAAGCCAGAGATACGTCTATGCTGGTGCTGAACAGTGCAGCCCAAGGGATGAAAAGATTAATCAATACATTATTCAAAACTGACTGAACTCCACAGGGTACAGGATTTAAATTAAAATATTTTCTGATCTCAATACTCACTATACAGGAGATAAAGCAATAAGGAAGAGCAGTTATGAAAGATGATAAAGCTTTGAGGGCGAAAAGTGGATGAACTAGTACACTTAAGCCACACATAAAGTGTTGGGGTGGTTGGTATGCCTGCTTAGGGCACAGCTGAGGGCTTAGACCCAGAAGGATTTTGTACAAGCTGGCTGAAAGAGTTATTGATACAAGCCAATTTAGCTGCCCCAGTTGTGCAGGCATCTGTGAGGAGCCTTCTTGCTAAATAAACTTCTACTCTCCTTCCTGTGTACTGTGCTGGTGGGTTGTGTAATTGTTTTTGTAATAAAGAGGCTCCTTAAAACATCAAGAATTGCTTCTAATCTGAATTACCAAAGTTCCACTCTGGGAATATATATCCAGATTACACTATGTTACTTCTGAAGAGGAGACAGATGTTCATGGCTGTGAAACAGATCTTTCAATATATTGCTTTTCTCCTTGTGCAGTTCACTACTCAGCCAGACTTTGGGTACAAGGCAAGAGGCATATGGACAGATTTTAACTCCTGATGAAGCAAGTATGTTTACACAGGATCAGTGAAAGTGAGATTTCTGTATTTTCAAAAATGCAGAAATGAATAAATAATTAAAAAAATCCTCTTAAAACATTTTCTGATGGAGCAGAAAAATACAGAATTAAAACATCCTATAACACAGTGATTATATTTCTTTATGTAATGCTTTTATTTAATTCCTAAAGTAAGGTTCAGAGGAAAAATGCATACCATCATTCAAGGATGAAAAAAAGGAAAAAAAATACATTCTCTGGAAGTCACTTCTCATATCATGATGTCATGGCTGAATTTTAGTTACCTGAGATAGACTTCAGCAAACAAATTAAGAAGTGAGATCTCCTGAACTATATATTCTAATAATAATTGCTGTGTGCAGCCTCTTTTTTTTTTTTTTTTTTTTTTTTTTTTTTTTTTTTTTTTTTTAATTGGATATGCTTATGTGTACATGGAAATATATATGTAGTCCAGTTGACTATAGGGTTTTTTACACATGAATATGACCTACATATTAGGGATTTGGAAACCTTCTGAGGTACCTGCCAAAGTAATTACCAAACTGTTTTCCTTTTACTTGGTCCAGTGTCTCCTCAATCTTGTATTGCATCTTAGTAATGAGTTGCAACTGACTGCTAGGATTTACACTATAATGATATTATGATAATTATATCATGTCACCTCTTATTCATCTGCCTCATAAACAGACTTGATCTCTCCTTATGTGGAACTATTTCCTGGCACCTGATCACTTGCCTGTATGTCCTTCCAGTTTATTGTATTTTTGCCCTGTTCTGTGAGAAGTGCTGACAGACAGCAAGCAGGATGAAAACTGAAGAGCAGCTATTAATTTGTAGGATCATATGATAAATGCCTTCTAGACAGTGTCTTCTATTTCATTTCCTAATACTCCCTAAACCACTGTGGTTTTGTTTGTGGTGGGTTTATGTTCACTTTTAACTTACAGCTGCACATTGAGCAGATGGCTTCATTTGAGCCACGCACAAGGATGTCAAGGTCTTTTTCCTGAATGTTTACAGTTAACTTAGAAAAGCCCAAAACTCCCACTGAAGTCAATGGGGAAAATCAACAAGAACTGCTGAAGAAGACTCGGAGGCTGTCAGGATGTTACAGTCTAACAATCTTCAGCATAACTTGGAAATAAAAAAGAAGGCAGATTCTTTTTCTGAGGTACAAAAATGATATTGCTAATAGCTTTCTTTTGGTAAAACTGGATGCATGTGATGTAGCTATCCATTTCTTGGAAGAGAGATGATGTAATTAGAGAATTAAGCCTTATAAATAGGTCACAAAACAATGTTTCCTCATTCCACAGGCCAGAAGAATGTAGAACAAAACTTCCACAGCTGGATGTTTCAGCATTCTGGAGGCATATGATGTTTAGCATAACTGATAATCACACTTTATTTAGGTGACTCTGCATGGAATCAGTATCCATTTTAGTTAGTCAGCTTTTGAGGTGTTTTCCCCTGGGTCTAATGGTAATCTTGCTGAGAGTAATGATTCCTTCACACAAACCAAGGTAAAGTGACAGAGGGAAGCCCAGCAGTAGGAGCATTGAATTGGGCTGTTCCATCACTTGCCTCCTTCTCCAGAAAACCACGCATGGAAGATGTACAACACCATAGGAACATGCGTTGCTTAAATCTAGAGGTACAGGGTGTAAACAGCCATATCTTAGCTCAGCTTCAGTGGTGGGAAAAAGGTACTACTTGGGTGCAATGACTGATGTTTGGCACCTCTCTGGTCTCTGCTCAACTAGAGGAACAAAGGCATTTACAACAGGGAATTTTGCAAACCTGCCCTGAGTTAATAAATGACCAACAGTGTGTGAAGAGCTTTAGATATCTGCATGTCCTTGGCATTGCTGACCACATATGTAGCTGAAACTCCTGTAAGATATCAGTAATATTTCAGTAGCTCATGCAGTTCTTATGGGAGCTCTTTTACACATTTGAATAGGAAGTGTGCTGTCCTCTATCAAACTCTGTTTTTATTATTGTATTTTTTGTGTTTGGTCCCTACATTTCATTATACTTCTCAAGAATTATTTTTTTTCTCTAATGCTTTTCCATGGCAATATAAATCTATTCAAAGTGGTAAGTGGAATTTGCATGAACCTAAAATTTTGTGAAATTAATCTAATCTATTCAGTTAAAATATTACTTTCAAGTATTATTGCAGTTTTTGTTGTGCAAATACAAACTGAGGTTGTTTGTTGGAAATAATTTGGCATTGCAAAAAAGTCCTTTCTCTAGCAACCTTACAAGTAATTTATGCAGATTGCTTGAATAACAACTACTTATATGCATTATAGGCTAAAACAGATCTTTTGTTAAAAGTCCATTATGGAATTAGAGAAAACCATATTCAGCTACTTACTCTGTTCTCTGAGTTGATGAATAATATGACAGTTTTGGTCTTGCAAGCTTATATGTTCATTAGGTAACCATTCATCTCTAGTGTGGGTATTTTTCCTGTCAATATGTTTCTTTTGCAATAGGAATTTACTTAGGGAAAAACAGGGAACTCCATGTCCAGCTGTCATAGGTCACTAAACACTGAAAGAAAAGAAAGAAAATTTCTGTGAGGCTTTTGGTTTCTTACATTGACATGGTTAGATTGGGAGAAATCCTTTAAAATCTTACTAAGGGTAAGGAAAAAACCAACATGTCAGCTTTTCAGACCAAAGAAATTCCTTCAATAATGAAAACATGTATGAACTAACAGTAGCTCAGTGACAAAACCTGTAATCTGCAAGGGGCAAAGCTGCATGATACAGCTATGTTCCAAATAATCAGGAGGCTACTGACCAAGGTTTTGTCTAGTTCCTCTGGTTGGCTCTTGAGTAAGAGCCTCACACAGGAGTCTGTCCATTCCCCTATACACATAGTAGTACTGTCTAAACTAAGGAGAACAAGAGGCATCAAGGAATGTTACACAATGGATTGAAGTTGTGAAAACTTCTTTGAATTCTGGCACCTAAAGAAATCAGATGGAAAAATCTGATCTGGCTGTGGTCAGTTCAAGAGGTAGTGAACATGCTTGTTTTGATTCACACTTCTGGCCAAGATGGCAAGAAGTGGAATTTTACTGGGACACGAGAGGCTTGATCCTGTCTCCCACACTATGAATTGACTGCCATCTGAGATTCCCTTAGGTATCCCACCTGATGCCCTTGGCCCACCACTTCAGCAAGGTTAAGACCTCTTCTAGTCCTATATCATGTTTGCTGGGCCCATGCAGAGGTTTTGGCAATTTGAGACACCACTTCTCTGTTTTTAGGAAAGTGAAGTGTACACAAGGTGGTGGCTGGAGCGGCTTTTTCCTCATCCAGTATTACATACAGATAAACTATGTGAGTTTTTGGTATGTGTGTAGTTTGCAGTGTGTTTTATGCAAAGGGCTGAAGGTGAGATATAGCTGAGAAAAGTGCTGGATGACAATAATCTAAACCACCACAGCTGGTTTTGCAGTGAAGAATTCAGAGCTTCCTCTTTTGCTGCTTAGGAAGTGGGAGTCTTCATGGGGGTTTTTAAATTGTTTTAATGAACTATTGGATAGTAATAGCTTAGATCATTACACAATAACAATGCTGCAACACTCAAACATTGTTTTTAACAAGGGGTCAAGGTATTAATTTTTAATTAGGGAAGACAAAGACACGTTAACAGTCTACAATACTCCTATGTGTTCTTCATTTGGCTGGGCCCTTAGTTAATTATAAACCTAGGGAAAAAAACCAATATCCCTTCAGCCAAAGACCATACCATTATCACTAATTATTCACATATTTTATAATATCTACATTCAGGAGAGATAGAGCACTAAACTGAAACATGGGTTCAGTACAAACAAATACTTGTTTTACTTAAAAAGACAATATTCTTCAATGGCTAGAGTCAATCCTATTGACTGCTCCCTGTGTTTCATCCAAAACTTTCATGTCTCCCACAAATCTCAAGCCTTAATTTATAGTCAAGGTATTAATTAACCCAAATTGACTTCAAATGTCTATTGAATACAAATTTATATCTGCCTCATGTAACAGCTTTGGTCCTGTGATCTTCTTTCTTCATCAGTTCTTTGGACCTTCAACCTCTTCAGAAAAGCATACAAAGCTTGGAAGGCACAGGTGGATACCTGTATAAAGTTGCTGATTAGCACCCCAGCTGCCAGGACTCTGCTTCCTGACAGCTCCTCCAGCACAGGTGCTTCCTGATCTAGATGCTGATGGTCAGGCTGAGCAAGTGATTGCTGCTTGGCATCTTTGAACTCCTGATTCTGGGTATTATTTTTTCTTTTTTTTTTTTTTTTTTTTTTTTTTTTTTTTTTTTTTTTTTTTGCCTCCAACAATCTGGTTCTGTATCTAAATGTTTGCTATACAGTCATCTGATTTTTGGCCAGGACTTCAATGGTTCCTTGCTGACAATTTCCAAGGCTGCAGAAAGCTGCCAAGGGGGTCATTAGCACAAATCCACAAACATCTGCTGTGAGAGGGAGTTTTTTTGCCAAAGATAGTAAAATTGGGAAGGAAGTAAAGCTGCCCCAAAGAAGTCAAGGGAGGCAGCACTTCATCTGTAAATGAAATCAAGCTCTGCTGGGAACAAGAACTTTTCCTTCTGTGTTCAGATTGATGGTTCAGCAGTCCGGTGCCTGAGCAATCTCCTGGAAACTAAAGCAGAAGTAGGAGGGATTTGCTTTTGGAAGAGGAAATATGGGAACTTAATATCCTTTCTGCAAGATGTTGAAGGAAGTACAAGAGCAAACATACATACATGCATACATACATACATATGTACTTTACATACCAATTAGAGTGCAATCATTTTTATATGTTGAGGTTTATATAGCTCATCTGCCCATTGCATGCTGTCAGATGTTTAGGTGATGATAGTACATAAGTGGTCTGATACAGTGAATTTGATATCCTTTTTTTTCCACTTTTTCTCCTGCCCGATAAATCTCTGTGTGTTCAATGTACACAGATGCTTGTGTCTAATCCATGAACCATGTGCTAGGGAAGAAAATAATTAGACTAATTTCCAAGTAACTGGGATGTCACTCAACTGAGTACCAGATCAGTGCTCAAGTCAGCTCACCCAGGTGAAAGACAAAGCTTTTTATCTACCCATGTAGCACCCAGTGGCTTACTGGGAATGGAAGTGAATTGGGAGAAAATTCTATGCAGGTTATATTCTGTTATAGATGAAGCACAAAATTAAAGATCATGGACATCTGAACATGTCTTATGACCCTCAAATCAGCTTTCTAACTGCACAAGAGATCCTACTAACCTCCAGAAATAACAAAGATCACAGAGGACGTAAGGAAGGACAAGATAAAAATATCTATGATGGACCACTTTACAGACACACTGAACAGTTTCTTCATTCAGTACATATGGATGTAACTTCAAGCACAAAGTAATGAGCAGTTAAGTGATGTGATCTAGGGGAAAGTTAACTGGCAAATAATTTTAAAAAAAGAAACCCTTCTTTCAGAAAACACTGTATTAAAATATTTAATTTTATGGATCACCATTGCTGTTGTTTCCTTTCTGTGTAAATAAGGATGATAGGAAACCTAGAAAACGGCATCACCTGTTTAAAGATATGATACTTAGAACTGGAACTCTCCATGCACGATCACTATACTGAAATGGAAAACAGCCCAAATCAAAGTTTCCACTCACCTCCAAGTAAGGACATATCAAATAAGTCTTTTGGACTCTCATACTATTTTATGTTGTCTATGTAATTACATAGAATATAATTATATAAGCAAAATACATTGATTCTATAATTATACAGAAGGCAGAATAACACATAAAAACAACTGGGACCTAAAAATTATGAGAATATTACAGAATTCTTTTAGTCGCTAGTGAGGGACAGTCTCTCCCTGTGGTATAAAGATTCTAGTATCAGCTGTGCACAATTTTGCTGAACTTTTAATCAAAAATTTCCACCATGGAGAATTGTGAGGAGGTGGGATGGTTTGTTTTGTTGTTTTTTTTTTTTTGCTTGCTCACTGCAAAAACATTTCTGTCTCTTCTAAAAATGAGATTAAGGAAAACACATCACCTTGCCCATATTAACTCTGAGTAGGATTCTTTCACTAAGATGTCCTTATGCTCTCATGGCTGGGAACAGAGATTTGAGGCTTGATGTGGCATTGCAGCATTTTTTTTCAGGGATGTTTCTTTTGTCATTATTGCACATTAACTGCCCAGATATGGCCCCATCACAACTCTTTAGAAAATGTCTGTCTTCATATGCTCTTCACAGGGTTGTCAGGTGGGCTGCTGCCTTCATGAAAGGGCATGTTTACAGTGAATGTGCTCTAGCTTTTTACAGATGTTCTTCCTGGGTCCTTTAGTACCAAAAAGGAGATCAGGCACATCCCCTCCTGCCCTTTCATGCCCTTCTCATGTACAAAGAAAAAAAATGCCTGAGTGGAATAAGAGGGAGAAAGAACAAGTCCTAGACTAGAACAGTAAAGACAAAATGAAATAGGGCAAGAATCTGAAAGGTTAGACTGTCAGGCCTTGGGGAAAACTCTGAGAGAGCAGGGGATTCTGAAGTTCAGACTGAGGACAGAAGGGATGCCTGAAACTTATTAATTAATTCAGAGGCAGGACAGAGGAGGGCATTCCCCCCATATAACCTGGGACACTAAAACTAGTGTGTCAGAGGTGAAGGTTAGCATGGGAAGAATAGGTGTGGAGAGTCTATTAGAGTTGCCTGACATTAACTAAGCCAAGAGTTTTAAGAAAAAATAGTCTGTGTTCAGTGTAACTAAATGGCATCAAAAAGTGTATAGAGCCACATTGAGACTGTAGGAATTTGGAGGTCAAACGATGATGCCATTTTTGTCTTGCTTTATTAGACTAATAGAGAGGGGCTGAGATTTTGGTTGGTTTGTTTGGTTTTTCTTTGTGCAACTAATCCTTTTATTTTTTCTTTCTGACAAGCATAAAAAGAATTTTGTTCCTCAAAGTGCAAGCATTTATGAGGACTCAGTGAAAGCAAGAGCCTGAAAAGCCTAGGAACACTTACAGTGCTTGCTTTGGAGCATGTGTTACACCCTGCATGATACTAACCACCGAGAGGACTGGTGTACCACAGCACACGCAGTGATACCCTGCAGTGTGGTCGCTTCTGATATTTATACAGCCTAGAAAACACAGAGACTCGAGGGAGAAATGATCTCAGAATATAAATACTTTCTGGTAGAATAAGGAGCAATGGCCTGAAACTAAGAGACAAAACATTTAGACTTGCTATTAGAAAAATGTCCTTAATGGTGAGAGCAATTGGGCAGAAGAGCAGATTACAATGAGAAGAGATCAAGGAACTGCTGCTATTTTAGATTACATTAGGCTGAGAATAATAGTAAAAGCCAACAATACCTGAGGAAGTTCATTTTAAGTGTTTCATACTTATAAAAGGTAGGATTTTTAAATAACAACATACAGTTATTATGGGTTCTTTTTATTTTGATTGTTTTTCAAAGCGGTGGATACAACACATAATGATTGCAACCAAAGAAAATAGACTGGAAGAAAACCATAGGAAACTGATAAAATGCCTTACAAGAGTCTGAATTTTTTCACCAGAATGAAGATACAGAAAATACACTCATGGTGTATCTTGGTTACCACTTCTGGAAAACATAGAACAATGCTGAGTACCATGAATTCAGTTCACCTGAGAGAGCTAAGCCAGTTAGTGACAGGAGGGATGTGTTCAGCAGTAGCCAAATTGTGTGCAACCTCACTTTTCCACTAGGGTGAAGCTTTGCAGCTCTGAAATCTGACTGATCTGTCATGATGGATGCCTGGAGGAGCGGTCATATGGGGAAAAAAATACTAGATATGTTGTAACACCAAAGAATGTGTTCAACAACTTTACCATTTGAGGAAGGTAGACCTCAAAAAGCTTTGCAGCACTAATAGGTTTTCTCCTGTTTGTGTGCAGTTTATTGCCTCTTGCATATGCCTTTGTGTCGAGTCAGAATCTCGGTCATGCACTAACTCTAAATTATGACAGTAGTAATAATAAAAAAAACTACGTAGTTATTACAGTTTTGGCTTACAACATGATCTGTATAAGAGAACCAATTACATTATTTGAAACAAAGGGAGGCAAGTATAATACCTAGTGCAAGATGTTGCAGAAGTAAAATAATAATCTCATAATGTTGCTTTGTTTCTGATTTTTAATAGCAGGCAACATCTGGAATAAGTAAATGTTATCTAGTTTCATGAAGAGTCAGAAAGGCTACATACCAAACCCTTTTACAATTGAAAATAATGAATGCCTGTGGAAATATTTCTGAGTTATGACAGAAAGGAAATTTTTATTGTTCTTATCTACTCACTTGCATTGTTGATATTAGAATTTAAACCATCTTAGCACAAAGTCTCTGAACCAAAAATAAATAATCACTTACTGAGACAAATGGTGAGATTGAATGTATTGAATGTAACACCTGATAATGGTATTGGGATGCTTCAAAGCCCCACCAGATGTTAAGAGAGTATGTTCAGAGAATACGTTAAGAGAACGAAGAGTATGTTCATAAAAATATGAATCTATATATCCTTTTGCAAAGTATTTGTCTCTTTGGGCAGCAACTTAAATAAATTAATATCCTCTACAAGAATGATGAGGGGAAGGTAACTATGGAGGTTAATAAGCTGCAAAGGTAATTCTTGAGGTCAGAATGTATTTTTCAAGAGTAGTGTTTCACTGCAGATGTGATGATCCAAAGTGCCTCATCCTTTTGTTACATGAAATATATGATGGCACAGGTACTTGAATTGTTTGTCACACCCAGCCCAGGAGACTTTTTATTGAACCTTCACCAACCATTGATTATCCACCATACGTTCTGTGGCCTGAGCTGACTTATTTGTTTTTATAATTTAAAAATACGCTTAGGGCACACAATTTAAAAAAAGATTTTGCTATTGTTAAGACTTTATGTTTAATTATGCGAACATAAGTTTATAAAACACCCAGTGAGGATTTCAGCATCACCACACAAAAAATAAACTTATAACTGTGCCATGTAGCCTTGGAAGATTAATTGATAAAGAGGCAAAATTAGCTTGTTCTTATCTAAACTGTCCATATTTTTATTTTGAGGAGTAGGGTTTTTTTAAATGCTATTTAAAAGATCTGCTCCATTACACTGTGGCTTTGCAATAAAAGCTCAGTGTGGGACAGAGGAACATCTGTGCTATCTCAGAAGTATCTTAGTGAACCTAAAATTGCCTCACACAATTTTTTTACCCTTTGTCAGACACTTGGATAACGTGGCTGAACGTAGTTTGAGTTTTGTTTTAGTTTTCTCAAGGCTCTTAGAAAAATACTTCATTTCTTTCCTTTTACCTGAGGGATAAACTTTTCAAATATGTATTTATGTATCAAATTTTCCATAAAACAATTTTATCTGTATGCTTTTAATAAACCTAGCTTAGAACCATATTTTCCATGATCCAGAGGGGACTAAGGTAGTTTTTCCATTTGCAGGGGCAGAATTCTGCAAACAGGGAGCAAAACCTTTCTTTCAGCTTCTCCCTTCTTGCCTTTTCTTTGTAACTAATCTGTATGCAGCACTGGTCTGTGAAAGAAGTAAAATACTTCAGTCTGTGCCCTTTCAAAAAAAGCATAAGGAGAAAATGGTTGATCAGGACCTTGTCTTTTGATTTCTTCTTCATAAATAAGAACCCTTAACCTTCAGAGGCAACATCACAAATGTAGATAAAAGATGGGTGAGAGTTCTCTCTGGCTCATTTGGCTGGAGTCAAATGCAGCTCTCAGAAGAGAGCTGGTAAGGTCTGCATTGAAGACTGTATTTTCAAACAAAGCAAATAGATCCACAAAATGTGCCAAACCACAGAGCATGTTTTGAGGATAGATAAGAGGGCACAGACTTGGAAATTTCTGCCTTAACTCTTGAATATGAGTGACAGAAGTAGTTGAAATACTGGCAATTCAGTTACATGGACTGAATCCTATTTGCTCTGCTTAACCTACAGAATTCAAGAAGGGGTGTCTTGGCTACATATCTGAGAAGGATGTAAGGGTGTAACCTTGTGTTCTACAGAGTTGTGTAAACCTTAAAATTGAATTACAATAACATAAACCATAAGAACAAACAATTATAGCAAAAAAATATTGGCAGGACTGCAACTGCAACAAGACAGGTATAGTCCACAGCGGCTTTTGAGTTTTACATAGATTTCATCTAGAACAAGGTATTTTTAAAATCTTTCCTCATAAAATGGATATGTAGTTTTAAACAAGTTCATTCACAGAGAAAATTTAAGAGTAATATAAGTAAATGTCTGCTTAAATTATTATATTATTATATATCATTATATTATTAATATTATATATTAAAATTTAAGAATAATATAAGCAAATGTCTGTACACTGAAACTTTAAAAATAAGAAAAGTACAAAATTCAGCACTGCAAAGCTCTTTCCTGCCTCCTGGGACCCAGACACTGAAGAACCACTGATTGCCAGATCTATGCAGCAGTGGGATGAGATTGGTGCTTTTGGGGATACGTCTCTCTGCTGAACTACATTAAAAAGAGCAAGGGGGTTATTTTGGTCTTTTAGAGCAATTATTATTTTTGTCACATGGCATTATAAGGTCAAGATTAACACTTAGAGAGAATATATGTGCGTGTTCATTATTATCATAACAAAAAATCTTTCTGAAATATGCAATTGAAAAGCTCCTTTTTTATTATTTGTTGTCTTTCTGCTTTACTTTGGACAAACTCTTAGAAATATAAAAACTTAGTTTACGAAAGAAGATGTTTGCACATCATGGAAGAAATCTGCTTTGCACATCCTCAATAATTTTGTTAGTAGTGACAAAGAGGAGCAATATTCTTTGCGCAAATGAAATGCAGGAGGTGATGATTGCTCAGAGCAGCCTAAATTTGCAAAACCAGCAATCTTTGTCTTCAGTTTCTTAAATTATCAAGGAAGACCTCAGCACTGTCCTGAAATAAACAAGAATGTAATATGATTGGGTTTTTTCTACTTTTTGCATTTATTTACTACAAAATCATCAGTTTATGGGAACCTGTTGTTAAGAGGTGGGATTGCACGAATGAACGGCTAGAATCCTCATGTCCTTTCTCCCTTCTTGAGAGGGTGCAGCCCCGCATGATTTGAATCTTTGGGGGTCCCATTTGCCCTGAATGCACAGCACACTTGCTCCAGAGCATGGTTTCAAGACTCCATGTCTTTTGGTCAAACAGTAGGGTAGCATTTCTAGTCTTGTGGCTGACTGGACAAGACAAATCATATGAGTTTATGTCAGCCTTAACTATTTGTTGAAAGAAGGAACTATGGATAATTTTCCATGTTTGCTACTTCTACAATGCAGTACAGAATGGGCATTACCTATGCCAATGTGCTTCATGAATCTGAGGTAGGAAAGAAATGAAAATACCATAATCATCCCTTTGGAAATGCAGGAAAATTTAGACAGAATAATTACTGAAGTTGGAATTTAGCCAGAATGCTGACTCTGAACACATTTTCTGTTCCAAATACTACTGTGGATCCTTTCCTGACTGCATGTGGCCAGAACCTGATTTTTTGCATGTGTTATAGCAAGCTGCCATCTCCTTTCATCCTTGTCCTAAATTAAGAATGACATATTACATCTAAATCATAGACCTGCATTATCAACAGCTCATAGAACAGTCTACAACATAATCAGTGTAAGTAATTTACCAGATAAAAGAATGTTAATAGCAAGTACAGTATAATTTATGTGGACACAAATTGTACCTATCTTTCAGAAGAAGAAAGGCACTGCTGTGTACAAAGAGTGGATCAAGAGCAAGGTCAAGTGTAAGCATTTCTGTTTAACATGCACAGCCTGAAAACAGCAGGAAGAGCTTTCAAAAACAGATGGAAATTATACCAAATAAAGTTATTATAAATAATTGCTGTTTTTATGCTCCTAGTGGGTTTGATATGAGAGGCAGTTATAAATGGAAGACCTATTCTTTAGAAGGCATTTGATGAAGACCTCATTTCATCAAAAGGGTTGAAAGTTTACAACTTTTAATACTAGAGGGAAATGGTAATTTTAGTCAGTTAAGTTTCTTAGCTAGTGTGTGTAGATATATATGAAACACTGGCACAGGGGATTTTGTTCACAGTTCTTGCATCTCAGTTATACATGTCCTAAAACCAAACACAGGTGGACTTTTGCCTTTGGATTTATGGAGTATCTTTTCTTTCTGAAATTACCAGTGTTTAAAATGTACTAGGATTGGACTTGACGGTGATAATTAAGTGTTTTCTTGATGTGTACCAAGGCTTGGGATTTGTTAGCTGCATAAAAGATCACATTTTGCTTATATGTTTTTCCCTCTCCTTTCTATAACTCTGTTTCATAAGATTAAAGGAAAACATTCAGAATTGTCATGCTGTATCTTCATTGTATCTAACAACAAATCTTCCACTTCTCAGGCAACCTGCTCTTTGCATCATGAGGGGTTTCCCAAATCTACTCTTTATAAAGATGTGCTGGTTTGAAAGCAAAACCAGTGAGACTCCCAGTCAGAGATACAATTTAATAGAAGAAGAAGGGAAAAAAAAAGTGAAATAAATAGAATGATACAACCTAACACCCTGTTGGTCAGGGTGTTTGAAGCAGTCCGGGAATCCTCCTAGAGCAGCAGATGTGGTTCCGCTGGAGCAGAGATGATCCAAAGCAGTGATCCCTGTAGAAACGTCTGGAAGCTCGTCTCCTCTGAGAGTTCAGTGGATAGGAGCTGCCAGTGGGGTCTCAAACCCTGGATTATATCCAGGTGGGAATGCTTGGCTCCTCCCCCTGAGCAGAGCATCTCACAATGGCATGATTCATCTTATCAGTCATGCAAATGGCCCTTGATGGCCCATTAAACAGAGATAACGTTTTCCGGGAAGGCATTGTTGGGCTCGTTAACAGAAGATAAGGGAGAACACTGCCCCACCTTGGCTCCAACGGCTCATGGGGATAGAATACATACCTTGGGCACAATTTTACATTGTAACCTAGGACATAATCCACCCCTTATTCTATCACCATCTACATCATACACTCTCACAGATACATACATATATATACGTATATACACAGAATAAAACCCTACATGCTAATTTTAGTTCTCACTCAAAATTAAGTCTCCTTGTGGTACACAACAGGTTTCTCCATCTTTTTGCATTACCCACCAAGTGTAACCAGGTCCTTGAGCAAAAACAATCCCACGGATGGGTCTGCCTTTGCCTGAGGTGGGATTAATCCAAACAGTCTTTCCTAAAATCCCTTTCAGGTGTACCACAGGGACTTTATCTCCATCCACTGTGTGCAAGGGTTCAGACTGGGCCGGACCAGCTCGATTGATGGAGCCTCGGGTGTTTACCATCCAGGTGGCTTTGGCTAAGTTTATGTCCCAGTTCTTGAAGGTTCCTCCGCCAAGTGCCTTCAGGGTAGTCTTTAATAGTCCATTGCACCGTTCAACTTTCCCGGCAGCTGGAGCATGATAAGGAATGTGGTATATCCATTCAATACCATGTTCTTTGGCCCAGGTGTTTATAAGGCCATTCTTAAAATGTGTCCCGTTGTCTGACTCGATTCTCTCTGGGGTGCCGTGTCTCCACAGGACTTGTTTTTCCAGGCCCAGGATGGTGTTCCGGGCAGTGGCATGAGGCACAGGATAGGTCTCCAGCCAACCTGTGGTTGCTTCTACCATGGTCAGCAAGTAGAGCTTGCCTTGGCGGGTCTGGGGAAGGGTGATGTAGTCAATTTGCCAGGCTTCCCCATACCTGTACTTCAACCATTGTCCACCGTACCACAGAGGCTTCACCCGCTTGGCCTGTTTGATTGCAGCGCAGGTCTCACAGTCATGGATGACCTGTGATATGCTGTCCATAGTAAGGTCCACCCCTCGGTCATGGGCCCATTGGTATGTTGCATCTCTTCCCTGATGACCAGAGGCATCATGGGCCCAACGAGCTAGGAATAATTCTCCCTTGTGCTGCCAGTCTAGATCCACCTGTGATACTTTCACCTTGGCAGCTTTGTCTACCTGCTCATTGTTGCGATGCTCCTCATTAGCCCGACTCTTGGGTACGTGTGCATCCACGTGCCGAACCTTCACGGTTAGCTTCTCTACTCGGGTGGCAATGTCCTGCCAAATCTCAGCAGCCCAGATGGGTTTCCCTCTGCGCTGCCAGTTGGCCTTTTTCCAGCGATTCAGCCATCCCCACAGGGCATTAGCTACCATCCATGAGTCGGTGTAGAGATAGAGCCTCGGCCACTTCTCCCGTTCAGCAATATCCAAAGCCAGCTGTACAGCTTTAAGCTCTGCCATCTGACTCGATCCACCTTGTCCCTCGGTAGCTTGCGCAACTCGTCGTGTGGGGCTCCATACTGCAGCTTTCCATTTCCTGTCAGTGCCTATAATTCGGCAGGAACCATCAGTGAAGAGGGCATATCGTTTTTCAGTCTCCGGTAGCTCATTATATGGTGGGGCCTCCTCAGCCCGTGTCACTTGCTCCTCTTCTTCTTCAGAGGATAAACCAAAAGTCTCACCTTCAGGCCAGTTCGTTATAACTTCCAGAATCCCAGGGCAATTTGGGTTTCCAATACGGGCGCGCTGCGTAATGAGGGCAATCCATTTGCTCCAAGTAGTGTCGGTGGCATGATGCGTGGAAGGAACCTTTCCCTTGAACATCCACCCCAGCACCGGCAGTCGGGGTGCCAGAAGCAGCTGCGTTTCCGTGCCAATTACTTCTGAAGCGGCTTGAACTCCTTCATAGGCGGCCAAGATTTCCTTCTCCGTGGGCGTGTAGTTGGCTTCGGACCCTCTGTAGCTTCGACTCCAGAATCCCAGTGGTCGACCCCGAGTCTCACCAGGTACCTTCTGCCAAAGGCTCCAGGACAGGCCATTGTTCCCGGCTGCTGAGTAGAGCACATTCTTCACATCTGGTCCTGTCCTCACTGGGCCAAGGGCTACCGCATGAGCGATCTCCTGCTTGATCTGGGCAAAGGCTTGCTGCTGTTCAGGGCCCCAGTGGAAATCGTTCTTCTTGCAGGTAACCAGGTAGAGAGGACTTACAATCTGGCTATACTCAGGAATGTGCATTCTCCAAAAGCCTATGGCACCTAGGAAAGCTTGCGTTTCCTTCTTGCTGGTTGGTGGAGACATTGCAGTGATCTTGTTGATTACTTCTGTGGGTATCTGGCGACGTCCATCTTGCCACTTGACTCCCAGGAACTGGATTTCTCGAGCCGGTCCCTTTACCTTACTTCGCTTAATGGCAAAACCAGCTCTCAGTAGAATCTGGATAATCTTCTCTCCTTTCTTGAAAACTTCCACTTCTGTGTTCCCCCACACAATGATGTCATCAATATACTGGAGATGCTCAGGAGCCTCGCCTTTTTCCAGTGCAGTCTGGATTAGTCCATGGCAGATGGTGGGACTGTGCTTCCACCCCTGGGGCAGTCGGTTCCAGGTATACTGCACACCCCTCCAGGTGAAAGCAAACTGGGGCCTGCACTCTGCTGCCAAAGGAATGGAGAAGAAAGCATTGGCAATGTCTATGGTCGCGTACCACTTTGCTGCCTTGGACTCCAGCTCGTACTGAAGCTCCAACATGTCTGGCACAGCAGCACTCAGTGGTGGCGTGACCTCATTCAGACCACGGTAATCCACTGTCAGTCTCCATTCTCCACTGGACTTACGCACAGGCCAGATGGGGCTGTTGAAGGGTGAACGAGCCTTGCTGACCACCCCTTGGCTCTCCAGTTTACGAATCATCTCATGGATTGGGGTCACTGAGTCTCTGTCGGTGCGGTACTGCCGACGGTGTACTGTTGCTGTGGCAATTGGTACTTGTTGTTCTTCAACTCTCAGCAGTCCCACAGCAAAGGGGTCATCGGAGAGACCAGGCAGGGTATTCAGTTGTCTGATGCCTTCTTTCTCTACAGCAGCTATCCCAAAAGCCCAGCGATATCCTTTTGGGTCTTTGAAATATCCATTTCTGAGAAAATCTATGCCAAGGATGCATGGGGCCTCTGGGCCAGTCACAATGGGGTGTTTTTGCCACCCATTCCCAGTTAAACTTACTTCGGTCTCCACTACAGTCAGCTGCTGGGACCCTCCTGTCACTCCAGAAATAGAAACAGATTCTGTTCCTACATACCTTGATGGCATCAGGGTACATTGAGAGCCAGTGTCAATCAAAGCCGTGTACTCTTGTGGGTCAGATGTGCCAGGCCATCGGATCCACACAGTCCAATAGATCCGATTGTCCCTTTCCTCTACCTGGCTAGAGGCAGGGCCCCTCTATTCCTGCTCACGATGCACGTTGCTATCTTCCTGTAAATACGTTCCTGAGGTCCCTTCGAGAGGATCAGTCACATCATCATTCCTATACTGTCTGGAGTTCTGTGCACGAGAGACTGGAGCAGCATTGACTCTAGATGAACTCCTCGTAGTAGGTGTCCCTCTTTTCAGTTCACGTACCCGGGCTGCTAAGGCGGAGGTGGGTTTTCCATCCCACTTCCTCATGTCTTCTCCATGCTCACGAAGAAAAGACCAGAGATTACCCCGTGGAGTGTATGTTCCCTCTCTGACAGGGGGACGCCTGCTCCTAATGGCAGAGACTCTTGTTGGTTCTGGCGAGACGTGGTAAATTTCTTCCTTAAGTTCTTTTTTCAGTTTCTGATGGCCCTCTTCAATCAAGCTTCGGACTTGCTCAGCCAGCCTTGTTTCCACGGATGAGACATGGGTACGAAACGGGGCAGTGACAGTGTCCTCATAAATTCTTAGTTTGTTGACCAAGACGCCCACCCTGTCCTCACCTGCCCTCCATTGCAGCGTTGCCAGGTAACGGGAGTACATCTCTGGTCCAAGCCGTGCGAATCTCAACCACATCTGCGATGTGCACTGGACATCATCTGGGCTTTTAGGGAATCTCTCGTCCTCTGAGAAAATAATCTCCAGCACAGCCAATTCCCTCAGGCATCGGATACCTTGTTCCATTGTGCTCCACTTTCCTTGGTGTACCTGAAGATCTTCTTTACAAAGGTATCTGTCCTTCACACTTGTTAGCAGCCGTTGCCAGAGGCTGAGAGTTTCTTGGGTTCTCCCGATCCCTTGGTCAATGACCACATCCCGGGACAGAGATCCCAGTTGCCTGGCCTCACTTCCATCCAGAATGGTGTCATTGGCTGCAGCGTCCCAGATACGGAGTAGCCAGGTCAGGACAGATTCATTTGTCTGGCGGGTGAATTCCCTTCGCAGGTCACGTAGCTCACCCAGGGACAGTGAGCGAGTGATGATCTCTGTCTCTGTCTCCTCTGCTGGGTGCGAAGGTCCTGCTGCATCCTCGTCAGTCACTATGCGGACTGACTTGCTCTTTGCTTTCTTCTTCTGAACAGGAGCAACTGCTACCGGTTTAGGCTGTTCCAGTTCAGTGATGGTTTGTGTGGAAATGCTGGAATTTTTGGCTTCTTTTTCCTCTGTAACAACCTGCACAGACACAGACGTTGTGGCTTTGCTTGGTGCTTCTTTCTCTTCTGTGGCAGTCTGTGTAGATGCGGACACTGTTGGCTTGCTTTTGGCTTCTGTTTCCTCTGCAACAGTCTGCATAGACTTGGACACTGTTGTCTGGTTTTTTGGCTTCTGTTTCCTCTGTGACTGTCTGCGTAGACTTGGACGCTGTTGCCTTCTTTTCTCTTCTGCCTCAAGAAGACGCTGCACTATATCACGTACATCATGTGGTGTTTTGTTTCTGAGCATGGTGCAGGCTGTGCAGAGAAAAGAAAGCAGCACTAACAACAACATTATGCTGTCCTTGGTATCCAGAGGGAATTCAATATTTTCAAAAACTGCTGTATCAGGCCTGAAAGACTGGAAAAAATTATTCGTTACCCCTCCCCACAGTGGCTGGGTGAGATTGTTGAGGCCCCAAACAAAACATCCTAGACCGGGACAAGCAAACAAAGTTGAGTACATACTCCAAATTATGCTCATTGCCTTGCAGGTTAGCATGCAATAGACATAGTAGATTAATAAAGCAATTTTAGTGCTGTATCCTGGTTTACACCAGAGTATTAAGATCTGCAGATAGTGCCCCATGTGTGGAAAAATATAGAGAGCTAGGTACAAGACAAATGTAAGCATGCTGAGCATCATAGCGAACAGGTGTTCTTTTCCCCAATACAAAATTGTAATTCTGACTTTTCTCAATACCTCGTGCCCCACGTTGGGCGCCAAAAGATGTGCTGGTTTGAAAGCAAAACCAGTGAGACTCCCAGTCAGAGATACAATTTAATAGAAGAAGAAGGGAAAAAAAAAGTGAAATAAATAGAATGATACAACCTAACACCCTGTTGGTCAGGGTGTTTGAAGCAGTCCGGGAATCCTCCTAGAGCAGCAGATGTGGTTCCGCTGGAGCAGAGATGATCCAAAGCAGTGATCCCTGTAGAAACGTCTGGAAGCTCGTCTCCTCTGAGAGTTCAGTGGATAGGAGCTGCCAGTGGGGTCTCAAACCCTGGATTATATCCAGGTGGGAATGCTTGGCTCCTCCCCCTGAGCAGAGCATCTCACAATGGCATGATTCATCTTATCAGTCATGCAAATGGCCCTTGATGGCCCATTAAACAGAGATAACGTTTTCCAGGAAGGCATTGTTGGGCTCGTTAACAGAAGATAAGGGAGAACACTGCCCCACCTTGGCTCCAACGGCTCATGGGGATAGAATACATACCTTGGGCACAATTTTACATTGTAACCTAGGACACAAGGAAAGAAACCTCAGGCTCTTCACTCTTGTGGTAAAACATGGACTTTCTGAAGTGGCACTTTACTAACTGGCTTTCAGAAGGTTGCTTTGGTGAGGCACAGTTTGTAATTGATATGATATGAGGAATGGTTATTAACAGTTGAAATTGCACTTGGTGTTGCATGGAGATCACCTCAAAAATGTGTTGTCTACCATTCTGAAAACCTTCATATTTCAGAGATCAGCTGTGCAATCCGGTGGATGGGGGCAGATTTCTGTCTTATGAAGCTTCATATTTTTCAGCAAGGTAAATAAAACTGGAATAAACTGGCAGACAGACAACTTTCTGGACAAGGTACTAGACTAGGACTGAGGCAAAAGTGAATTTTTCCCTGGATTTCCCATAGACTTTTTTAGTTCATTACTGTTCAGTTCTGGTCCTATATTTTTATGCTATTGGACAAAAAATCCAGCTCCATGCCCAAATTTACTTGGGAAAAGTAGAGAATAAACAAGGCCAGATATGCCACACTGATAGTACCTTGTCAGCACATATCAGCACACTTGCTTCTGGGTATATACTAATTTTCACCTCATTTTCTTCATCTCTCTGAGTCAGCTGTGTATCCAAAGGACTGTGTCTCAGGCTTGTGCCTTGGGAGCTTTGTGCAGCTGATAGCATAACTCATCTGATCAATTCTCCTAAGTCTATTGAGACTTTTAGTCATCCTCTGACCAACAGTGAGGATAAAGTGGTTTTAACTGGTAGATGAACAGTAAGAGGTGTCAGTGCTCTGCAGCATTTCTGATCCCAGAAACACTGCTGGTGATACAGGGATGTTTTAGCTGATGTCTTTTTCTTGAAGTACGTGCCACAGCATATAACAAAGGCAGGCTTTCGTAACTTGGTAAACAGAAGAGGAATCTCAGTCAGCTGAGATATAGAGATGATACATGGATACACACAGACAAATATACAGACACATGTTGCAGTGCGTGCTTGCCCCGGCCCCGGCTCAGTGTCCAGCCTGGGCCTCCTGGCAGCTCCCTGCACGCCTCAACAAGTCACTTTGTGGGGGTTCGGCTCACACAACTGAGTAACGCTGTAAAGGCTGGATCGAAGAAAGAGGGGACTCTCTCTCGTAGTTTCCAGGGAACAGAGGCTTTATTCGGGGGTGGGGGGAAAAGGGGGTCAGGGTGATCCCCCCAGCCACCAGGCTGGTGCCTCTGGAGAGAGACCCCGAGCCTGGGGTGGTGGGCGGTTTAATACTACAATTCTGGGGTGGGTTCTAAGTTACAGATACCAATAAAACAATCCAAATACATCATGCCAAACTAAGTCACTTAAGTTCTAACAAATCCAGCACTGGTTCTGGGATGGGCCGAGGGCGGACTTGCAAGGTTAGTGGCTAATATTATTGTACTTCAAAGATAAGGATTATATGATGGACAAGAGGGAAATTATGCATGACAGAGGGGGTGAGACAGGGGAGAACCAATAAAAGAAGGATTCTAAGCAGGGGCTAAAGCTGTCCTAGAAACCCTTATCGAACTACAAGAAAGTTACATACTAACACAAGAAATACATCCTAAAAAAAAGGGCTTTCTAGAGTAGTGCAAGCTATGCTAAACTTAACAATAAAACCCTTCATGCTGTATTCACAGCCAAGGCCTGCACATATTATTTTTTGCAGAGTCACAGACACACACATCTGTACTGAACAAAGGTAACAGAATGAAAACCAGATATCCACGAAGTCCCTCTGTAGTTAGGTCATGATACAAGCCCTGTTTTTCACTGCCCTCAGTTGTGTTCTTGCCTGAGCTCACTGCCAAAAACCTTTGTCTTGGTTGGAAAGACAGGTGTCTGCTAAGAAAGGCAGGAGCCTCTCTTGGAATGGAAAATATAAACCTCCTCCCTCTGAATTATTACAATTTTGAAATTAAGGGGCTCTCAGACAAAGATATGAGAATAGGAGACACAGTTCTTTACTAGTATGTGCAAAGAAAACAAAACAAAACAAAGCCATCAACAAAAATTACAATTCAATAGGAAGATTAAAATAGAATGCAGCAGTACAAAAACAGTGACAGAGTCAGAATACAACCTGACACCCTGTCAGTCAGGGTGTTGGTAGCAGTCTGATTAAATGATGGCTGCAGTCCTCTTGGAGTGACAGATGTGGTTCTGTTAAAGCAATGATCCTGTAGAAGAGTGTAGTTTTCCTCTGAAGGTCCTGTGGTGGAGAAGGGTCTGGTCTTCCTCTGGGAATCCAGTGGAAAAAGGTTGACTCTGGTGCACCAGTCTCAGATTTTATCCAAGTGGGAATGCTTGGCTCCACCTCCTGGGTGAAGCATCTCACAATGGGATGATGTAATTTTATCAGTCGAGCAGTGAGACTCAATGAACAGCAGATATCCCCCTGGAGGGAGGATGGATTGTGGAAGAGATAAAGAAACACTGCCCTACCTGGTTTCAACGGCTGGCCCATTAACAGAAGATCTCCTCCAAGTTATGAGGGATGAGTTATGGAAGAAATAAAGAACACCACTCCACCTGGTTTTAACATAGGGTAATAAAATACATACATTTGGTTACATCTTGCATTGCAACCTAGGACAACATTTCAGGCTGTACCCACTGCAAGGAAGCAAAGAAGGCAGCAGAATGGCTCCTTGCTGTAAAGACACAAGATGACCATGTTGCCTTAGGAGAAATTGAATTTCAAACACTCACACCCACCCCATTCACCTCACAGGTAATGATACAATGATTCTATGGGTCTATAAAGCCTAAGGCTCCAGGCCCATTCTGAACTCCATGTTTTGTGTACCACTGCACCCACATTGTTCAAGTTTCAGCAAAGGCACAAGGATAAATTTCTCCTATCAGTGATGCTTCCATCTCAGCAAAGTCCTCAAATCAGAATCTTGTAACGAAATCCATTTTTCCTTCTGTTAGAGACCATATTGCACATTACTAGTACGAAGGGATATGCAGTGTAAAACTTTGATTTCTATTTTCCAGAAGAAACATCTTTGATTTTAAAATAAAGTTACATTAATTTTCTTGAAAATGTCTGTCTTGGGTTGTGGAGCCAGGGGTGTGTATTCTATTTTATTTGTTAAAAGCAGTTGGGGAGATGTTTTTCTTTATCTCTTGTAACTCTGGGAGAAGGGGGTTGGATGCCTTCTGATAATGGGCCAACTGTTAAAACCAGGTAGGGCATTGTTTCTTATCTCTTTCACCACTGGTCCTCTCTCCAGTGAGATATTTTCTGCTAATGGATCATTAACACTTCCCCAAACTAACACATCCACATTCCATCATCCTATTGTGAGATGCTCCACCCAGTGGGGGGAGCCAACCGTTCCTACCTGGATAAAACTGAGCCACAGGAACATGAAGGCATCTAGCTTCGCCAGATTCCTGGAGGAAAACTGGGCCCTTCTCACCACCCCTGGATCCTTGTTCTACAGGATCATCTCTACTCCACCAGAACATCTGCCACTCCAAGAGGACTCACTTTTAGACTGCTTCCAACACCCTGACCAACAGGGTATCAGGTTGTAGCCCTGACTCTGTCAGGGTTTTCCAAAATTGTTGTTTGTTTGCTGGTTTGGTTGAGTGGTTTTGTTTTTCTACTACATTTGTATTGTCAATATTCCCAGTAAAGAACTGTTATTCCTATTCCCAAATCTTTGCCTGAAAGCCCTTAATTGCAAAATTATAATTTGGCGGGGGTGAGGGGTTTACATTCTCCATTCTAAGGGAAACTCCAGCTTTGCCTGGCTGGTACCTGGCTTTCCAAACCAAGACAATGTCATATAAAATTTGCAGGGTACCCCCATCTTTTTTTTTTTTTTTTTTTTTTTTTTTTTTTTTTTTTTTCATACCGATTAACTTGCCTCTTTTTAGAAAGCAAACTGGATGCAACTTGAGATTGCACATGCGTCTTAGAAGATCCCTATTTAATAGTAATGTGTATAATAATCCATAACTTTCATAGAGATAAAGGAATAGGCCCATGACCTTGGCAGGACGGTATGACTCAGTCCTAATCTCAATTTGCTTGTTGGCAAATAATTTTAATCTGTATTGCCATACTGTACTGGAGGTCTGTTAAATTATTTTCAAGCACCTCTCTCATGGCTTGAAAATTGATCACTCAAATCTTTCCTTGATTATATGAAAAAAAGAAAGCCACAAAAGAAAAAAATCAAGAGGATAGGGAAAAAAGAGCATACAATCCCTCCCAAAAAGTCTATCTTCAATATCAAAATACCCTGTCTTGTGACATTGATAGGATTCACAGAAGAGAGTGGTTTTACTTCTTTTTCTTAAACAGGAAACTTACGGAAGAAGAACAATTCCCTAAGATTCTCACTTTTCTGAAGAGCTTCTTCCTTGACTCTTACCCTGCTCTCCTCTTGCTGAAAACCTTCTGAGTCAAAGGTGTAATGCACATCTCTGTCTCCCTCTTTCCTTCCCTTTTAGCCTTCAAAAATGAATTAATTAAACTTCCCTGAAGTCCGTACAAGACACAGACACCTTTAGAGTCCTTTCACAGAAAATTTATTTGGAGGTTAGAAAAACCTTTTTACCAGAGGACTGAAAAACAGAAAGCCACAGCTGACTGTCCTAGCATCCTTACAGTTGTATGTACAATCTGCAAAAGAAATTCATGCTGTTCATTCCCTTAGCTGTTTTGTCTGTTGGGTTGCTGCACCTTGCACCTGTAGTTCTGGTTATATAGTCATTTTCACTAACATCATGGACTATGACTCCATACCTCTGTAATCCAAGGAATTAAATCCTGGCAACTTCAATCTAAATGTATTTCAGAGACCTTAGGTATTATTTTTAAACAATGGACTAAAAATGGATATAGTCACAGTTAGTTTTTGTGGATAACCTATTTTCTCTGCCGTATGAAGTACATATTTATTTTCAGTTTTAAGCCTCTTCACAACAATCTACTATCTACTTTCACTGTGTTTGGCTAGCAGTTCTTCCAGATTTAGATAAGTTAGAATCAGATAAGGATATTGGAAGTTGCATGTAACTAATGTTTGTAGACTGATTGGTCTTTATCCTAGTACTTTAGAGACAAAATTGATTTTCTTTATCGAGTATTATTGAGGGCAACCCTGGTTTCAGTTTGCTTTGTGGAAGGAAGCCGACCCTTCTTAGTTCTGAAAAGAAGCAATGAAGTTGTTTTTTTTTCTTTTTCATTTATGGGAAGTTCCCCAAGAAATGCAAGAAAATATTTGCAAATTACAGAAGTAAACAAAACCCACTGTAATTGTTTGATGATTATAATGGGAAACAATCTCTCACTGACAAATAATGAGTTGAGTGGGACCAGACTGCTGCTCAGTGAAATACTGGGGAAGAAGGTAGAGGAAGGACATGGTGGGGCCACATCTCAAATCCTGTGTCCAGTTCTGGGCCTCTCACTGCAAGAAGGACATGGACGTGCTGGAGCATGTCCAGAGAAGGAGCACATCCCGTAAGGAGTGTCTGAGGGAGCTGAGAGTGTTTAGCCTGGAGAAAAGGAGGCTCAGGGGAGACCTTATCACTCTCTACAACTGCCTGGAAGAAGGCTGTAGTGAAGTGGGGGTTAGCTTCTTCTGCCATGTCTCAAGTGAAAGGACAAGAGGAAATGACCCTCAGTTGTGCCAGGGGAAGTTCAGATTAGATTTCAGGAAAAAAGGTTTTCACTGACCCCGTGGTTAGGCTCTGGAATAAGTTGCCCTGGGAGGTGGTGGAGACACTGTCTCTGGAAGTGTTCAAGAACTGTCTGGATGTGGCACCTGGGGATAAGATTTAGGGGTGACTGTGGTGGTATTGGGCCAACAGTCAGACTAGATGATCTTGAAGGTCTCTTCCAACTTTGATGACTCTGTGATTCTGTGAAAATAATGTTTCCTATATGGATAAGAGATAAAAGAAAAATCTCTAAGGTTCAAACTGCTGCTTGGAGTGAAATCAGTATACAAAGAGAAGATGTTTAGGTTTTAGCAGAAACCAGATCTGACTGGCTAAAATATCTGAGGAAAAACAGATTTCAGAAGCAGGTCTGAGGCAAAGAATTTTTTTTTTTTTTTTTTTTTTTTTTTTTTTTTTTTTACTATTAGCCTGGGGCTGGATAGAGAGATATCAGAGAAAAAGGAGATTTCAAATAATTTCAGACTTTTGTAGGATATACTTTACGAGACACTAAGTATTTTTTTTACTTATCATCTGGGAACTTTTTTCTTGATCTACTCCTGTATGGCTCCAGAACAAAGACCCCCTAACCCCATGTGAAGCTTTTGGTCACTATTGCATCATGAACCACAAAAGGAAATCAGATCCAAGCAAGTCTGATACCAGCAATCACAACTGGATACTTGAGTTTTCACTTGGGCCTTGTTTGTCCTTCCATGACCTTTTCAGAAGCTCCGAAACAATATAAAATTTGTAATTAATCCATGGGTGTATTTTCTTTCAGTTTCAAGAAGTAGTTAAAACAGCTGTATTTATTTTCTTGAAATATCAACAGCATGGAATTTGAAGAAATAAACCTACTGAGAACACTCAAAAAGGAAAAAGGGTCCTTCGGAAGTGTTGGTGTGCTTTGCTGTTAATTTTGCGCAAGAGATCATGGGAATATTTTATTGGATATTCTCTCATTTTAAGAGAAGATCAGAAGTTGGTAATCCAGCTCAAGAGTTTTGAGTCCACGATGCTTTTTATTTTCCAATTAGAAATAGAAATCTAGCACTGAATTGTTAACTGAAGAGATACTGTGAAAATTACTAGATGGTTGTCAGTGAAGGGTCATTGTGAAAATGCAGTAAAATAATGAGTATTGTATTACAATTTTCTCCTTTTGTTTATTCACAATCAACACTTAATATCTTAAGTGAAAGCATGACTGATATTTGTATCAGAAGCCACCAAAGTTTACCTTTGTTTCTAAACCAATTTTATTAAAGCACTCCAGGATTTGCATTTTTTCTGCCTCAAGCATTGCCAAGTGAATCAGAGAAAATGCCCTTTCAGGCAGGCTGTTACTGTCTAGAAGATGTATCTCCAGTAAAATCCAAAATACGAAACATACCTTATTTTTCTGATGTAACTGGAGAAGATATTGCTTGCATTATATTCTGAATGACTAACTTGGTGGAATACAGGTGAGGGTGACACAGGACTGGAGTGAAGCCAATGCTGAGGGACGCATAGTTTGGACTACAAAAGAAGGAATAGAGATTTGGCAGTCCATAAATCCTGCAGGGCTGCAGAGTTGACATTTAGCAAAGAAAAAACTTTGAAAGAAGGTCTGAAAGACCTTCTGTAACAGCTGGGAGTGTAAGTAATTGACAAACACTAAATGTTGTGAATATTAAAAATAAAGTGTGTAGAAATAGAATTTTCTTGTAGCTACATAGACAATAAAATCTTTAATATGCGAGCAGAATTTTATTTTCAGCATTTTTATAGTAAAGCAATATTTTAAACTATTATTTTTACTTCTTTTTGCTGTTTTTAAACTCATTTATTTTGGTGTGTAACTGAATTGCATAAGGCTTCATTGTCTGAAGTGATCTTTTAAAACAAGGATTCTTTCAGAGAAAACAGTGTCTCCATTTTGTTCTTTCCCAGAGCAAGATAACATTTTGATACATCCTATCAATATAGATTGAAGATAGGAAGGCACTGCTCTTAGAATTATTAAAACTGATAACTGCAGCTGGTTTAGCTCCCTCTATTTTGTATTTGTTTTGCTCCCTTTCTCTGACAGTGCAAGATTTTATTTGGTGTAGTCTTCTTTGCTGCCCTCAGCTCCTCCTATAAAAAAAACCATATTCTTTCTGTGTTGCTGTGCTTAGGTCTTGCCAGTGATTTTCTTTTTTTTTTTTTTTTTTTTAAGCCTCTGGGTGTTCTGGAGCAATTTACAATTTGATGAAACTTTGAAGACAGATACAAAGTTGGTTCACCCCTGATGAAAAAAAGTTACACAGTTAAAATAGAAATGCAAGGAGTTTTGAAGGATAAGGAGGTTTGAAGGATAAGGCAAGAAAATACCTAGTATATAAATAATTTAAATTTTGTGCCATGTAGCATTACATGAGGCTTACTGAAACTTTTTCTTTTGTTTTATATTCAATGATTTTAGTACCACTTCCACAGATTTACTCTAGTATAAAGGATTTTATAATTTGGCTTTGAGAAGGATAGCAAAGAATGAAACAGCTTCAAACTGCCTTGCATTTCCCCTGTCACCCTAGTCCAGACTGGATACATAACCAGAATTAGGAAGGAGAGAGCACTTAACCTTGAACATTTACAGCAGAAGTAGAATGGTAACAAAAGTTTAAATTATTATTAAACGCCCTCTAGGGATTTCAGGCAGAACTCGTTACAGATAGGTTCTGCACCTGTAGCAGATACATCCAACAAATGCAAAAAGTTTCCATGCCAGCTCATTCCTAGTCAAACCAAGAATTCACAAGATCCATAAATCAGAGGTTCTGGATCTCTGCCACTTGTTAGAAATGCAAAAATTATGCAAAAAAATGAAGCACAGAAAGGATGATACAGAGAGTTTATTTCAGAGTGGTGCTATATCTACTTATTACCATAATTGTATGTTATCATGATATTTAAGTTGCAAATATTACTTAGCCAAGTACTGAAATGAACATTATAATATTAATATTGAAATGAATTCCTGAAATGACAAGCTTTTTACATAAAGAAAAACAACTCCTGCCTGAAACGCCTGAATACTGAAATCTGGATCAAAAGCAAGTTTATTCTGTGACCTTTCAGTATTGCTGAATAGGAAAGGAAATATTATTTTCAAAATAGGGGAACATTTTCTAAAGACATCTTGAAAAGTCAACACATATCATATGCCAAATTGTCAGTTTTGCATGATCAAAACTTCTGTATAAATGCTTAGAATTTTCTTCAAAAAACAAAAGACAGGATCACATCATAATCTAGAGGGAGAACTGAATGATAATACATGCTACACAATCAAAGACCCTGCACTTAAGAGCTTTTACGATTTTAGGAAAATAGTGATGCAAAAAGGCAATTAGAGTAATCAAGAAGGTGAAGTCATGATAGATTTCCAGCAACTGCCCTAACTGCAAGCTTTAAACATGTATTTGAAGTAATCAAAACAGCATGTACTTAAAATGATTTTGTCACTCTCTTGGCCATTGGTATACTAAAAAGCTCATTTTCCTCCTCTTAGAAGGCTTTCTGGTTGAAATCATCTCTGCACACAGGTAATAGAGAAGTATTTCTTTCTTAAAACCTTAAACAGTCATAAAGAAAATAATGCTTTATACATGAGACTCAGTAAGAAATCAAGACTCTAAAGGCCTTTATGGTTCCTAATGATTATGTCATGCTGGGGCCTTAAAAGTCTGACAATAATAAACCTTTCCTTGCACATTCTTGATCCCATACTTGTCTATACATACGGAATTTACAAACACACATAATTGACTAACATTAGAGATAGTTACAAGCCAAACAATCTGTTAAATAACCAGAAATATAACCAAATAACCAGAACCAAAGTTCTGCACTGACAAGATTAATCTTAAGCTAATAGCTTGTGAATTAAGTACTTTCTGTTCAGTTCAAAAATTGCTCTGCCATGGGCTTGAATCAAGTAATAAATTGGAAGCAATAGCTTTAATTCTCTTGGCCTCAGTGAACTGCAGTAACTTCCTTAGCCACATGAGGATTCCGAGTATATAGTTATTAATATTAATGTTTAAAACTTTAAAGCTGTGAGATGTGCAGAATTACAGTAACAGCAGCCATGAAAGCACCTAGGACTGGCATAACTGTTACCCTGAAGGCTCTCAGGGCTATGTTTGCTTATTCCAGCTCATAAGCTACAGCCATCATGGCAGAGCAGGCAGGAGACAGGCAGTACCACACACACCATAAACTGCCACGCAGTGGATGCAACAGCAATGAACCCTTGAGCAGAGTCACCCACCCACACCTTGGGCACTATTGCTAACTGTGTAGCCAGCATCTACAAGAGGGAAGTGACCCTTCCCCTCTGTCTGGTACTTGTAGGACCTTATCTGGGTTGCCATATCCATTTTAGGTTTCTCATTATTGAAGCTCATTGTCATTCTGAAGTGAGTCTATGAAAAGGTGACCAAGATGGCTAGGGGGGCTGGAGAACATGATGTGTAAGGAGTGGCTGAGAGCTCAGCCTGCACAGCTTAGAGTAGAAAAAGTTAAGAAAAAACTTTGTGGCTGAATACTGAATAAAACTATTTCATGGCATGATACCAAGAAGATGGAGCCCAGACTTCTCAGAGATGGATGGTTTTGGCTGATCCTTTGTTTCCCAAGTTGGACTACTGGGAGTTTAGAGTACTTATTAACAATGCATTTATCACAAGATAAACACTGCAACAATTCTCTAGGTAGCCCAGGGAATTTATGGAAACACTGTGCTGTCCTTGGAGGTGTTCAATACTCCACTGCACATGGCCCTGAACAACCTGATATTAGATGTAATGTCTTGGAGCAAGGGCTTGGCCTAGGTGATGTCCAGACAACTCTCTTACAATATAAACTACAGTTCTGTGATTTTACTGGTGAACTGATTCTGATTCTAACACCATGAACATTATAAGGATTAATAGAGTTAAAAAGCTAAATAAAGATCTTTCCCCTTTCTGGCATTTCCACATGTGACCCTTTGTACATCCAGCAAAGTCCTGTCACATACCCAGCATAGATATTTTTCCCTTCTATTCCTATACAAGCCTTGTGCTTTCTGTGTAACTGTTGTTCCCGTCTCTTGGTTCAACTTCAAGGGTTCTGTATCTGTCAGTGAGTTCAGATATATGCTTCGGAGATAATATGCTTAAAGTCAAAATTCTGCTCAGAAATTTGCACTTGGAAAGCACTGCCAGTGCTCCATAACCTTCACTCCAGCAGACAGGAGCATCCTTCATTGTAAGCTATGTGTTGTGGTGCCTCCATAATGACCATCTTCCCTTGGTCAAAGGTACACCTCAAGGTACAGCAACAATTCAGTCCAAAGTGCCTGGGTCATAACAGCAAATTTCATTTAGCAACAGGCATTGAGGAAAAAAAAGAAATAATTTTCTTTCTCCTTGTGGAAAGTCTTCGGTATTTGTAATGGTGTTAGGCCTTCTGCTCCCCCACAGCATTTGATTTTAGGGGTATACCGACAGATAACATCCTACAGTAGGTCTATGAACACATCTATCTTCCAAACCAGCTTTTGCTGGTAGTGACTTGTGTATCATCCCTGTGAGGTCCCACAGGTTGGTTCATCATCCCTGAGGTACAGAATGTCCACTTCCACGTGGCAATACCTGTCTCTGTTTAATAGCAGGAACCCATCACGGGCAGGCGTGGTACCTCAGGAGCTGAATAATTACAGAATCACACAACAAGGTCAGGCTGGAAGGGACCGCAGGGGGTCATTTGGTCCAACCTCTCAGTTCAAGCAGTGTCATCCTAGAGCCCATGGCACAGCACTGCGTCCAGACGGTTCTTGAGTATCTCCCTCAAGGGAGACTCCACAGCCTTTCTGGGCAATGGCACAGGAAAGAAGTTCCTCCTGACGTTCAGGTGGAACTCTCTGTGCATCAGTTCAGATGCCCGGCTCCCTGCTGCCCGTTCCCGCGCTGTGGCTGCCCGCAGACCGCGCTGTCTGAGCCCTCAGCCCCGCCGGCCCCGCGCGCCCGCCGGCCCCGCGCACCGGCCGCCGCCACCGCCCACCCCGCGTTCACCCCCCGAGCCCCGCCCTCCAACGTCACCGGCGTGGCCGTGACGTCAGGAGGGCCCGGGCGGCGCCCGGCGGGCGGCGGGGGGGCTCCCCCAAGATGGCGGACCAGATCCCGCTGCGCCCGGTACCTCGCAGCGCCCAGCGCAGGGCGGCCTATTACAGCAGCGCCGCCGCGGCGCAGCGGCACAGCAGGTACGGGCAGGGCCGGCGCGGCGGCCGCTGCCCCCCTCCTTCCCCTCTCCTTCCCCTGTCCCGAACCGCGGGCGGGGCGGTGTGCGCCCCTCGCCCAGCCCCGCTGCCCTGAGAGGGCTCCGGGGCCGCCCGCCCGCTCCGCGGGGAGGGCGGGAAGGGGTGGCGGTCCCGCCGTGGATGGCGGAGGGTGGTGTCGGCAGTCTCTGGCTCCTGCAGGCCTCCGCGGGGGTGGCCGCCTCTCCCGGGCCGCTGTTCCCGTGTCCTGGCGGCGGGGCTGGGGCCGGGACGATGTGCGGTGGCGGCGGGAGGATGCACACGGCGCCCTCGGCCCGGCTGCTCCCATCGCCGGCCCCGCGCTCCCGGGTGCGGCCTTGGCTCGCCCGGCCCCGCCGCCCGCAACTCCGCGACACTCGGGTCCTTTGCCAGGAGTTCACTTAGGAGCGGGATACCCGCGGCGGGGGCCTTGTTTGGGCGTCCTTAGTAAATATGTTGCGAGCTAGTTGTTGGGTGCTAGCACGGCCACCATTCTTGAGTGTGGGAATTAGAATAACTTCAGATTTCCTAAAAGATACACTTGGGGGCTTAAGCAATTTGGAGAAAATGGTTTAAAGATCTGCCATCAAATTGTTTCCAGGCAAAAATTGAACGTTGCTTTGCTTCCCATTATTCTGAATAATTTCTAGGTATACTATTGTTGAGAGCAAGGAAAAACTTTGCTCCATAATTTTGGTATCTCCATTGTATAGCATTCTCACAGTGGATGATGTGATTATACTTGTTACAGGCTTCTTCTTTTGGTTTTTGTAGAGCATTGTCTGTGGATGGAGGGAGCAGTTGTAGGATCTGAAGTAAATGAACTTGCTTGAAGTAAAAGAACAGAACAGTTGGTGCTCTTGTTCTAGTTCAATAAATCTCTTTCATAATGAATAAAATGTGATAAATCTGTTTCATAATGAATAAAATGTGTTTCTTTGTCTGGATGGGATAGCTAACAAAAAGTAGTAGTTTAAAGTTGTGCAAAATAGGTTAGGCTTACATTGTGTTGTCTTGATCCTTAAACTAGACAAAGTTTTTTTTATGGACATTCACAAGTTTGTAGGACAGTCTGCCATAGTATTAGCCTTCCCCATCTCACTAATACTTGAATGTCTGACAATTCGTAGTAGGTTTGTCTTGAGGCAGGGCCGTGTCATTGTCACTAACCTTATTCCTTAGAGAATTGAATCAGAGAATGCTCTTACTGAAATTTGCATCTCAGTAGGTGATGTGCTTGGGAATAAAGAGGAGGATTTGGTATGAAAGGTACTGGGAGTTCTGTTGTAGGTTAATCAAGAGTGTTTTGGAGATTTGAAAAATGCTGTAGATGTGATGGGTTGAGTCCATAAGTCAGATGGTTTACACAGGTTAATTGAAAGTGTGTGTACAGGTGTCATTGTGCTTCTTTAGACAAACTCTTTAATTGTGGCTTTATAAGCAGATTTGGCAAGCTGTAGGTGCTAACAAGGAACTGCCAACTCAGTACAGATTTGCTTCTAGCCCTCAGTTTTTGATCGACATTGCCCTCCAAAGATTGTGGATTACATTCCTTCCAGTTTAGATGACAGCTTTCAGAGTTATGGTCTTTCATAATCTGTGCATTTTAACACACTGATCCTCCACAAAAGTGATTATTTATGTTTTTCATTATTTTTGTGCAACTTCTTGTAGGTATATAAAAGCTTTTAAGATTGACAGGCTCCTTTATTGTGTTGCTTCATTTTTGATCACTTGATTAATGAGTTGCTTACTTGAGGTCTGAGAATTAGAATACTTAGACCAGCCGCTTCACTCACTTTATTGGTTTTATTTTTCTTAATGTGAGTTGAGTAAGTTGGTCATTCTCCTTCAAGAATATCTTATCTTGAATTTGTGAGAGCACTTCTGGAAGGTGTCCTGTGGGCCTGCAATAAAAACATGGGAATGCTTGTGTGGAGTCTACTACAGCTGTCTTGTCTAGATCAAAAGGGAAAATACAGCAGTGCAGATAGTTGAATTACAACTTGTAAATCTTCTAGTTCTAAGCTTGTAATTGAACTACAGCTTCTATGTCTTTGTGAATGATTGATTCATCCTGCTTTTCTAATCTTCATCTTCAGCACAGACTCTGAAGAAGCCTTGCATTCCAGTGGAAACTGCAGCAAAGGTCTTGATGTCAGATACTTATGAGAATGTTGAAGTGAAGTCACTGAGGTCTCTCATATGCAGAAATCTGTCATGTGCATGTATGCTTGAGGATTTTGCCTAAAAGGATATATCTCTGAAGATGTCCAGAAACAAACCTATTAAAACATGCTGAAGCTGTTATGTTGGATTTAATCCGGTGTGTTTGTTTCTTCCCCTTCAAGAGTTTTTCACTTGTGATTTATTTCTTCAGTGAAGAATTTACAGTCTTTTGGAAGACTACCACATCCTTAAGTGTGGTAGTGTTTTTAACTCCAATTAATTGTCCTGCTGCTCTGCAACATCAGTTAATACAACTCAGCAGTTGCTAACCTTTATTGGCCTCACAGCTAATTTGTGGGATGACTTATTTTGCTTGAGCTAAGCAGTCTGTAGGAGCCTTTGCCAGTGTTGCTGTAGCTCACCTTGCAGTGAGGACAAAGACTTTCAAGCTCAATGTTTGTAGTGCAGTTTGTGCTTTTGAGATTAATTTACACAGACTGGTAGTGCATATTTTAAAGCTGGAATATGCTTTCCCACACACACCTAAAGAAACTTTGATAATATGCACACTTCTGTATAAAATTGTAGCCAGCTAAGAATCATGAACTGTCCTGGGATGTACTTCATATATAAATAAACATGACAAGATTAATGCATTTTATATATTCATACTGTATGTGTTAAGGCCTGTTTAAAAAAAACAACCTAAAAATACATATTAAATATTGCCTATGGTTCAATGAACACATGCATCCTGTTCTGCTTTTATTTCTGATGTTCAAGCACAACTTATTACTTTTGCAGTAGAAATTCAGTTTTTCTATTATCTATCATCTCTGCCTACCTCAGATGGATAGAAAACTGTTCATGTGCAGCCATTAACAATTAAGGCGAACAACTTCCCTCCAAGATAGATTTCCCTAAAATTAATTTGAAAAATCCTTGCTATTGTTTAGTATATTCAACTTGCATAGTTGTAAAATGGCTTGGGGAGAAAAGCTGATTGGTTCAGCACTTGTTTTAGCACCTTGTCCTTCAGCTTGAAGGTTGTTATCTACAGGAAAATAATTGCCTCTTTTTGTTTACATGGTGAGGGAGGAAGAGGACTGGAGAACATTCAGGTTCACCTTAAGTGTGCAGTGAGGCTTGTTCTCCTCTGTTTGACTTGTATTTGTTGTCATCAACGCAGAGTAATCAACTGCTGAACACAAGGAAGGAAGTTGACTGTGCTGTGGCTGTGCTGTCATGTGAGGTTGATGGCAGGAAAACAAGAATCCTGATGGAATTTTGAAGCTGATAAGGAACTAAACAGTCAACCAACATTTATCCATAAAGAAAATACCTGGTTTATTCACATGTTCTGTGCCTCCTGCTGTCAGTGTATGATTGTATTTGGCCTAATAATGGCCTAATGTATTTGGTTAAAGTGAGAGGTGTTGGGACTCCTGAGCTGGTACCACCAAATCACATGTTTCCAGCTCTCCCTTTCGTGACATAAATTCACTTGCACTCCAGATATTCATAAAAGGTGGTGGCATGAAAGATACCCAGTCACTGGAAGAAAATCTCTTGCATGGTTGTCCATGGTGTGGGCCACAGTAGTGCATTTATGAGTTGCACAACTGAATATGTTAGGTATTTATGGCAGGGCAAATTGTGGAATAGATCAACCGCTGTTGCTTGTCTCTGCAGTTTGCCACTGATGGAGCGATTCTGTTTTAAGGCAACTGACTATACTGTTATTTTTGAATTCTTCTATGCCATTAGTGAATAAGAAAATTGCACAAGAAAAAAAAAAGAACCAAATGATAGGATAATGTGTCTTTTGTACAGGTAAATGCGGGATACTTGTTGCTTAACAATTTGTGAACTGTTGCTTATTTAATGTGAAGTATGCATAATTAAAAAAAAAAAAAAATCAGTTCCAGACAACAGGGAATGGAAGTCTACAGAACATGAAGTTTAGTGAAAATTCACATGCTTCCCTAATACTTACAACTCTCAAACCAATTTTTGTGGTACACAGAAAATAAGATTATTTAATGTAGTAACACTGTTCTAATGCTTTTCATTTGAATGAAAGCTGTTCCCAGCAATCTTGTAGTCCTTATGGTTATGATTTCTCAGGGTGTTTGGCTAGGTTCCACAGTGTACCACCAAAAAAGAGATAAAAATGCCAACAGATAGTACTCAAGGCATGTAATGTAATTCTGTGAGGTTTTTTTCATTTCTGATGTAGTCTGATGTGAGTTTTGTTAAAGTACCTTGATTTCTGCTGCCTTTCAGTTGTTTGTTAGAATTGTCTCCTAATTCTAAGCAACAATGTCATTTTCACAGTCTAGATGTTATTCTCTGTATTCCAGTGGTTTTTGGTATTTCATATGTAATAATTAAGAATAATGTCTCCAAATAACTAAAAATATTATTTGATGGGACCATGTAACAATCAGAGCTTTTAGGACCTAAGATCTCTTGTAGAATGGCATTCACAGAACGTTCATGACTTATCACTTATATTGCTGTAAGTCTGGGTCTGGAAAGCCTTGCAAAATGTCCATAATTGTTCAAACCCCCCAAATATTGATACATATCAGTGGAGTTTGCCCATTGAATGGGCTGTATGCAGTGATATTTGGTATTTTATACAGTTTTCTGAAATGCTGCCAGTTCCTGTGAATCTCTTTCCCTGGGTATTTCTGAAGGTTTAGAACAAAAGTTCTTACAGTATCTGGACAGAGCTATACAGGTTTCAATTTCATCTTCTTCCCACACACCTGTTAATTGAATGGCTCTACATATTTCATCCTGAAAATGAGCTTGAAAGTGATGGATGAAGCTGAATGACTGACAAATTTGCATTAATTAGAATTTTAATATAGCTTCTGTGATAAGACATTCCAAAGATGGAACTGAATTTACTTATGAACATCTGTGTTTTAAAACTGCTGTTTCAAAGTAACAGTAACTTCTTCAAACATCTGTTGTTTGACCAGAAGCAATAACTTGTTAAGTCCAGGAACATAAACTATAAATATCTATGTTGCTGCTTTTTTTTTTTTTTTTTTTTTTTTTTTTTTTTTTTTTTTTTTTTTGTAGAAATGGCATTGTTACTGCTATTCGTTTTGCTACTCTGGATATGATCACAGAAACTCCTGCACTTCCTTGTGGACAAAGCTTCTAATATCATCCTGGTTCCTGTGGTGCTTTCTTTAAATCAGAGCTCCTGTCTTGGGTTGTTTTTCCTCTATGACAAGCAAACAGGAGTGGCAGCAAAATGGATGCTCCATTACAGATGAATCTTCTGTCTCTGTAGGACAGAAGTCTTTGCTGGAGGTAGCGACTCAAAGTGATATGTATCAGTAGTTACTGTGATACCAAAAGTTCCAAATGTTACAGGTTCTGCTGATACTTGCTAGAAATGTCATGAACTCTGAGCAGCTGAATGTGTTATTTCTGGGAAGTGTTTCAGGCTACAGGTGCTGATATGTAGATGTTGTATTGTATTGGGAATGAGAATACATTAAATTACATAGCTGTATGTTATGCTGATATATTCAAATATATATATTCATTACAATATATCTCTGTCTTTTGCTTCAGCATAAGGAGGAAAGGATCAGATGTGGTGTAAAGAAATCTAACTAGAATAGTCCTTAGGAGGGTTGTCTGTACTGTTATGCCATTCTTACAAAGTGGATCAATCACATATGTCCTTTGTTCTTTTCCAGGAGAAGTTTTGCCTCTCCCTTTTTTATAGACTTCACCTGAACTTCAAAGTGTCTCTTTTTCGTTAAAAAAATTTCAACATTGATGTCACTGTCTTGCAGGACATACTGCTGTTTGTTTATTAGCCTTTCCTGGATCATGGTTTTGGACAGAGATTCAGTCTTGTTGTTTGGAACTATGTCACTGAGTGACTTCTAGGCTTAGTCTTAGATCCCATCTCTGAATTCTGATTCTTCCAACAGGGTTGTTTGTGTGACAGCTTTGAACTTGGGATGCTGCATTTATGTAACAGTGGTTGAGTTGGGTCTGTTTTCAAGAGCTCAAGTTATGGAGTACCTCTAGTTTTTAGAAGAAGGAGTAGTTCATGTATTTCCATTCTTGGACTGTGTTTTGCTTTCTCTGCTGAAGACTTTATTTATAGGTTAATACTGCTGTGTGGGACTGACACCTGATTTAGGGTATATGCAGATTCTGAGACTTCTGCCTGGGACAAAGGTCCAAGGAGTTTGATGTGTAAGTCTTGAAAAATAGTCTTTCTATATGTTAATATTTTCAGACCTTTTATACAGTGTGTGTTTTCATTGTTAGGTTCTGGGGCTTTTACTTTTCAGAGCAAAGTTTAGTGATTTAATGATGCAGGAAGCCATATGACATGCATATAAAGTTGCTCACGTTAGCAACTGTAAAATAATTTTACAAACAGTGAGACTTTCATTGGCGCCATACCTGAGAAGCAGTTTGTCATATTTTATCTGCGACACAAATTTAGATGACATAGGAACTTCAGGTGATTTTAGTAAAAAAGAGATTTTTAATTGATTTAAGTTCTTTGACTTGACATTATGTAGAGCTGTGCATTTGGAAAAAGTTGTCTTTATGTTTTTCTCTTAACTAGCAATGGTCTTTCATACGAAGATAGGTTTACAGACAGTCATATTTTTTAGCACAGTTATTCTTACAGTAACTATCCTGATGTGAAATGTTTTAATCATTGGGAAAAAAAAAAAAAAAAAGTTTGAGAACTTTGAATTACTATTGCAGATGTTACTATTGTTTGCATAAGCACAAATGACTGCATGTTTAAGCTATTATTTTTGCATGCCTTTCTGGTTTATATCTAGAGTATCTAAATACAGTGATTTGTATTGCTTGGGCAGGCATTTGGATTGCTAAGAACAGGGAGAGAAAACAATTGATTGGGCTACAATGTCAATAACAATACCCAGTGACAGTGATAAAATGGCCCCGTTGTTCTGATCAATGACATACCCTACTAATTAAAAATAGGGTTCTGCTGAATGTAGATGATGTTTCCGAAGGTCCTGCTGTGTATTTAGGTATTTCTGGTCTCTATTTGTTAAATACAGAGACTCACTCGTCTTGTCATGGGTTGAAAAAGATCTTGTGTTAAGGTGTACATAGCACTTTGAAAGCTGAGCAAGGGCTAGTAAGGACGGTTGCCTTTTATCATGGAGGCTTCATTACATTTCTTCTCAATTTGCTTTTTCTGTATATTGTTCTAGTAAGAAAGTGTAATGTAGGAGAGAGAGCAGGCAAATAGCATTCGGAATATTTGAGTTTTGTAGGTGTCTGGTGGAACCTGTAGTTTTAGTATCTCTTTTAAGCAAATTTTTAAAAGCTACTGATGAAAGGGAGCTGCTGTGGTAATAAGTTTGTATTATGTTTGTAGACTTTTATCTCAACATGTAAGGGTTTTTTCCTTAGTTCTGCAAGGCTGAAGATAACAGCTTTTTGTTTGGTTGGTTTTTGTTTTGTGGTAGGGTTTTTTGTTGTTGTTTCTTGGTTGGTTGGTTGTTTTATATTTTTGTAGTAGTAGTAGTTCAACAATGCTGCCTTGTGGTTTTCCATATTATCTCTCTGTACCATTTGGGGCTGGGGGACAATGATTTATTTGGTCTTATAGCAGAGTTTGGTCTTACCCATCTCAGTGACACAGTCAGTAATAAACTTGCCTGCATACAAGAGAAGTACTTTTCCTTCTATTTTGTTATCCAGTGGATAAACATGCAGTATGGCGAGAATGTTGTACTATGTTTTTAAGGATCCTGCATGTAAATGTTCATTCAGCTCTACAAATATCCAGCATCCTTAAAAACTGTTAGAGTTAACTGTGATTACTCCATAAAAAATTTGTAATAGCATTATTTTGTGTGAGTGTCTGATTTTTTTTAGTCAGGACCTGTTTTCAAAGACTTCCCAAGTAACACTGATTAGAGGTGTATTTGCATTAGAGGCACAGCTGAAGCTGAATAGGGACACAGAGTGGCAAGTTCTAATCAATTTTAAAAACATATGAAATAGCTTTTCTGTGTTTTTTAGGAACAGGTTGAGGGAAATTCTTTAAATTTCATGCATTTAGCTGTAGAAGATTTTTCCATTTTCAGCTTCTGTTGTAATCTAGGAACAGCATGATTGCTTTGTAGTTTAACAGAATTTACTGCTGTGTGAAGCATAGAGGTGTTTGAAATTAGAGGAAAAATGTAACTTCTAATTCTTAGCAATGCAGGGTAATATTTGAGGAAAATAAATATTTGTAATTTGATTTTTCTTGGGTAACTTTCTAGCAAAGCAGATTTTTTATGGATACACTGGTTATTTGATTAAGAGGAAGGATTACATGAAAATACATTGTATAGTTATAAACATGGTTATAGATGAATGAGTCTTGCTTAATAAAAAATATGCAGCTGCAGTTTCCTAGGAAATTTTTCTTCATTAGAGGACGTGAGCTGGACAGTTTTGTCAGTGATACAGCCAGTCTACAGCAGTTGCTGATTTGGTGGTCCATCCTTTAAGACAATTCTTGCTTGTCGTACAGATATGCCAGTCACTTTCTTAATTTTTTTTCCTACTTCTTCTCTATTTGGCAAATTAGTCCTTTATCCTTAGACTTCCAAAGTGTTCACATAGGTTGGAGGTAGAGCAGGATAGTGTGTGAGTAAAACAGATTGTGCAGCTTAATCTGTCCTCTGCCTGTGACAGGGAGCAGAGGGAGTCCTGTGGCAGTCACAGCCACTCGGCCAAATCACCCACTCTCGGCAGGATGGGATGTGGTCACAGCATTGGGTGGCAGTGGCTCAGCTAGTGTTTGTCAGCTTTTTTACTCAAGTCTTTCCACTGCAGCCTCTTTTCCATGCTGCTCTGCAACCCACAGCCATCTCCTGGGTCCAATTCATGCATAGACTCATGACCATGCATTTCTTTTTCCTCCCTCCCTAGGTTTGAGAAATACTGCTTTAAGACATCAGCTTTGTTTTCCTTCTTGAGAATGATGGTCTATAGCAAAAGTTATAGGTGATGAGGAACAAATATTTATGCAGTATCTGACACAGTGCTTTTATTCCTACCTGGGTCTTTTAATCAAGCAGATTAAAAAAAAAAACAACCCTCTTCATAAATACTGCTTCTGCATTTGTTGCATGAGTAAAAGCAGAAAAGCATGCAGTCACAATTGCCCTGTGTCTTGCACCTTCCTGCTGCACCCTTGAATATTGCACTTCTAGAGTAATGGAAAGCTGGCAGAAAACACAGAAATTATTATGGACCTGAATAGGTAGCCAAGTTAGATATTTAAATAACTTAGAATGGCTTCCATTACCTGTTATGGTACCTATGAAACTCTGCAGCTGCATCTGCTCTGGCAAACAGCCATCAAAGTGGAATGACATAGATACATGTAACTTGAGGCATAATTTTCACAGCAGATATTTATATCAAAATTTCACTTAAAAGTATTTATTTTATGTGGCTTTCTTTCAGTTAGATCTGTTAAATGAGATTCCTAATAGTAGTCAGATTTTGTGGAAAGTTGTTTAATATTAAAGTTCCTTTTTTCTTAGGAAACCATATTTTGTCAAGATAGTTTTCTTCATACCTAATTTAGTAGCATTCATGCTGGGAGTTTTGATATCTCCACTCTGGCGTCTTTATTCATGTTGCTTTCAGTGCTTCCCTATTTTAATACAAGTTTCTAGGATTATACTTAATTGATTTGTCACTCAAGGAAAATCAGCACTTCAAGCAATTAAGTGCAGCAAAATACTAGGTAACAAAGACACAAAGATTTTTGTTCTCATCCTAGTTATGAAAAATCCATTATTCATTATCTTACTGTTTTTAAATACTGAAGTACGATCTTCCAACACAATAGCAAAATTGCCTTTGAAACAGAATAAATTGCTTGCCTGTTCAGAGGCTGTATTTTGAAGTCAGGCTTACCAAACACGATGGTGCTTATGCTCATTATCTTCACTACTTGGTGAAGCTCCATATTTGAAAGTGCAAACCTAGATACCAATTGTGGAAAAAACTCTGCTTGTCTTTAATATATAATGGTAAAGAGATCTTAAAGAAATTGTGATTAGAAGATCAATGTATTCTGCAAGTAGTGCTACATACACAAAACAGATTTAAACATTAGGCGTATTTGTGAATATTTCTCTGCCAAGTTTCTCCCATGATTCTCTTGCATTAGCGTGTTCCTTCAAGAAAGATTTTACCCTGTTTACGTGTTACTGCTGTTTGCAAGAGATACTGTTTTTCAAATCAGGCACCTGTTAACTTTGTATGGAGGTAAGAGGGATGTGTTACTTTGTGATATCATGTGCGCTCCATTACAGCTGGCAAACTGTGATCTCACTGGGTGGTGTTAAAATACATTGTTAATTGGATGTCCAAGAGCAAAACACAATGCAACATAAAGCTCTCTATTAAAACTGTGATAGTGTAATTTACAAATTTAATTAGAAAAGATTATAAAAACATTGAACTTTGTATGTTTAAACACAGGCCTGTCTTATTGAAAGTATAAGAATAAAGTAGTATCTTGATTTTTTTCTAAGCAGTGGTTTTACATTATCTGGTGTTGATCTAGTCTGAGAGCAATCAATGTAATTTGTATAATATGGATGTTAACCTGTAATAAATCCTGTGTTTTGTGAAGAGAATTTTTTGTATAATGTTTTTTCTTAATGTCCATTAATAATAGTAAGAGAAAATATATTGCTAGATTGTCATATTAAACTAAACATCAGATAAAGCTTTGTTGCAAACAACATTGTGAAGATCAAGCTTTTCGTGTTTATTTTAAACTTTCTCTTTTTTTTAAGTGGATGCTCTTAGCAATTATTCGGAAAGCATTTTCCATGCCATATTCTCACATAACTTTCTGGGAACTCCTAGCTTTCAATATTAGCACAGTTTATTTTAGTTTGAAACTTTGGTTGTGCTTTCTGCAGTGTGGTAATGCTTTTACACCATTTGAATCATTGATGAAGGTTTCTTGTCACAAGGCCTAATGTACTTAAGGTTCCAGTATCACTTGATGGGCAGCTTGGTATGGGAGATGTTTGTTTATTATTATTCCTAGTTATGCAATATTTTCTAATCCGATCTAAACACATCCCTGCCACTTGGTGTTCCTTACCAAGTGATTCCAAGGCAGTGCAGAAATCAGGGCCATCAACTGCCCAAGAAAAGAGGGAATGTCTAGCTCCACACTTGTTATACAGTAGTGGGTTTGGGGCTTTTTGATCCCCTTCCTTATTAGAGTTTACTTCTATACTGTGTTGATACCAATTTATTATATAGCCAGTGTAAAGTATGTGGTGTACCTCTTCAATAGAAATCTAATATTCAGTCCCTTGCTTCCCTCCCTCCCTTTCCTGGCATCCAAAAACGTTAATAACTGCTTTAATGTATGTTTCATATACAATAAGGCACAACACAGAAAATCTAGGGAGAAAGGAAATGGTTTCAGGTTTTTGCATTAAATATATAGTGAGTTGAAAAAATGCAAGCCTATGCTAACCCGTTGTGTTTGTAATATTGCCGTAAACAAACAAACAAACAAAAGCAACAAAACCTTATTTGTTTATTAAGACTTTGGACTGAATACTGCTCAGGGTGCTGCTCTGTCAGCAGAACTCCCTCCTGCTTAAGCAAGGCCACCTCTAGCTGCTTGCTCAGGATTGTGTCCAGATGGGTTTTAAATGTCTCAAAAGATGGACATGCTGCAATCTCCTTGGACAGCTCATGCCCATGCTCAGTCATGTTAAAAGTGTTTCCTGATGTTGAGATGGCACCTTCTGTGTTTCAGTTTGTGCCCATTGTCTCTAGTCCTGTAACTGGGCACTGCTGAAGACAACCTGACTCAGTCATCTTTGCAACCTCCCTTCAGGTTCATAGGTATTAATGAGATCCTGCTTATGCCTTGTCTTCTCCAGGCTGAGCAGTCCCATCTCTCTCATTCTTTCCTTGTAGGAGAGATGCTTCAGTCCCTTCACCATCATCATGGCCACTTCAGTGGACTCCATTCAGCATGGCCTTGTCTCTCTTGCACTGGATACACTGCTCCAGGCATGGCCTCCCCAGTGCTGAGCTGAGGGGAAGCATCTCCTCCCTTGATGTGCAGGCAGCACTTTGCCTGATGCAGCCCAGGATACCGATACCTTTCTTTGCAGCCAGGGCACAGTGCTGGTGTCTACCAGGTTCCCCAAATTCTTTGCTGCCAGGTTCCTTCCCTGGAGTAGCCCCCAGGATGTAGTGTTGAGTGAGAACTTTGCAATTCTTGCTGAGCTTTCTGAGGTTCCCATCAACCTGTTTGTTTCTCCAGCCTGTCAAATTTGCACTGGATAGTGGCATGTTCGTCTGGCCTTTTGTAACTCCTTCCAGGTTTGTGTCATCTGCAAACTTGCTGAGGGTGCATTTTGCCCCATCTTCCACATCATCAATGAAGATGTTAAAGCAGACAGAGCCAGTATGGGTCTCTGGGGTATGCTGACATAGTGTACTGAACCTCCAACTAGACTTTGTGCCACTGACCAGACTCTGGACCTGGCCATTACAACAGAACTGAATCCATCTCTCTGTCTGCTCATCCAGCTACTGCAGCAGCAACTTGCCTATGAGAATTTTATAGGAGACAGTGTCTAAGACCTTACTGAAGTCCAAGCAGACACTATCCACTGCTATCCCTTCATCTCAGTTATATAATCTTAAAAGTTTATCAGGTTGGTCATGTAGGACTTCCCTTTGGCAAAGCCATGCTGACTACTCCTTATGATTTTCTTGTTCTTTTCTGAAAAAGATTTCCAAAAATGAGCCACTCTATCACATTCCCAGGGTTTGTAGTGAGACTGGAACGTATGGACAGGTTCCCTGGGTCCTTCTTCTTGCCCTTCGTGAAAGTAGGAGTGGCATTTGCTTTCCCCCAATCTTTAGTCACTTCTCCCAGTTGCCATGATTGATCACAGATTATTGGAAGTGACCTTGCAATGATGTCTGACAGGTTCCTCAGCACTTGTGGGCGCATCCCATCAGGGCCCATGGGCTTTTTATATTTTTATGTGTGAACATATATGATAGAATATTACTAATATATATAAAGTTATTATGTATTATATATCTTTCATTGCATATATTTTATTATATATGTAATATTATACTATAAAAAATAATATATTCATACTAAGTTTGCTTAAGTGTTCCCTGACTCATCTTCCTTGCTTTAGGCTTTTTTCCTGTTCTCTGAGACCTGGGACTCCTGAAAGTCAGTCTTGCTAATCAACACTGAAGCAAAGAAGGCATCCAGTACCTCAGCGTTTTCCATGTCTTGTGTAGCTATATCCTCTGTCTTATTCAATGAGACCCCATTTTCCCTAGTCTTCCTTATCTCACCCATGTACTTAAGAACTTCTTGTCTTTGACATCCCTGGCTGGATTCAAATACATTTGGCTATAGCTTTCCTAGCTTTGTCCCTGGAAGCTTGGACAATGTTTTTGTATTTCCCCCGGATTACCTGTCCTTATTTCTAGCCTCTGTGCATTTCATTTTTGTGTCTGGGTTTGGACAAATCCTTGTTTGCCCAGTCAGGGCCATCCCACTAGATGGGAATCTCTTGAACTTGGAGTAGCTGATCTTTGAATACTAACCAGCTTTTTTGGGCCCCTCTTCTCCCCAAGACCTTATTCTAGGAGACTCTTTCAAGCACTTATTGAAAATGCCAAACCCATTCTGAATTCCAGGGTTGTGAGCTGCCTTGCTACCTTCTCCTCTGCTCTCAAGGTCTTGAACTTCACCGTCTTATGGTCACTGCAGTCCATACTGCAGAACCTTCACGTTCCCAGTGAGCCCCTCCTTGCTTGTTGAGTGAGTATGAGGTTCAGCCGAGCATCTTGTCTCATGGATTCCTCTCGAGTAGTTAGAGGAGGAAGTTGTCAAAGTGCTGCAGAACCCTGCAGGATTGCCTATGTCTTTTTGTGTTGTTCCTCCAGCAGATACCAGGGTGGTGATGGTTTGCCATGAAGACCAGGGCTTGAGAATGTGAAGCTGCTCCTCTCTGTCTGTAAAGGGCCTCACTGCATGCCTGTCCTGTTCAGGTGGTCTCTAGCAGACACATGCTAAAATGTTGCCTTTACCTGTTCTCTCTTTACTCTTAACCCAGAAGCTCTCAGTTGCCTCCTCATCCATCCCTAGGCAGAGCTCCATTCATTCCAGCTGATCGCTCACATAAAGGGAATGAATTTCAGTTTTGTTAATTGCTAGTTTTATATGGTTTGGATTTAGGTTGCTGTGGAGAAATTGAGACAGTCCCAGGATCCATCTTGTAAGAAGTGACTTTAAATACAGCTTCATAAAAACTAAACTTACTAATTCTGAGTAACAGTGCATCTTCTTTCAATCATCTTCCCAAAGGTATAGAAGTATGAAATGAGTAAGTTAGTCAATTTGCATACACTTAGGGGAATTGTCTTACTGAATATTCCAGTGTTTTGTCTTAGCTTAAAAAGTATTCCACATATGTAAAATTAGAGTGGATAATCGTTTCTGGGGAGGAAAGGACCATTGTTAGCTTAATGTTCCATGGGTCCCACAGGCAAATCTTCTTGACTCACTGAATGTTTTTGTATAGAATATAAGAGTAACTATAATGTTTTCATAATTAAAACCAAAATACTGATGAGTGATGTAGAAAGTGAGGCCTGTACACACAAGAAAAGATATCAGGAAAGCAGGTTGAAAAAGCACAGTGGAAATACAAAGTCTGTACTTTGTGAAAATTCCGTCACTTGTGTCTGCTGTAAGCTTTGTGAAGTAACTTCTGTTTAACAAAATCTTACGAGGAATCCTTTGAAAAGTAGTAAGTTGCAACTTTGTATGCACAGATTATATAAGAACTAAGAATTTGCCTGGAATTATTTATACTGTGATTGGCAATAATTGCAGGCTTTTTGCTGTGTTACACAATTTTAACTAAAATCAGAATATCTTGTTAATGTGTTAACAAAAATGCATGAGATGCTTAGATGAAAATATCTCCCTAATAAAATTCCAAATGGCAAAAATTAACTTGTTAGGTTAGCAGATTCCCACTAATAAAAAGTGATGTATTGGCTATTTATGTTTATGTTTATTATGTTATAATCTGATTTTAATAATCTCTTTTATCTCATTTTGCCAGGTACCAAGTGGAAGATGAGTCCTCTCATTTGGATGAAATGCCACTGATGATGTCAGAAGAAGGCTTTGAAAATGATGAGAGTGATTACCATACTTTACCAAGAGCCAGAATTTCTCAGAGAAGAAGAGGCTTGGAATGGTTTATCTGTGGCGGCTGGAAGTTCCTTTGCACTAGGTTTGTCGCACACTAGTACTTTAATTAAAGTTTTAAACAAATTAAATAAATAGTAACTTTGTATTGTGCGATGTGTACAGAGTACAGAACACAGAATAATTTGCTTGTCATGAATCTTTTGATTTATGTGCTTGCATTTTCCCTACTAGGACATTACCAGCTGTTCAAAACAATTCTAAAGAGCTGATACTGTTGTGCTTCTCCTGTCTGCCTTGCTGACTTGCAAGAGAGATCATGAGCTAGGCTTGTATTAATATGAGGTCCATAATTTGGCATGTAATCCTGGTTTTCACTTTACTCAAAACTATAATAGGGTAGAGGGGTTAGATTTTTTACTTTTGCGGACATTAGTGTGTTGACAATATATATAAATTGATTGATATTGCTGTAAGGAAAAGCAAATTCATTGACTAATGATTAGTTAACCCTTCAACTTTAAAGGTAAAAAATATAAATGTAACTGGTGGTCTTGGAGTGAAATACAACTGGAATTAGCTGTTGTGATTTGGTTCTTCCTTAGAAACTTTCTGTGCCAAACTCTGCAAATATCTTGGAATACTAATTTTCTAATGAATTTTTAGCAAAACTTCCAAGTAGAGAAATTCCTATTAGGATTATTACAGATCTTCCTTTTTCTGTAATTTGGAGTAATAAAATCTGAGAATCAGTAAAGTGAAATGAGTGAAGCATTTTCAGTGAATTTAAATGACAAATGCTTTCTCTGACAGATGTTTTTAGAACTGATATAGATAGACGTCTTCACAGCTGATTTTCATGGCACTTTAGGAGGCCTGTTGTTTTACCTGTGCAAATCTGTGTTTGTACACCTTCAGTTTTTTGAGATAATTGTTACAAAGCTTTAAGAAACACCATCTGTGTTAATTTCTGTTTTATCTAATGATTTAACAAAAACTCATGGTTTATCAATGGTATTATAGGGATTAAGTGTTTGGAAGGTAGAAGGAAGGAAGGCAGAAAAGTTTAAAGAAGTAGTTTTTGTATATGTAAATGGGTTTTGGAAGCAGTGTTTCTGGTACAGACCTACATTTTAGTTATTAAAAAAATGTAACTATTTAAAGAAGCTGTTAATCTTTTGGACATGTCTTAAAATGTAGATACCTTTGAAATAATATAGTTTTATGTGAGTTCAGTTCTGTAAGTATTAGTGATTGTTAGTTACTGTGGTTATATTCTGTAAGTTTTATGAAAGCGAGCAGATCAGTAAAGACTGCACCCTGACATGGAATTTACAGTGTTTGGATAGAGACAGACAATTGCAAGGTGAGTTTATATTTGAGTTAATTAAAAATTGTAAGAGAATGTCACAAGAAATGGTCATTGGTGCTGAAGATTGCAAAATTTCACATTTCTGCTTTTTAAAATTGAGAGGTACATCTCAGCTTTCAAGCCTAGAAACTTCCAAACCTGTTTTTTTCATTACTTGAGTCATATTTGTGATGGATTTTTGAGAAGGAAAAGGGAAAGGAAATGGCACTGTGGATTTTTTTTTTCTATGCTCTGTAGATATTTTACTGCTAATATAGGTGTGTAAAAACAAAAGTCTTCATAAGGAAGAGGCTTTAGGGAAGTATGACTTCTGCTTTGCTGATTTCCTCAACTGAATTGGGACACAATAAAGAGTCCATTCAGTCTTGCATTTTTACCTACTGGCATTTTAATCACGTAAGTGTTCTCTGTAATAGAACATCATAGCAGATAATTTTCATTTTTCATGGAAAAATAATAAAAAAATGACCATCAGATTCTAGCAGAAGCTTGAAATTGCAGTTGGATATTAGGAAACAGAAGATACTCTCACAGGAAAGCTGCAGATGCATACTGGTCCAGTTAGGCTGGATAGAAACCTCCTTTTGGGTGAGCATTTCTGAGTGTGTAAATACCTGTCATTGGAGTAGGGAGATTTCATCTGGGCTGAGAGCATTATTGAGGCTTTGTAGTTGATAAAAATCAGGGATGTGCCGTCAGTGTAAGTTATTCTTCTTGATGGTTTCTTTATTATAATACAGCTTTACCAATTTTTGCTGGGGCCTGCAGAATAGTTGAGTTTTTGAAATGCCAATTTTCAGTTGATAAAGTAACCTAGGAACATGCAAAAAATCATGCTGGAAACTTGGAAGCTACTGTATTGTCACACCTGCAGTATTTACTTACCCTGTGTAGTAGAATTAGTTACAGTGGACACATTTGTGTGTTGATGCCTTCACACTTGAAATGGAGAGGAGCATGTGAGAAAACCATTTTCATGTGTGTTGGTGTATTCGTGTTAAATGAACAACTGAAACTTATTTCTACAAGATAAACAGAGCTCTTTTAAGTGTAATGCAAGATTAAAGCAATCTGAGACCTGTTCGGTTAAACAGAATTTAAAATTTCACCCTATTTTTATGGAAATCATAAAAAATACCTGCGTCTGGGTGAGGTTGCAATTTCAGCTTCAACATCTAGAATTTCTTTTTGTGCTTTAAATGAAATTGTAACTTTTTCAAAGCTGTTACAGAAAGATGTACACAATAAAATATTAGGCATTATTCTGGAGCTGAGCTCAGGGGGCCCCTAATTTCTTTTGGGTTCTCAGTGAAAGTCTTGTGTTTGTGTTCAAAACCACTTCGCATGTTGCAAACAAACAAAAACCTCCGTACCCAGTAGGGGTTTTCTCTGTCTCGCATTGTTAGGATTAATCTCATTTTTGTGAAAGGCAGTTTCTCCATCTCTTACTTTGCAACTTTAGAATTTTATGTTCTATAGATTTTTGTGGCTACATCACAAACTGTTGCTCTTTAGTCTAAAAAAGTTTCATCCTCTTTGCAGAAGCAAATATGGGAGGTTTGACAAAGTTCTGTGTACTTGAAAAATGATTTTGTAAAAATCTTTGATTCAGCTCTTAGCTTCAGTTTAGACAGTAGACTTGTTAATCAGATCGGAATGGTGTGAGCTTTATTTGCAAATCTCCAGCTCTTTAAAAGTTTTTACATTTGCAAGAAAAAAATCATAATTAAATTAAATGTTGCCTTTGATTTTGAACAAACTGAAGACTTAATTTAACCAATATAACTTTTAACTTCAGAAACTGCTTATTTCTTGCTTTCATAGCACAGTTAAAAGAAAACTTTGTGATATAGCAGCTGTTTTGTGGTTGTAATCATTTCCCCTTTAACTTACAAATTCTCTTGAAGCTTGTGAAATTATAATGCACATAGATCAATACTCTGGAGTTCTTTGGGCTGGATTGATTTCTTTCTCATGAGATTTACATTCCACTTGTTATCAAAAAACACTTTGTCCCTATGAAAATGGTGCCATTGAATGGCATTTCCATATGAAGTGAAGGGGATATCAAATGCTCGGATTAATTTGGGCTCTAAGATGGCCTGTACGCTTTCAATTAATCTGCAACGCATTTGTTATGCAGAAGCATGGGAAAATGCTGATCTTTTGAGAATGACATGACCACTGTGTTGCTTTTGGCCTGATTACTGAAGCTACCTGTTGAGTACAATAATTACAGTATGTTTTCTTTGCAGAACTAGTTTCTGCTACTTAAAACCTAATAAGGAAAAGCTGACCCTTGCAGACAATATAGAGCTTTTATATTATCTTTCCATTCTGATGAAAATGCTGTTTTGTGAAAGATACTGGCAGCTAAGCTTGTAGGATAAAAGTAATGAAAAGAGAAAATAAAAAATCCTTTATTATTAGGGCCTCAGAGTCAGTTGAGACTTTTACTTTAGCTTTTGACTTGTAGAGATACGCTCTATTTATGAAAAAGTTAAGGGTTCTTATTTAACAATTACTCCAGGTTTTGGTTTGTTGGTGGGGAGTTTTTTTGGTTGGAGGGTTTTTGTTGTTGTTTTTAATTTAAATATGGTATTGGTTACTAATATGAAGACGGTTATTGTTCCTCCACATTAAAATAATACATTAAAAAGCAGGTTGGTAAAATGCTATTTAATATATATGCCTTGAAGTTCTTTTATAAATTTGGTTATTATTCATATATACAGTCTGTTATATTGGTACAGACAATGTAGCTTGCAGCTAGCTTAAGGAAAAGGCTTTCTGTGTATGTGATGAATTTTCTAGGCAGAGGCATTTGAAATACAAACTTAAATCAGTAAACAAGGATGCACTTTATATTTTTTTATTGCCAAATACCTAGCATAGTATGTGGTTTTACAAAAGAATTCAGAAAAATCTGAAGTGTGCTACTAATCTTACATTATGTTTCTAGGCTATTTGAAGCTCAGAGAATGCTACTGTCATATATCATACAAATTTACTGGGTACAGAAAGCCCATTAAAGGGTGTATCCAGACCCTTGCCAAAAAAATATTCTGTATTTTTCTTGAATGTTAATTCAAGAACAAATTAGAAATGTGTTGGATGTTGATAATCTGAGTTACAAAAATGTTGGGTAGACTTTGGTGTCAAATTTTTAATTAATATAAATTGATTAGGATTTCTGAGGCCAGCATGTCCACCTTGTATTTTTTCTGTGATAAAGCAATAATTGCTGCTGAGACTGTGAACAGCAGAATCTAACTGATGTCTGTTTTTATGGTAGTAAAGCTCATCTGAATCATGACATAATTGATTTGGGCATAACCTGTAATATTTTCATTATCTGTGACTTCTCACATCTGAGAACTTGACTGTTGTTAGCTCCATGTCAGTCAAATCCCTTTTGTCAAAGGTATTGCAGTGTTTCCCAGTCAGACATAACTCTTGTGTTTGTGCTTTTTGGCATTTGTTAAACTAGTGGTCATGATGGTGTCTGTTGATCTGTAGCAAAAAAAGTAGTTTCAAGGAGGGAGACTCCCTGGCGAGGAAGGCAGAGTAATTATGTTGCTTTAGGTGAAGGTTTACTTTTAGCAGTAGAGAAGTCCTTAGTGTCTGAGGAAGTGATTCTCCAAAAGAGACTGTGCTTAATCAAATATTCAGTCTGTTTATAGTTCAAGTTCAAAAACTGATCGAACAATGCAGGATTTCAAAGGTTGTCAAGGAATTTCTGTCTATGGGACTGTAGGCAGAGCTGCCATGCTAGCTCACTTTCTTCAGGAGAAAATTATTTTCTTGGGAACTTTTTTCTACAGATCTGTCCTTACACTTCCCATTATATAACTAAGCTGTCTGTTCTGTCTCCACACCCCTGCCCTGGAAATTAAGAAGTTTAAAGCTTTAATGCCATGAGCAATTTTATCAAGTAAAAATCCAAGTTGGCACTGTGTGGAATCATTCTGCCTCCTGTTGCAAACGTATAACCTGCATTGTTTCAACTATTTTTACAGTTTTTTGGATTTGTAAAGGTTGGGGATGGATATAACTGAAAATAATCCCCTTTTGTCTGGCATTAGTTTACAGCTGGATCTATCTGCAGGCCTGGTTTTCCCATGCAGTTGCATGAGTATTTGTGCCAGCGCAAGGGAAGGAGCAAGAATCCGCACCTTTGCTATGGGGGGAGGGAGGGACTGGACATTATGGCAGCCATAGGATCTGTTCACAGCCATTAAACTGATTGTGGAATAATGAAATGGAAAAAAACTGCTGTTCATTTTGCTTTAAAGACAAGTTTAAGTAATAATATTTCTGATTTGTGTGTTACTAAATAACAGGGCTGAATTTTGAAAGTTGAATTAATATTGTTACAATTTTTGTGATAGAATAATTCTTTTTCACTATTTTAAAGTGACTAGGAAAAGCCAAAGAAAGCACATTTCATTTTTGTAACAAAAATAAAATGCATGTTTATGTCTATCTCAGAGTGAGAGTTTCAGGGAGAAAATCTTAAGAATCCGGCATTTAAAATTGAAGTATTTTAAAGGTCAGCTTGTGAGTATTGATGTAGTGGCATTTCCATAACAAAGTTATTGTTTCTTTGATTAATTTTGCTATTGGCATAACCTTCAATTTTCTTTAAAAAGAACCAACAACTTTGAATTCCATTCTTTGGCAAAATTAATGTGTAATAAGTATGGGATAATGCAGACTACACACAAGAACACTTTAATAGGGATTGTGGCAATGTAAGCTATTAGCCTTCCTTCCTGCAGTATTTGTGTGTTTCATGATTCTGTAATTGTGAATAAACAGACTAGGAAAGGACCTTCTGAGATTTCCAGTCAATTCCTTGCCTGTACAGAATGAATTACATCTATCACTGCTGTCTGATCTAACCACATCTTAGAGATCTGCAGCAATTTCTGCCTCCTTAAGTGTCTCCTCCACCTCTGTCATTAAAAGAGTTTACTCAATATCTGTCCATGTAGTGCCCACCTTGCTTATTGATACGCCACAGCTGAAGGTCTGTCATTAGTTAATAATGGTGGACCTAGAGGATAATTGTCCCTTTCCTCTTTGCAGCTGGTTCTTACATACTTGAAACCATATTAGGTCCACACTCAGCCTTCTGTGAACAGCTCTGATTCTTTTGGTGTATCTAGTAGTCAGCCTGCCCTGCTTTCTAGACCTGTAATTGTTTTCTTGCTCTTGTGTGTGGTCTCTGTTTTCCCAAGAGGCCTGTTTGTTGAAATTTTGTATTCAGAATGGTCCTGTAAGCCAACTGAGATCATGCTAGCACTGACTGAGAGAAAGAAATACATTCATGACTTGCTACAAGTATGCTTGTCCACACTGAACAGATGTCTCTTTTTTTGCACTTGTATAACATTCTCATGCAGTAACTGAGCTGCCACCTGGTTTTTGAGCATTTCCTCGTTCTGTATTTGTGTAGTTGGTTATTTCTCTGTGTTGCTCTTGTACCTGTTCAACTGCATTCTATGTCTTCCATGTAGTTTCTTAGTTTTTCTATCTGTCAAGACAGCCTTGATCTGATCTGCTCTTTGCATGTACCCCTCTCTCTTCTAGTTTTTTGGTTTTCTTTGTGGTCTGAAAAATGAAATATTAACAGTCTTAACTTACCCAGTAAGTTCTAAATAAAGCTTTCCAGACCTTCACTGAAATTACTTTGCTTTTATGTAAGCTACTCTGCAATTATGATTTTTCCAACTGCATCAATTCCAAGAGTATGTTCCTTTACTTTTCTTATGATAAATGCCTTGAGAGTTAAATTTTGTTAGAGACATAGAATCATAGAATGATTTAGGTTGAAAGGGACCTTTAAAGGTCTTGTAATCCAACCTCCCTGGCATGGGCACGGACATCTTTCACCAGATCAGGGTGCTCAAAGCCCCAGGAGTCAATATGCACTCTCAAGCAGTAGTGCAATTGGTTCTTCTCAGAGTGAAATTAGTTCCATTTTAGAGATTGTTCTTGACATGTCACTTTTGGTTGTGACTTCTGTTTTCTTACAGGTGTGTACAAATACATATGAATAGGTTGACTATGCAGAATTAATCCAGTAAACAGTGCTGAGATGATTGGATTGTAAATTTCTCTTTTATTCTCAGCAAAATACTTCCTGTTGGTTTGAATAATTTGTAAGAATTTCCTAACCGTTGTTTTCTTTTTGCTGCATCAAAAATATTGCCAGTATATTCAAAAACTTCACTAGAAAATTTTTCTCATGTCAAGTTCATCAGCTGAAATATGCTGTTATCAGCTCAGTCAACTGCTGCAGGTAAAGAGCACAGAAGGTCTGTCTGCTCAGTGTTCCTGATTCACTTGCCTAAAAGAGACTCCCAACATGATTGAGGCGCCACCTCACTATATTAACAAATAAATACAGATAAATTCTCCTTCAGTGTATGGGATTGTAAACCAAGAATATGCAGTGTACAGCAAACCTACTTTTCTTTGCAAATGGTCTCTGGATGGTGTTTCCGCCTCTGTAGATAGTACTAGCAACTGCTTAAGCTGATTACATTATGTGAGTTGAATCACATCCATGTTTGTTCCTTGCTTTATGCTGTTTGTAAATAGTCTGTTGAGCCTCAGAGGCATCATTTCATTTGCCAGCTTCTGTTCCTCCTTGTTGAGACCCTCTCCCACAATTCCTGTATCCTTGTCCAAAATACAGGTCTTTAAAGTTTGCAGTGAGCTCTTCTCTATCTCACTGCTCACGGTTTCAACTTTTTCAGTAGATTTGGTTAGGCGAAGATGCTGTTCCTTTCTTCTGTGAACTGAAGTTCCCACATTGCAGATCATTGTGCAATCTGCAATTACATAGTGGGCTTGTTTTGAATGGTTTTTTTGTTTTGTTTTGTTTTGTTTGTTAGGTTCGGTTTGTTTTGTTGTTTTGGTTTTTTTTTTAATATTTGACAGTACGGCATTAGCAGTGATATGGAGGAAACTGAAGATTTGCAAATTATGTGGTAATTGTATCCAAGGCTGCTGAAGTCTTTTGGACTCTATGAAACAGAAGCCTTATTTCCTCTTCAGTCATTAGCATAATCTGAGTGTTAGTAATCCAAGATAAAGAGTTTAGCCAAAGGTCTATAAAGTATGATGCAGAATCTTATTAACTGGAATTTTTTGACCCTGTGTCAGGGTAAGGTGTAGTGAAAATTCTCATTAGTGTACTAGGATTTTCTGCAAAGAATGTGCAAGTATTTATATATGCATGTCTGGATGAGTTCAGTACTCTGAATTGCCCTAAATATTAGATGTTAACATCATGCTTGCTTATTTAGATGTGGCAAACATTTTTTAGCCTTTTTTTCATAGGTATTTGCCTTCTGGGGTTCCCAGGTTTGGAAACTGTGATCTTGTGTTGTAAATTTTTAGTTTTAAAATAAAAAATTGTCTTTATTTTCAGTTGTTCGGATTGGCTCATAAACATTTGTCGAAGAAAGAAAGACCTGAAGGCTCGTACAGTGTGGCTTGGGTGTCCTGAAAAGTGTGAAGAAAAATACCCCAAAAATGCCATAAAAAATCAGAAGTACAACATCTTTACGTTTATACCTGGGGTAAGGCCACTAAACATTTTCTGGTGTTGGGCTGACTGTATGTTCTGTAGTGTTTTTTGACTATTTCACAAAAAGATTATTATATTTGCCTAGCTTCTTCTTTTTCTTTCTATATTTGTCTCAATGACTTCAATGAAAAAATAACATTGAGAGCAAGGTTGCATTTTTATTAAATTGTTTGGTTTTCAAAGGGATATGTACTTAATTGCAGTTTGAGTGCTTGGAATTCAGTGAAGCTTTTGAAATTTGAGATGGGTTTCTTTGCACTTTTTTATTCATCCTTAGAAATTTATAATCCTTTTTTAAAAAAGAAACACTTCTGTGTGCAAAGGATTGACTTCAGTTGAGAAGTAAGTAGTTGAAAATTACAATTTAGTCCCATGGATCTTTTCTCATACTCCTTGTCATTGAAAGTATAATAAATAATGAATTCCAAAATGGACAACTCCTTAAAGGACAAAAACAACTAACATCTTCAATTTGTATCACAAGTAGGCCTAGTTTAGTACTTTTCAGAGTTGAATTTTTTATTGAATATCTTTTTGCAGGTATTTTTGACTTTGAGTGCAGTTCTTCAGCAAACACTTTTGTTGTGGATTGGAAAGTTTTTTTGTCACTTTTTTCCTAAGAAGCCATACTGCACCTTAATTTCAGTTTTTTGCTTGTACTATACACCGAAGACAAAAAAGACATTACATTTTGTCTAGTTCATAGTTTTTTAAAAAATGTGTTGTTATAATGAAATTTAGTAACAGAGAAACAATTTTTGAAACTTAAGTAGTTAAACCTAAAAATGTATCCTACTGTGATGTTATAAATTTTAGTATCACACTTTTACTCATATTTTTACAAATACCATCCGAGAGTCCTGTGTCCCATTGCAAAAACTGAATATTTTGTATTTTTGAATACAGACATGCTTTGTCTTAAATTTTTTATTGATCATGCTGATTTATAAGAGTATTTATTCTATTCTTCTGGGCTCTTTAGTCCAATGACTGGCAGGTGTTTTGTAATGCATTTCCTTATTAAAACAACAACAACAAAAAATAAATGGCCTTGTAATTAAGACTGATCTCCTGTCAGGAAAATAAAATGTCACTTATCACATATGGATAAAATATTCTCATCATTACTGGACAAAAGAAATGTTTTCTTCCAAAGTTTAAATTATTAAATATGCTGAAATTGGTTAAGCCACATATGCTTTCCTAAAGGTTACAAAATTCATTAGGCATATAGTAAGCCATTGATTATTGCAACTAGAAACCTACAGTGTAGATTATGAATCATGAACCATATACACATTCCTTAAAGGGATCAGCTGTAGTTTGCAGTTCCCTATTGTGAGAGAGAATGTTTGTTCTTTTTTGATCTTTTGAAAGTCTTGGTTTTACTCAATAGGTCAAGTCAGATTTTTAATTTGGTGCTAATATTTGAAAACTCAGTAGTAACTTCAAAATTAAATAAGATCCTAAATGTAGAGCCCAACAGTTGGTGAAAATGAAATGTTTTCAAATTTTAATTTTAGATATAGTAAGACTTTTCATTTATTAGAATATTGTGTAGGGAGTATCATTGTATTGAATCCAAACCCATAAATATAATAGTCATAAATATTGACTCCAGTGATCTACTCTGGTTGAAATTTTCATCATGTGAAATTTTGTGTTCTCTTCTATGGTTTTTTATATGTTGAGGCTGGCAGTGGGTAATATTCAATGATTTCATATCCAAATAAAAACTTAAAACTATGCTTAGATTAACAGAATTTTACTTTCTGGCTAAAAGAGCTGTAACATTTCCAAAATATCACCTAATTTCTGAACATTACAGAAAATACTTGCTGCTTCTGCCTTTATTCCAGTCTGTTCAATTTCCATTTACAATTTCATATACATCTTGATACAGCTGCTTAGGAATTTTGCATGAGTTTCCATAAAACATATCTTCTGTGATGGGTGGGCTTTGAGGATGCCTCTCCAGAACTTCAAGGCAGGAGCTGGAGACTTCTCAATTTGCTGAACTGGACTGAAGTGCTTAGCTTTGTATTGAATGACCTGTCAGTGGTCTGCCAGGATTCAAAAGATTTGTAGGAAGGTGCTTTTTAACTTCCATTTTCTCCTACAAGATCTGCACCTCCTAAAGTACTGTCTGGACTTTTCTTTGACCCGATGTATCAAGTTTATGTAAACAGTTAAACATTCTTGCAGAAACAAGTGTATGAACTTCATCAGGATCAACACAAGGTGCAGGTTCAGCCTGAAATACTTCCATTTTGGAAGAAAGCTCTGATCTTTTTGACAACTTCTGATTTCACTTTTTTTACCTTTACAGTTTTATTGGTAAGTTGTGAAATAGCATTCCATGCTCTGAAAAAAATTCTTATGCTTTTATGCTTGGAGGCTGTTTAGATAGTCTCTAGATGAACTGGAAGCTTTGAGGTACCACTACTTTGCTGTGCCTGCCAGAAAGACGCTTTGAACTTTCCTGTGTATTTTTTTCATAGCACATAGGTTTTTACATAATTAAGTAATAATGTTGGACTGGTAAGAGCAATAAATATGAGTCAAATAAGTTTGATTTTTATGCAGAAGTCATTGTAATATTAACTGAATTTTAAGATTAAAAGATGGAGACAATCTCTAAATGTGATTTTTTTGATCTATTTCAAATGTTTTATCTTTGAAATAATTGGTTATTCATTTTCTTAAGTCTCAGTGTTCCAAGTGAAGTCTTTGAAGATTCAAAATTCTATAAAATGAATAATGTTCTTAGCATTGTAATTACAACCAAAGCGATCTTGAGAACATGTGCTTGCTGAAGTGGTGCTTTTAATCACCAAAGGAATCTCTGCATCTGTCATTGCTTTGGAGTATGGGACAATGTATTCTGTGACAAGTGTATTGTGGTAAAAGTTGGATAATTGGCTCTGAGTTTAGACCAAATCTTTGACTTAGTAATAAATGTATCTTAGTACCTATATTTAAGTCTTTGCACAGTGATCTTGATACATAGTCCAGTTTTCAAAATACCCAAAATTTAGCAAATTGCTTTTTCAGAGTGAAAAGAGGCAATACTATCAATGGATTTTTCTCAACAAAAATAGCAGTATAATATTCAAATAATGAAGTAGTGTGTGATGATATATAACATACTGTGCTGTAAAAGTACTGTAATAATACCATCTATAATAGTATGACATATAATGCTTTTATATCTCCTATCATGAGAAGGTGTTTTTTACATATATTATGAGTGCAAATTTTAAGACATTTATCTGCTTTCTTTTTCATTTTAGGTTTTATATGAACAGTTCAAGTTTTTCTTGAATCTCTATTTTCTCGTCGTCTCCTGCTCACAGTTTGTACCAGCACTGAAAATAGGCTACCTGTACACATACTGGGCTCCTCTGGTAAACAGAAAAATACTATTAACTAGAGGCTTGGGGGTTGTAGTGTCAATGAAAGGTTCATATCTATGTACATTGCATAAACCTGCAGCTGGTAAACTACAGTGGTCAAAGAACATAACAGAAGTAAAATGCTTATTTGAAAGCTGTTATTTGACAGTCTTCCCTCCCAGTTGGCTACGGTGCCTCTAGCCCAAGGGAGGGGGCATGTTTTTTTAACCAGCTGGTGTCACTCTGTAGTGCTCTGTTCTGCCTGCTGGTCACTTGACAGTTTAAAAAAAACAAGCAGCAAAAAAAAGCTCCAGCCACTGGAGAAACTTACTGGGTAATATAGGTCATTTGTGTGTTAAATATATTTCCATTTTTTGTTATTTGGTGACTGTTTTGTGTTTTCAGACTAGGCCAGAATTGTGAGCACAGATTTTTTGCATTCCTTCTGTATCAGTTTTGATCACAACCTTTTCTCACAAAAATTGAGATAAAATATTTTAAGCCGTGGATAAATCAGGAGGAAATTGTGCCTTGAAAATAAGTTATTAATTAAACATTTTTCTCCTAGTTGATCACCGTGCCAGTTGCACTGGCCTTCTTTTGATATGTCTTTTTATTATTGAGCTCTCTGCAGTATTTTCTTGAGAAAATGTTCAAAGCACTTGCTTCTGACTCAGGTTTTTCCTGTGCTTTGAAAACTGAATTTTCTTCAGAGGAGACCCTTTTGGTAGTTTGCCAGCTGTATTGCCATGATTCAAAATTATTTTCTTGTAATCAGACCATTACCTTTTCTTTCATCTTCATCCCAGTCCCTCCACACTAGGGTTAAAGGCAGCAAGAGCAAATGCCTTATGTTTTAAACTTTTTTTAAAAATTGGTGTTTTTCAGTAGCTTTTATTCTCAGTAGTATTCAAGAAGAACTGTGACATGCTGACTGCTTGAGTAAAGGTCGTTCTTAACAAGTCAATAGAGTAAATATTCTGGATTGATTTCATTGTTTTAATTGTTGTAACATGTGTCCTTTTAACTATGGATAAATGGAGAGACTGTCCTGGGTGTTCTTCCCAGACTTTTGCTTCTGCTGCAAAAACACTTTCAAGATAGAAAGCTTGTTCAACAGTAGGATTTTAAATGGTTATTTACAAAGTCTTTGTCACTGACACAGTAAGAAAAGACAGAAGTCACCCTTGTCTGCAAGTTGCTCTATTCACCATGATGTGCTGTGTGCAGTGCTATACATTGGTGGGGTAGTAAGGAAGGAAAACCAGTAAACCCTTAGCATCTCAGCCCATTTCTGTCCTGCTCAAACAAGGGAGAAAATAATGTACTTTGCAGAACACCGGTGATCTGTTCTGTATAAATATGTTTGTCTTATTCAAAGGTATTTTGAATTGTGCATCCCAGGTTTCACATACAGCTTGAAAATACCAATATCTCAATATGGTCTCTTTGCTAAACTCAATTGTTTCTACTTTAATAGCTCTTCTACTAATTATCAACCTCCAGGTAAAAGGCAGCAATTGAATGTTGAGTGAAGCTAAGCGTCTATGAGGATGATACAAAACATTTAAGTCTGATCCATTGGTCTGCTTTTACTGCTTTTGCTAAGTTTAGGTATTTTGAAGGGCATGTAACTACTGATAAATCTTCAGTAATAATCAGAGGAGTAGCTATGACTAGTAGTATTTTCCCTCAAAATTTTAAAGGAAAATTGTTTGCCCTGATACTTAAAACCAAATGACTATTGCTAGAACTGTGGATTCTGTGGGTTGTTTTGTTAGGATTTTTTTTTTTTTGCTTTGGTTTATTTCAACAGTCTTTTACAACACAGACAACACAACTTAGATCAATCCCCAAAATTCTTAAAACAAGACTATTTTGCTAATTTATTTTGAATTGCTCTAGGGAATGGGCTTCTCATTTCCACTGCAACATAAAAAAAGTTTTAAAGCATACAGTTTTGATTGTAGGTAGTACACTAAAGATACTTACCTGTTTACTGTTAAAGAAAGATAACAGGTTCCCTTGTTGAACTGGCTTCACAATTTTAGCTCTCCTTTAAAAGGATATCGACTTCCTTTGAGCAAATGAGTAAAAGCAGAAGTGTCTTTCTTAAATTTTTCCTCATAGTTATGGTCAGCTGTACTCAGCTGCTCAGCAAGGGACTGCTGGAGAGAATTCTTGTAAGTAGCACCTTGCAGTCTGTGTTTTGATGACTGTCTAGTAACAAGGTGTGTGCAAATGAGAAATATGTTTGAAGGTGCTTCAGGAGCGCCCTGCTTAAATATCTATATTGCCAAAGCATATGAACATGCTGCTGTCAGAAAGGGAGAAAATCTGATTTTTCATTCAATTATGCCCTGGGGAGTAAATAGAGAATGCTTTTTGCATAGGCTGTTTTTTGTTCTATGTTGTTCCACTATAATAGTAGCCAGTGTAAACTTGAACAAACAAGTAGTGCTTAACTATAAGGTCACAGCTGAATAAGCCTTGGAACTTTGGTCTGGAACTGCAAAACAGCCCTAAAATCTGTAGGAGGATTTTAGTCAACACTCTTTTAGGAAAGCTCTACAACTTCACTCCTTTCATATTGCTGTGACATTAGAGCAAGTTTGACAAAATGTGGAGTCCTGCAAGAGAAGTCTAATGGCATCAATTTTCTCCTATAAAGTAATGGTGGTTGTCTGAAGCGAGATAGATAATGTGCAGTCTTATTTGTTGATATTTGAATTTCATATCTGTCTTATTCATAATAATGAAGGATCCTTTTACTGGTGAAAATTTTCTTTCGCTGATGGAGAAAACCTCAAGTGCTGAGTCTAAGGCAGAAGATCTGATCTGAGAAGGTTTAGAGAGGTAGAGAGGAAATTTATGTGCTTATCTGTGAATTGTTCTGTGTTTTTTAGCTTGCCATCCTTTCTAGCCAGTAACCATCACAGCTGAGTGAAGCATTCTGTGCACTTTCAGTAGACGCTGCAGTGGCATTGTCCTGTGAAAGGAGCAGCCAAAGCATTTAGACACTTAGTTTTTCAGAGCAAGTCTCCTTTTTCTTTGTCCATATTTGTGATGTGTTGCTAAATAACTACCTTTAAGATGCAAAATTATTAAACTAGCCATCCATTTATCTTTTTCTGTGTATTAGGGAAAAGGCAATTTTTCAGCATTAGAATTGGAGGCTTTTTAAATGTTTTTGGGAAAGCCCTAAGGTTTGTGGATGATAAGGAAATACACTTATTGAAACTATAAAGGCTGTCTTTAAGTAATCCAAAGCATCTTCCTTTTTTGCATTTCGAAATGCTGTCTAAATTATATATATTTGGACAGGTAGTTGCTCTAATTATATTTATGCAATATGCAAGTATGATTTTGTTTTTCCTGGACTAAAACCAAGATACTATTTTAACTTATTGAAGGAAAGATTCAAATCCAAATTAAAAAAAGTAAACATTCTAAGCACATGTTCTTACTCTGTGTAGTGTTCCTACTTGTCTATTTCTATTCTAGCACTGAGAATTCTGAATTGCATAATTGTATCTTTAACAGGGATTTGTTTTGACGGTCACAGTGGTACGGGAAGCTGTTGATGAATTTCGACGTTACAAGAGAGACAAGGAAATGAACTCACAGTTGTATAGCAAGCTGACAGTACGAGGTTAGCAACACCATTTGTATAAATCCTTAAAATATTTCATCTTTTTCTTATGTATACATTTGCAGGCTTTCATTTCAAAGAAATTACTAATAGTTTCTAGCTGTAATAAAGAGAATGAAATTTATATTGAACTAAATGAAGCATGTGATTTCACTTGATGAATACGATTGTTAAATTTGGCCAGTTTAGGAATTTTAATAAATATTTGGCTGTTTGTCAAAGAGAGGTGTATGTATATAATTGTATATATTTTTTAAGAATTCTACTGTTTAGTACCCTTACTTCAAAGTGCAGTTTACCTCTGAAATTGATACTGAGCAGTAACTCAACAACTTTGCCAACTATGTATCAAGCGTACCTAGGAAATAAGGGAGCAGTAAATAATTAATTAAGATTCCCTGGAGTTTTCAAATTTGATAGATATATTTGTGTCTAAGAAAAGCAAGGTGTATTCTAAGTCAACTTTGATGTGAAAAATATTAATTTGAATTTTTGCATGTAATTTGAAAGCTGTTTGATCATGCAGTATCAGAAAGAGACAGTTTTCTTTAATGAAAAGAGGAATCAGTTATGATTTTTGTTGGACTCAACACCTTTAACAGGTTTTCATGAAGACTTTTAAGGAAGCAAAGCACTTGAGTTGTGAAGTGACAATTAAATTTGGTAGGATATTGTAAATTTTGAACATGGTCATAAGAGAGAACTATGCATTGCTCTTCACTTTTATGTGTTTAGCACTTTTTACTGTTAGATTCAGAACAGAGTGCCACATAGAGAGGTGCCAAAAATAGTGAATAACCTATTATCAAATCTAATGAATAACCAACCTTATAATACAGTCCTTGCTATTACCATCAAAAGGGTTTTTTTCTCTGTTAAGGATTTCCATGGCATAAAAACTCTAAAAGTGAGAAGTTAAGGGAATGTGAGGTTGTAACTCAGGCAGTTAGAGTATACAGCAGACATTGTGCAAAATGTAAACTCCTTTTATTTCTTCCCAACATTTCAGTGCACCTTTTAGTATATATTGGTGAATATTTTCTGAAAGTCAGTGGGAAGAGTAACATCACCATGTCTTGGAATCTTGATTAGAAACTAAATTCTTGGAGTAGTTCTGGATAATATTCTCTCCAGAAAAAAAAATGGATGAAAATCTTGTAATGTAACACAAGTATGTTTTGTATGTTCCCATTTTTTGGAGTCATTGGAAGGTAAACAGTCAAGAGTCTCATTAGTGATGGCATATCCTAGCAGCTGAGAGGCATTCATTCTGCTTCCTTGCATTATGGGCACTTGCATTATTTTCTGGAGTTTCCATAATGAAGGGAACAACTGTAGGGAATAGTCTCATGTTCTTCCTTTCCTTGTCAGTCTGGTATAGTGTTATCAACATTTAGAAGTACAACTGTTGAAATTTGGCATATGGGACAATTGGCATAGCTATAATTTCTTTAACACAAGAGTTGCACTGCTGGCATCCAGATCTTTTTTACAGTCATTAATACAGTCAGTTAGGAAATGGAATCTTAATGGCTTTTGTTTCAAAGTTGTAAGTTAAACTGCTAGTTGGCCTATTCATTTTTTAGATCTGTTATGGCAGGCCACTGAACACTCACCTTGAAACAGACAGTACAATCCTACCCTATTCAGCAACAGTGTTAGGAATCTGAAATTCTTAATTCAGGAAGCACATGTACAGTTTATAGTTACCTTTGTGATATAAATGTCAGGACAGACATTTGCTCGTTTAAGAACAAAGTTTGGTGCCTTTTGTGCTTCTCTTTTTTGAACTTTATTTAGAGTTGGTAGACATTTAAGCAGCATTTAAGTAGAAGTTTTGGAATTGCAATTTCCTCTTTCCCTGCTCATGAAATATTTTGTGAGAGCATATGTATTTGAAAAACCCTTCATTTTGTGGCTTCTCCTAGAAATAAGGAAGTTGTTAATGAAAGTTTGGTTTGGTCACCTTAGAGATTTAGAAGTAGTATACAGTAGTGTATAGGTAAGGCCTAGTGGTTATATCAAGAACTGACACATAGAGAGCAGGGACTTATTAAAAAGAAGCTTTAAAAATGCTCCTTTTTAGAAAAAAGGATATCAGCTTTTAACGTACAAGTGTTTGTCTATTTTGACTTTCAAATTTTGGTGTCAGTGCCATCATGCATTCATACTTGATTTTTGTTCTGTTTTCTGTGCTTTTTGAAAACTGATCTTCTACAGAAGTAAAGATTCAAGATCTCTGCTTACAATGAACTCTGAATCCCATGTTGACAATTATGTGTGATCATTGAACAGTGTTTTGAGTAATGACCAGTTTTGAGTGACAACGTTACTGCAGTTACTACTCAAAATTGTAGTACACGTTGCAAGAAACCCATATATAAAATCATGAGTAGTGATAAATTACACTTTTTTCCTAATATAGGGTTCTTCCATAACCAGGTATTCTGAAATGGAAAGATACAATTTTGATACAAAAAAATGGGACTTCTTCCCATGATAATATTAGACAAAAATTTTTTACATATTTCAAAAGGATGTAGGTTTATCTTATTTATCTAAATCAATCTAATGTGTAAATTAATAAAGTCAAATACTACGCATCCATACACTATTTTTAAAAATAACTTTCAATATAATTACCAAATTTTTAATATTGACAGTATTCTTCAAATGGGAAAATTTGGTTAGGCCTACTATACTAAAATACAGGCTAATGGTTTGGAGAAAGAAGGCTTTGTTACTTGTGAATGAACAAACGATACTGATTTAATTAAAAGCCTGAAAACTGATGCCACTCCTAAGAGTCACTTTTCAGAGTGGAACTGCACTTTATACTGCTCTAGCATCTTTTCCCCCTAATGATTTTATGACTAGTGCTAGTTTTACAGTCTTTTATTTGAAATATTTATTTTTTCTATCTCAAAGTTAGAGAAACTGACAGAGAGATGTTAAGCAGCTTGCCCATGCTCGAACTGGACAATAGGAGAACTTAAAATTAACAAGGTTCAGTGTTCAGTTCTGGTTGATGAAAACGAAAATTTGATGAAAATCATTTCTAGTTACTTGTTTTCCAAATTATGTGTTTACTAAAGGAAAAAAAAAAACATGTTTGTTGCAAAAGAAGTTATTGGGATCTGAATTGTGATTAATTACTTCCATAAAGATAGTGTGGATAGGCTGATTTGCAAACTAAATGGTTTTTTTTATACATGCTGCAGTAGATTAAAATTGGGAAGTCTGTGGCTGTTTATCAGGCTTAACTTTCTGCTGGAGTATTCCTTAGTCTTGGGAAATCCTAAACACATAAAACATGTGAGTGCTGTCTAATGACTTGCATGTTGCTATTGTAAGAACTACCAACTTTTGAGGATAAGGGTATTCATGCTAGTAACTCTTGAAGGCTTAAAATTTCTTTCTAGTAATTCAAAAACTTGAATATGTATTTGTTGCAATCTGCTTTTTTAAATAATAATGAGCTGTTGAGAGCAGGAGATCAAGGGAGAATGAGGCATCTCTTTTACGTGTTATTTATTTGTAGTTGGATAGGTATTGGCCAGATTAACATCCATAGGCTTATTCTGATTTATGAGATATCTGGTGATATGCAGTTCCCTGTTTGTCACGTAACATGGAAAAGCTCAGTCACACCTTGTTGAATTTGCAATGTGTAGCTTTGCTAAAAAGCTAAACATGAAGTTTGAATTGTTTCTATTTTTTTCAACCCTTTATGGCAAGTGGTGAAACATGCAAATCTGTAAATGCAGTGAAGTTTTTAAGTGAGCAAGTCAATTAAGTCTACATGTCTCATGTCTGTCATGTGATTCTTTTCCCTTGTTTCTTTGATTATGGTATCGAAAATATCGAAATACATTGTTCAGTGTATGAGGAATTCTGCTGTCCTAATCTTATTGAGATGTTTGCCACAAAATCTGCTTTGCTGCATATGAAAGTCTGCAGATCCTTAATAGACAGTTTTCAGTCAGCATTCAAGTTTAAGTTGGAAGGAGGAATTTCTTTTTCAGAGCAGTTCACGTGCATATCCTTTTTGTAGAGTAGAAAAGTGCAATGGGAAAAAATTTAAACCTGGGCATTCAGGTTTGGGAGTTTTTCTTCCCTAAAGGACCATTATACATTTGACACAGTTTTGTCTCTTGTGCACTTAAGTATGGCCAGTTAAGTGCCTATAAAAGACTGCTATTCTGAAGCAGAATCACCTTATAACATGCTATTATCTATTTCATTAGCCTGTGAAAAACCAACTGGATAATAAAATTGTAAAGCAATTTTAACTCTTCTTTTCTCCCTTTCCATTCCTGAAGTTGGCAGTTCTGAGCCTTTTCTAGTTAGGTTTATCTGTGCAGTGTTACTGAAGTTTCCAAGAAAAAAAAAAATAGATCAAGAAGAAAATAACTTACTATAATAGTCACAACTACTAGTGGCAGAAGAGGCCTGCATCTGTCACTTTACATCATAATGTTTAACATGTTGCAGAACTCTCACTTTGCAACCTAAAAAGCAAAGCAAATTGAGTGTCAGGAGAGCTAAGTTTAATGAAATAATTCCATCCAGGATTCAAGTATGAAAGACTTAGGTCTTGGTTGTATCATTAAAGGCTATTAAGGAATGTGACAAAGTTGAAAATATACATTTAAAACTGTGTGAAATTAAGAAAATATCAATAGCCAGTAATTACTTTACAAGGAGAAAAAAAAGTATGAAAGCTAGTATGTTTCTTTTGGAGACCTATGGTGATTTCAATTTTTTTTTTTTTTTTTTTTTTTTTTTTTTTTTTTTTTTTGTTAGAATTTCAGCTCTTCAAGAGCAGGTTGTCCCTCTGCTTTGAAAAACCAGTGCACTAAGAAACCACACTATATCTGAATCTGGAGGTACAACATTAGGTCCTTATTGCTTGTAACATTTCAGACCTACTGATGACTTTATTCCTGGTATTCAGAGCATTTGGAACAGACAAATTTTTTTAAAAAATATATAAATTTTATTTGATTAGTGAATCAGTACTAACAGTAGAAACAGAACTTGAAACTTTAATGTAAGACAGAATTTAAAATAGAGGCCAGAAGAGAGGAAAAATCAAGGGGACTATTATTCCATATTTTTGCAGCATTGAGGAGATTGGATAAAAAAGAATTTTACCCAAGAGGACACAGGAGAGAAATTAGGGAGCTTCTTTTGTAGAGTCTTACAATTGCTGGTTAAAGACTAACCTTGCTTCACTATGTAAGATGGAGTTTAAAAGAACAGCTGACAGACAATACTTGCTCTGAAAGATAAGCATCCTTGCCTTGGACTCACTGGAACTTTAAGTTTTCCCCCACTGCCTGCCTGCTGTTCTCCTCCAACTCCCCATTATGTTATGTGTACTCTAATTACGCTGACAGTTCAGGCTAATAGATACCAGGAAGAACTTTCATATGGTCTATACTGCTATCAGTCAAGAGTTTTGTGTTTATGGGTTAGAGACAAGCACTGTTACTAACTCCACAAACGGTACTTCAGACAGTATTAAAGGTACGATGGGAAGGGGGAATTGCAACTTACAAAGAATTTGAAAATGCTGTATTTAGAAGAGTCTGCTCTTTCAAGAGTGGCAATCAGGTGATGGAGACACTTTTTAATAAAAAGAAGCATAGTTTATATCCACATTTTGTTTACTTCATTTCCTAATTTTTTGTGTGAAGTACTTGTTAACACATATGAGATATTTATTAGTTTTTCAAATCATTGCAGTTCATTTAAACTGGCTTTATCTCGAGAGTATAATGACTTACTACAGACACATTTCAGTGTTCCTGTTCTGCGTAATTTTATACATTGCTTTAGGCGAAAGCCTTGCGCCTTGGTGGACTATAAAGTCTGGATGCGCAGCCACTTCTGACAGCTTTGGACTTTTTATTGGTAATTACACAGATGGTGAAGTGTGTTTTGCTACGGAGATGTTTTTAGAGAAAAAATAGTTTGCAAAAATAATTTATGCAGTGAATAACATTCAGTGTCTTTTTTTTTTTTTTTCCTAAATGCATCTTCACTGAGATGTAGTATTGCATTATTTTAATGTTCTCTGAAATGGTATCAAATGAGTCTCATTTTTGCTAGCCTGAAAGAAAGCGTTATGTGTTGACTTCCCAGATTTTAAGTCACTTTTTTAATTACTGCCACATTTTACCATTTAGTATTTAATGCTAATATCCTGCTATTCAAATTTGTTATAGAATTGTCCTGTATGTATGTAAGGCCTTTTCCATATGTGTGAGGATGTACATGATGATCCAACAAGACATGTTAGTGTCTAATAAGGAGAGCATTCTCTTGTGTTATACTAAGCCACCTAGAAAGCAGTCTGATAAGGAACCTTTTCAATTCATTAGGTGAAATTTCTGGAGTTGCTAGATTAACTACAAGCAAAGGTGCAGCTTGGGTTCCTCTTGGTGTACTTGGCACCAAAAATCTTTGCTTTATGTCTGCCCTACATCATGTTGCACATGAACATTCTACCTTCTCTTGGCCTCTGTGGCCTAGTGCCTTTTGGTCTTTACTGTAGGTGCAATTATTGCCTGACTGTGGAAAATCTGATTGTTTCAGCTGATAAAATTGCCAGTAGTTGCATTTGGTTAGTACTTCTGAATAGTTTTGCTTATACATGACTGTACAGGTGGTGTAGATCTGAGACTTGACATAGCTCGTACTAGAATTTTTGTGGCTCTTACTGCTATAGCCAAGTGACTGACTGACAAATGGATGAAAATTTGTAGCAGAAGAATGGAAAACAATATAGGAAATGCTATCCTTTTGGTAAAGCAAACAGACTTAGAAAGAAAAGTAACATTACAATGTTTCTTCTGGTAATACTATTCACTTCTAGTCAAAACTTTGGAATTTTTAAGGAGAATTCACAGGCTTGTGCAGGTAAGCAGATGAAATATGTTGATTTCATGTCAGACTATTCTTTTAGTGGTTGAGCTTTAATATTACTTACTTGAAATTTAAAAAAAAGCTTTTTATACATTGACACTAATTTAATTTCCGTAGATATCTTGAAATTCTTGTAGAGAATTGCTGTTGTTTTTGCTACAGCTTTTTGTACCTCTGCAGTCTTCTGCTACTTCCTCTCCCCTCACTAAAGTATCTATTTAAGATAGAATTTGTCTTATATTTGAGAGCAGAGGACAGAAAGTGCTTCTGGCAACTGAAAAATGGAACTAGTGTGAAAGGTCACTATCAGTAGCAAAGTCTGGCTCTCAGAAGTAACTTTGCAGACAGGCCAAATCACAAAAATTGTGATTTTCCTGACATTTCACATTTTAGAAGTGCTATTTTAATGAAAAATGTATTAAATATTAGCTGTATATAACAGGAATTAGTTTATTATTGACTGAATTGAACATAAAGGAACTGCTGCTTTTGCATGAAATTTTAAAGGGCAAGTACTCAAAATAATTACTCATAATGTGAATCTTACTGTGTGTAACTTAAGTGTAACTATAAGGAATTTTGGTCTCTCTTTATTGAGAGTTGTAATGGGGAGGTCTCATGGATTTGCATCCTACCCTAGGTTTTTTTGCTATACTTAGTACAACTGAGATGTGGCTGTGCATTGACAAATCTGCTATTCAGACACAGTATTTTTGATTAAACTTCAAACTTTTTGCTGTGCTTTTGTGTGTCTTGTGTTCTAGTTCATTCCTGAATAAATGACACCTGTCATTTAGAACTCTACCACCTTACCATGTTTTGACATATTTGCCATCATACTTGCTGCTTGGAATCGTGGTAGTATTTCTGTTGAGGGAAGATCATACTTCCAGGGGGTGTTTCAGCTCAGCAGGCTATTCAAATACTTGTGTGTGTTTATATCCTCAGGGAATTTGGGGGTTTGGTTGTTTTTAACTCAGGGAAGCAACTTTATTTTGGAGTTGTAGACCTGGGACTAGAACTCCCGAATTCTAGTGAGATCAGTAATAACATAATTCGGGCAATAGCTTAACCTCTCTGTCTCAGTTTTTCAGTCCACCAAATATTAATGTTAAAAGTTAACAGTCTTACAAATATTAATACCCTACAGAGTGTATAAAAATTAAATTGGAAAAATGTGCTGTGTATATTTTTGAGTGAGTTGTTCACAGCAATTACTGAATGGGCAGCTTTAGAGAATGAAAAAATTCTATTTCAGCTTTTGATATTTTACTTTTCTAGAATTAAATCTTCAGTAATTTCTTTGACTTCAGAGATTTACATCTTTCCTGCTATTAACTGCCAGCATTATCAGACAGTGCCAATTACATCAGGTACTTTAGTGGTCAAGCAAAGTTACCTGTTGGTAACAGGGCTGTGAGTAACAACTCAAGTATACAAGACTGCTCCATGACTATAAACCTAACAATTCTTGTCAAACACAGAAGTGCTGTCCAGTAGATGTGAAAGATTCCATTTTCCAATTCTACAACTCTATTACAGATACTATTAGATCAGACTTGAGCATTTCCCATATGTATTTTTTCCTCTAATACTTCTACAATAACTAACTGGTTACAAAACTGGAAATTTTTAAACGCTGGGTTATTTATTCAAACAGATGAAATGTATTTATCAATGTGTTCAGCAGACATCTGTTTTTTATAAATTGTGACATTTTCACTTAACAGTAGCATCTATAAATAACACTGGCATTATGAGATTTATATTGTTATTCTTTATTAATGTTGATGACATTTCTTCTTTTTTTTTAAGGTAAAGTGCAAGTTAAGAGTTCAGACATACAAGTTGGAGACCTCATCATTGTGGAAAAGGTTGATACTTTTAAAATATATTTTAGAGACTAAAGATTATTAACATGCTAATTATCTTCTGAAGAAAAGTGTATCAAGGTACTTATCTGTGAAGTCCTAACTAGCTAGTATTTTAGTTCAAATCCTATTTGAGAATCTTCAAGGAAGTCTATTATAGAATTAATTATATTTTAATTGAATGTGTTTTATGAATAGGTGTATGCTTTAATCAGTCTTGTGAAGGAAATACAACTACAGAATTAAATTCCCTGACATGTGCTGTGCTGAATGTTTTAAGATGTCTCCTTATTGATACCTTCCTTCCGATGGTTGAATCAATGTTTCTCTGTCTGAAACTTTCAAGGATAATCTTTATTTATGCATGTATATATATACACATATTTTTAATATTTATATATTTGGATTATTTTATTATAATATGAATTGATCTATATATAATTAAATAATAAGCAAGTTTATATATTTTTCAATGGACAGAAAGCTTACCAGTTTGTTTGCAGATGGTGAATAAGAGCTGTGAATTCTTCTTTGCTCTATATTAACATTTATAATAAAGATTGTTGCTTATTTCAGTTGCTTTTCTGAGCTACTAAGAAATTATTGTGATCTTAAAAGTCAGTTGTCAGAGGTAACTATTTATGCTTAAATTAGTTCTGGAAAGGTTACTCATTTTCTGGGTGCCTGCAACTAATTCCCATCACACTTTGTATTAGAGAACTGATCCATTGAGATGCTGGAAAGAGGCACCTCAAATTGAAGCTTGTATCTACTTCTGATTGATTTGGAAAACTTCTGTTTCCTTCCTTTCTTTTTTTTTCTGTAGTTCAAAGGAAAAAAACAAGTATCATTTGGCTCACTGCTCTCAGCTTAAAATATATATATTTTCATGTAGTTTGCACCATTTCTTGCTTTTTCCCCTGTTCTTTTTTGTCCACTCTGTGTGCCTTATAACTTCTTGCGTCCATCTGAGCAGCCCATACTGGGCTGCACAAGATAGGCACTGGTATGTCTGGCCTTAAATCTGTTTTGCTTTACACCTTAGAGTGCAGGTAGAATTGATTTGTATGTGCTTGCTTCTGCCTCTTCCAGAACTTCTAGGAGGCTGAGATAATTGCTCTGATTTTTTTTTAGGGAATTTTTTGGCCTTTCTTGAACTCTAAACCGGGAATTAATTATTATAGGGTGTAGGGAAGACTCTGATGGCTGCTTAGGTAATCTGCCTTCCCTGAAATTCACTGTGATCCATCTGTCTGTTGGATTGTACTAGAGTTTAGAAAACTGGAGTTACTTTGGGGATCATTCTGTCATGCATGAAGTTGGTCATTAGCATCTATCTTAGCAGTATTTGTAGTAGCTTAGAGCTTATATGTTGTGAGTACCTGAAGTTTCCAATGAAAACAAGTAATGTTTAAGGATTTAGAGAAATAATGAGTCGTGTGCTTTTTGATGAAGATTTTAGTCAGGTATTATTGGTAAGATGCATGTAATGGTTTGAATGTAGTTTTTCAGCTTCAAGCTCCCTACTGCCCCAGCAGAGCTGCCTTTTTTCCTTTTGACCTAGCTGGGGGTGCTTTCAGACTAATGAAATTAAATGTTTTCTGGTTCTGTTGAGGAGTGTATTTTGTTGGAGCAAGCAGTTTTCAATTTCAGAGTATGACTCTTAAGCCAAAGAACCAGTCAGGAGTGAAATGTTCAATTGCTCACTCTAATGGCAGAGAAACAAGCTAACATTGTATTTGACTGGTAGATGCATCAACAGCATTTCTGCAGTGAAATTAATGACTCACTTGAGCTGAAGATCCATATGTTAACTAGTGACTGCATCACAAATGCTAACAACTTAAGTGAAAGCCTTGTCTAGATTTAAACTTTGAAGATCCTGTGATTATTGTCTTTTTTTTTAGTAGTCCTAATTAATTTTAAAGTATTTCTTAAGTGACTGTAATATGCTTAAAATGGTTTAGTTTCAAGTAATAAATCTATTGTTTCAACTGAAAATTTCATATTGCACTATTATAACACAGGATGAAGCCTGAACAGATGAAAATATTGTCCAGTTTTAAAGGTGAAAGGCATTCATATCTGTTCGCTGAAAAATGGTCCCCTTCCTTGAACAATCATGCTACTTTTGGGTGCTCACCTTGGCTTGTGTTGAGATACATTTTTAGTTTCCAGTGGAAGCACAGATATGCATAGTGTTCCTAAATAAGACAATTGAAGGGCTGAGTTGTTGAGTTCAGATACTGTTATTTAGTCACTGTACCTTATTGGCTGTTTGGAATACATTTTGGAGATGTGAGGAGGGCATAAAACTCAATAACACATTTAGTTAATAACTACACATTTATGGGACAACATTTAACAATAACAACACATAATAGTGATTTAAAGCATGAGAACAGTAAGCTTTTTCTTAAAACCTTGAGAGCTTTACTTGGAGCTGTAAAGGTGTACACATTTTTTTCTTAATCTTGGGTGTAAAGTGAAATTAATCCAGTATTTGCAAAGATTGCAGTTAATGCTAACATGCAGTATTTCACAGTGTGCAGATCCAAGAAGACAACTGGGAAGTGCCTCTTCTGTTTATAACTCAGAAATGAATTGAGAGTATTTTAGTTAATGGTAAAATACATGGTTCATTGCATGAATGGCAAAGGAAGGACAGCAAATGGAGAATTCTAAGGGTCTGTAGCTATGCACAATTGAGGGGAATTGGAAGACTGACTAGAGAACAGGAAAAGTTTATGTAAATAGCAATTTCTTGAGAATAACATGAGAAAAATTCAAAAGTAATTTGAAAGCTATGAGGACTATTTTTTAAGTGAATATTGTAGTCTGTGTTGCAGGAAAGTATAGATACCTCTATGGGTTTTCTTGTTTATCAGTCTGGCTGGTATTCCTGGATGGCATAGAGTTACTTCTGGGAATCCTGAAGCTGGGGAAGCACTTGCCTTGTGTTGCCATTGGCGGGCTGTAGTTAGGTCTCTAGGACTGAATCTGAAAGTCTGCAAACACTGAGATAAATTGAAGCTCTCCTTTTCTGGAGCTCTAATTCTGCCTAGGTTTAAGAAAAACAATGTATTCGAGTAATTTTTATGACTTATATATTCAAATTTTGATATATGTTAATAAGCATTTCTGGTATCACCTCCATGGTAATTGAGATTATGTATCATTGGTTTCTGAATGCTTGAAGTTGTATGTGTTGTCATTTTATCTTGTTCTACTTTGATAAATATGACATAATTGACGTACTGTGACAATGTACAATAGAATTTAATTTTCTCCACAATGAGATGTTAAAGATTTTTGTAGCATACTTGCCATCTGGTTTTGTGTAGTCAATTTTTTATAGTGACTAGGTATATATCTGCAAGGCTATCTTTGCTCTCCAGAGTCAGCAATAGTCACAATGTTTTTGGTACCTGGTATTCCTGCAGTGTCTTTCTGCCCACTTCCAAATTATGAAAAACCTGATAATAAAGTAAGATGTCAATTTTAAATACTTTAAAGACAAGTCAGTCTCTAGCCTTCCCTACATGATAGGATACATTCAGATACATTTATGCAGAAAAGGTTTCATTATTTTATAGGAAAGAAAATGAACAAGAGAGAACACAGAAGGCAAACCCATATATATTTTTGTATTAAAATGAGAAAATATTCATGTGACTAATTTAAATGTCTATAACTTTCTATTGGGGATCAGAGGGAGAGGAGTTGCTGATCACCCTCTGATGAAAAGCGACAGGATATGAGGAAATGGAATCACAAGAGCATGCAGTGACAGTACAAGGAGTCATGGCTTTAAATTGAAAAAGGGTAGATATAGATTAGATAGTAGCCAGGAATTCTTCACTGTGACAGTGGTGAGACACTGGAACAGGTTGCCCAGAGAAGCTGTGGATTCCCTGTCCCTAGAAGTGGTAAAGGTCAGGCTGGATGGGGCCTTGAGCAACCTGGTCTAGTTAAAGGTGTTCCTGCCCATGGCAAGTGGTTGGAACAAGACCATATTTAAGGTCTTTTCCAACCCAAACCATTCTGATTCTATGGATGAAGCTGTGTTAGGGGAAGTTCTAGGAAAAGGCTCGTCACTGAGAGGCTGGACAGTCATGGGAACAGGATTCCCAGTGAAGCGGTCATGGCACCAAACCTATTTGAGTTCAAGGACTGTCTGGATGTTGCTCTTAGTCAAATAGTTTATTCATAGATAGTCCTTAAAGCAGCAGAGAGTTGGACTCTGTGATCCTTATGGGTCCCTTCCAACTTCAGATATGCCATGATTCTGCCCAGTTTTCTCAGGCATAAAGTATCTGACTCTTGGATACTCTGTGCCAGGTTTCATTTACTCAATGTGATATGTGTCCTCTGTGGAAGTTGGTAGTGACTTGTAGATACCTCCTTTGTATTACCAGAACTTCTGTTTAATTCAGTATTAGGTCATTTGACCATTATTTTTGCAGAAATTTTGGCTGTTGATGAAGTGTTTTCGCTTGTTTACAAGTAACTGGAAGTTTGTAGGCATGAAGTCAGTAACCTGAAACTTGTGTAATGGATTTATGTCAGAGCTGGCAGGGGAGCTGCAAAAATGTATAGCTAATCTATATTAAGACTGGATATCTGTTTAATCGTTATTGTCATTTAAGGACAGAATTATTTAATTTTGAAGTTGCTTTTTCCTTTTTCTCTTTTTTCCTTCTATTAGGTGTGAAATAATATAGTTTAAGGTTAATGTGTCTGCATTTTTTTTCCAAATTTGAATGAGATATTCCTAGTTGAATCTGGGCTCATGGTGGATAATGAATTTCACTACATCCTTAATTATTAGCTCTTATAAGGCAAGATTCAAAAAAATCTGTACTAGTTACGGATGAACAGCCTCTTCAAGGTGAATACTGTTGGCATACAAGCAAGTGGATTTTATTTGTAAAAGCATAAAGAGTTAAAATGGGAAATGCTGCAAATCAGGAAATATTAATGAATGAAAATGCATCATTTTAAGTTATGCAGAGGGGTTTTTTTAACCTATGTAGAATTTTCAGGTAAACTAAAACATGCATCTATTTTTTAGTGTTTCCCAACTTCCTCATTTTTCAAGCTTCATCTTTGCTTATGATAGCCCTTTCTTTAGCCCTTTATGACCCCTCTTTACTGAACTTCCCATAGAGAATACAATTGCAATAGCTTCCAGTTCCATTTATAAACTGGTGTAGCTGAGAGTATATAACAAGGAGTGGTGAGAAGTACCCATTTCCCAGAGATTCAGGGAGTTTATATCATCTTATTTTGAAATCAAAGCCCATATAACACACAGTCTGGCAGTTGACTCTGGCAGATCTCTTCAGATCATACTATTACAAATGGCACTGTTATGGTTGCATGCTGTTCTTGGGAAGGTTTCTTTGGATTAATGGAAAACCTTGTTTTTTTCCTTTCCAGTCCAGTGTCTTGCAGATTTTGATATGTTGGTTATTTTGGCTTTCTCTGGTGTTTCATTTCTAAACCCTGTGTTAAACCCCAAGCCATGTTTAACTGGTGCTGGTAAATGCCTCGGGAGCAAGTGGAGAGAGAGCTGAGGATTTGGGTAGTCATGTAGCAGATACCATGTGTGTGGGAGGCTGGTATTGTTCATTTTGTTTGACTTGTGAAAGCTTAGATTGGCCTTTCTGTGATCAACAAATATTGAAAACTTGATACAGATAGTTCTCTGCTGGAAAGGGAAGTGGCAGAACAGGTACATCTGACTGTGCAGATTCTGTATCTTAGATAGTGAGGAAGAAATTCTGTTTATTTTGCATATGTAGAATAGGATGTTGTGGTTCCCTAATATGCTATTTTCCTTGTGTGTGTTTATGTGTATTGGAAGAGAGAAGAATGCTTGGTATACATAACATTTGGAACTTGAGTGCCAAGATGGATATTTTAAATTTACCTTTTTTTTTTCTATTATGTCTGTTAACTGAATGCCAGAGTTTTGATCAGTGAAACTGTTTTAAGATATTTCAATTACATATTTATATACTTGAAGTACTGTTTTCAGTCAGGAAAATGTTAATCTGTTCTTCAGGTATTTATGATTCACTTATAAAGAACATCTGAAAGGATTAGCAGTTGTTTGCTTATGGTATAATTTTTCGAAAATATTGATTTCTGAATTGCAAATGCTGAATGTAAAGTACTGTGAGAAATCCTATTTTAATTGAGTTTCAATCCAAGTGTGACCTTTTGGTGATAGATCTTACTGGACTTTTGATTGGAATTCACTTTTTTTCCTACTTACAAAAAAATACCTTTTTTTTTCTTCTCTCAGAATCAACGAATCCCATCTGACATGGTGTTTCTTAGAACCTCGGAAAAAACAGGTATGTTTTGACAAATCACACTGGTTACATGATAAGTTGGTGGTTGTGGTGAAATTTTAGATTGTACATTTTGGCCAATTTGAAATGATTAAATAGATTGATGGAGCTGTACCTTCATCAGATTAATGGGAGAGAGTCCATACGTGACAAACACGTTATGCTTGGCCTACAGTCCAGAAGTAAAATTACTGTGAACATGAGACTTCTATATATGTGTTTCTCTACATGGATGATTTTTATGAGCTGTTTTTACAAAAGGTTTAAATATTAAAAATGCGAAAAATACTTAGCAAATATAAGACTGTACTTGATTAGTATGATTTGACATTATTTTATATTATTCACAACTGATCATTGTCTTGCAAGATGCATTTAAGTGTCATCTGATTGTGTTTCAGTTATTAAACTGAAATGAACTCAAATTTGAACCTACTAATATGTGTTTAAAAGCACTATTTTTGGAAAAAAATTATTACAATGATCTGAACTCCAGAAATAACTTTTTTTTTTTTTTACTTCAAAATACCACTGCCATTTTGGTCAGTCAAAAAAACAACAAAAACAACAACAACAACAAAAAAAAAAAAAAAAATCCCAACAACAACAACAACAAAAACCCAACAACAACAACAAAAAAAACCCAACCAAAAAAAAACCCGAAAAGCGAAAGAAACCAGGAGTTTTCGTGCATGAGAGAAAAGAAAGTGCTGCTTGTTAGCTCTATTTCTCTTCACATGGTGATAGGGGAGTACTCTTAATCTTTGAGAAACAAATATATCCTTTATAGGTACCCTATAAATTATAGCTGTTTTGTAAAGTTTAGAAATTACTACTGGATGCCCCTGTGTATAACTTAAATGAGTTTTCCTCCTTTATATTACCATTTCTCTTCAGATCCTGAAGAACTGTCTGGTATTTGTCAGACAGCACTAAATTTCACAAAGCTAATAGCTGTGATATTGGTAAGCCCTGTATTAGTGGCACATAGTATTTCACTGTGGCACTGGAGTTCTATCATATATTTCAGACAAAAGCCTAAATTTGCAGAGATCATTTGAAAGAGAAGACAAAAATATTTCTGATAGCCTACAGAACTCTAGTAGAGCTATATTTTTGCTAAAAGAAGAAATTACTGTATAGTTACTATGTCTTGTTATTGCTGATTACATGCAGTGATCATCTATAACTGGTCTGGAGTGACAAAGTCTTCTAGTTATCTTATATAAGCTTCATTTTTGTTAACCACCCTCTGATTCGGGATATAGGGGCTTTTCTTTTTATTCTCTCTCAGAACCACAATCTATTTAAAAACCTAATTTTCTATCAACAAGCAACAGGTTGACTAGTTTTATTGGTGTTGCACTTCTTTAAAAACAAAACCACACAAAAATAATTTCCTGAACTTCAAGCATATGGCAGTAATTGTTTTTTGACTAAAGAGTGAACACTTATATCTGTAATTGTTTCTTCCTGATGTTGCAGTTTTGACTGATACATGCTTTATTTTATAGTTGAAACTTTTAAGTATTTTGTGAAATAGTTTTTGCATGGTTTTTTTCTATATGTAATTTTATCTTATGTTTAATAAAGCAGTTTAACAATAGCTTCTTACTATAAATCTGTAAAGTGGAGAGTTTGAATTAATCTCAAAGTCCAAACCTCCCTGTAAACTTCTTTTGGGGTAAAGTAACAATCTTCCAGCTTCAATATTTACATAGTATATTAATGTAGTCTGCAGCAGTGCAATATCCTACATCATCACTCAAAAAAAAGAAGCAATTTGAGTTATGAATGGGTAGTTTACAAAGTTCATCCAGAAGCTCAGCCCCCAATGCACTTTCACAGTTTCCTAGGATACTTTTTACTCTGCATAGTAGAAGCTGCATTCTGGGATATCAAGCTTATTTTGATAAAACTAATTTCCTATTAAATGTATTTTTCCCTTTCTTTATCAAATGCATTGTCTTTTAGGTAAAATGATCTCTTCAAAGATCTGATATAATAACTTGATGTCAATTGTGTGCCTGTATCTAATTTCTAAGATTCCTATGTTTATTATTCAGACTTTTACAGAAGTTATCATCTAAAGGCTCATATTAGTGGGACTTTGTATTCATGTGACAGTCTGTAACATTCGTATTCCTCTCTTTCATGGATGGAGGCAGCTAGATGGCTGGGATTACTTCCCAGGGGGATGGAGCAGGTAGAAATCACTCCTCAAATGTGAATTCTTTGCTGCTGTCTGGTTCCCTGTATAAGAGAGGTTTCCAAAAGATTTTCATTGACTTCCAAATTAAAAAAAAATAACTCAGAACAACTATGCATGAAAAACTTACGGAGTAAAATGTTGGAGTTCTATGTATTTGAAGAGGTAGGAAGGCATTATTTATGGCTGAATCTTGATTTTATTCATTATATATGGCAGAAGTGACAAGTGATTTGGATGATTTGTCCCATTTATCAGCCTCTCACCAAATGAAAGGAAATGTTCATGGTGATCTGGCTGCAAAAGATGGTTTAAAGGTTATTTTCATTTTCTGTATAAGCAGGTAGCAGCATGCCAAAAGCAACTGACACTTTAGTGTAAAGCGGTTATGCAAATATAGGCAAGATCTCTGTTACACCAACACAAAGCTCCCTTGCTGAAATTAAACTAGATCATAAGTGGCCCTTAACAAAACTTTCAGGATAATTTTTAATTTATTTGGCATGTTCTCTGCATTTCATTTGTCTGTATGCCATCTCAATCAAAAATCAAAGACTAGACAGGACATTCTAAAGATCATCATATTTTAATTGTCCATAGAAACTGCCAACTGGAGTGCATGTCAGTAACTTCATTATGGAAGTGTCAAAGATACTGTGTGTGTGAAACACAAAAATTTCAAAGATAAACTCTTTCCTTCACTGAGCGACAATCCTTGCACTCCACATTGGCTGTGCCTTGGTGCAGTGATTGGCTTCTGATCCACGTCAGGTATTCCTATGCTAACACATGCTCTCACATGAGCTGGGTCTGGTCCTTCCTGAAAATCTGGTCCATGTGTAAGACTCAGTGTTTCTGGAACATTTGAACTCTTTTTGCTTTCATATGTGAAATTCTGAGAGAGTACCAACTTTAAAGGGTGACTACAAAGTGTCAAAAAAGAATGAATGAAGCTTATTTTTTTTCCAGACAAGCTTTTTATATACATACCTCTAATAACTTCGGATTATGGTTATTCATGGTGAAAATGCAGTGGCTGGTTCTGAGCTAAGCAGATGTTGAGTTTAGGTACCAATTTTTGCTAGGTTCTAGAACAGATGACTATTGGAGCTAGCAGCTTGGCTTTTCTTTTTTTCATATGTTCATGGCTCTTTCATCCTCTCTTGTTTCACAGAAACTCAGGGAACTTCCTAATTTTGAGATCATTGCTCTGTCATACTAGGTTGAAATTGGCCACAAGTCAAAAGTTACTGGGAGAAAGATGGCATGGCAGAATAGCATTTACGTGGAATTAGGGCTAAAGGAACTAATTGCCTATATCTGCAGCTGGAATAGCAGAGGGGTAAAAAGCTTTAGTTCTTGTGATATGCTCCATAGACACCAGGACTGCAAAGAGTTTTTTCTATTCTGTACTGCTGCTAACTACTTAGGCCTATGACAGACTAATCACAGTGCTGGTAGGACACTGATTTTCCTTAGTAGCTTTTTACAGGGGTAAGAATTGCTCAATCTTAGTTGAGCTCTTATTGTTCCTGAGGTCGTCCCCTTTGTCACAGATAATGTTTTGTGATGGTATGAAAAGTAGAGCTGGATTTTCTCTTTATCCTCTTCTGCTGAAACTGAACTTCCAAAGAGTGAACAGGAAGTGGTTTCCTGGTCTGCTTCAGCTTTCCTGACCATAGTGTTTGAACCTAGCACATGTCTTGTGCATGGAGTTAACTCTTTTGGCAGACACTTGATTCCATGTAGAGTAACAGCCATTACTTCTGGAAAAGTAGTATTTTTTTCAAGATAGAGAGTACTGCATTAAAATACTTCCTCTTTTAACAAACTTGTAAAAGTTAGTAAAAAATGTATATGGAGAAGTGTGGTAAAAGAAAGTTGCAAATATATCTCAGCTACTGTAGATTTTTCAAAAGCTACTGAATTGACAAAAGAGTTTTTTGGGGTTTTTATTTTTGGTTTTGGTTTGGCAGTTTTTTTGTTGGGTTTTTTTTTTGTTTTTGTTTTGGTTTTGGTGTTTTTTTTTTTTTGTTTTTTTTTTTTTTTTTTTTTTTGTTGTTTTTTTTTTTTTGGTTGGGGGGGAGGTTTGTTTTGGGTTTGGTTTGGTTTGTTTTTTTTTAATTGTAGAGGTGATACTCTGGAGGGAGCAACTCCCAGTAGCTGATCAGTTCCATTGCTGTCAAGTGTACACTTATGCAAAGGTTTTTTATCATAAACCAATTTTGTTTTGGTACTGTTTGTCCTTAAATCTGGTACATTATAATTTACTGGTGTCGACATTGCAAAACACAGTCCACCACTACAGCTGTGCAATGCAAGCAGTAGAGAAATGGAAAATCATTTAAAAATTCTTGCAGTCCTTTGTGGAGAACCTTTAATTCTTTGCAAGATAATGCAAGTTACAGAGTTGCTACATCCAGTATTTTTCAGGCCATTTTGCTGGTCAGCCCATTTCTCCAGCCTGTCAAGGTCCCCCTGGACGTTTCCCATTGCATAGATCAGTGTTCTGAATTCCACTTATGAAACTATTTTAAAAGGTTATATTTACTCAGGCATAAAATACTAGTTGCAAGCATGTTTATGCTTTTCAGAATTGTAACAAAAAGAGTAATCTCCCTTGCATTAAAATTTGTAGTTAAGAGTTTTCAGGATTCTTTACTTGTTATTACTTTAACAACAATGGTATAAGTAAAATGTGGGAATAAAACAGGAAAATAATTTTTATTTTGAGGCTTTGTAGCAATTCATTTCTGTAGCAATCACTCTGAGATGTGATTTTTATTTTAAATGCGAACCATCTAACTGGCATAAAAACTGCAGTGCACATACAGTCTTAAGTAATCATTCATACAAGTTGATTTTCTGTTGGAAGGAGCTGTGAGTTAACCAGTAAAGGCATAGTCCAGAGTCTACCATCTTGAACAAAGTCTGCTCATTAAAGAGGTTTTTTTGAAAATGAGTTCTTAAGCATTTCTATACAAGAAGAGAGCATTGTGCCACCAAATACATTTTACTTGTTTAAAATATCTAGTTTTGTAGGTCTTAAAAAGCAAATATAAGTAGAACATTCATGTCAAAGAATGAAACTCCAGACTCAGTTCAAGGAATAATATAATAAAGGTGATGCTAGTACTATCTATTTATTCTGGACAGTTAGGAGTGAGTGTTCTGCAAATAACTTAATTGTCTGCCCCCCCGCCCCCCCACCCTGTTCTGGAACTTCAAATATTTGAAAATCAAACCAGAGGAGAAAATGTCAGTTTGGAATTCTGTTGTGCAGCTGATGTCACTTTTTATTCTTCATAAAACCAGCTACTGCAGAATAATAAGGCTGAAGGAGTTGCATTTGTCACACATTCTGGAATTTTCTATTATGTTTAGAAAACAAGTGTTGTAAAATCTACCTGTCTGGAAACTAAAATGCTTTGAAAATCTATTGCTATAGAGGATGATAAATGACTAGAGTTAAGTTTTGCACATATGGCCAGGTAAAAGTTTATCTTCAGGGCATGAGTAGCTGCCAACAATCTGTCCAAACTACTTTAATCTGTTTCTCTCCTTCAGTTCCTATTCTGTTTTTAGCATTTGATTTAACTCAGGCTTGAAATGTTTTGGTATCTGCTTTAAGCCAGTGAGTACTAGTGATTTGACGTGATCAGCTACTTCTTTAAGATGTAGTCAGATAGTATGAATGTTATGTGGTGGAAGGAGGTGGTCTCAGCAGGCATTAGGCTCCCAGTAATATTCTACTCTCTCTATTAGAACTTACACAGTAGAAGACATGATAATATATACAATTCCCTAATTATTTTATTTTCTGTGCATACTTTCTGTCTGACTACTACAATCCATGTGTTTCATTAGATTTGCAGCAAAATAAACATAAAGAAAGAAATATTTACTTTTTTTTCCTGTATTTAAAAAAATGACTAGTAGGAGTTGAGAAAATTGATGTGTAAGGAGACTGTGTATTATTGAGACATAAATTAGCCTGTTCCTGTTTGCCAGTGATAATGCATTTTCCCAGGAATTTGAGGGGATTTGGTGCCTTGGCTTGAGTAGCAGTCTGAGTGTCCTGAAATCCCAAACTATTCACCCAGTTTGGGAAACAATGTAGAGAAACTGAAGGTGAGAATCATGAAAGCAGATCCCAGAGGCAGGGCAAGTCAGGCAAAAAAAATATGTGTATGTTAAGAACTGAAAGACTTGGTATGTTGTCAAAGGCTTTGAAAATAAAAAACCAAAATTATTCTTGCAAAAGTAGAGTTCAAGAATTCCTTGTGTAGAAGTTTATAATATGTTGTCTGTAAAGTCCAGTGTTAAATCTTCATAGCTGGGTCTTGTTTCTTCCCGGTTACCAAACAGTAAAGGAAAATCTGCTTTTCCCTGCTAAACTATAACTAAAAATTTATCCTCTTATTTTTCATATGCCTATTGTAGCCTGGTGGCTTTGTCAACTCCTTTGACTTGTATTTTTCTGTGTTTAAGCATTATGAGATACCAAAGCTTTTATTCCTGCTCCCCCTAATTTAGTTAATGGAATGTCCTTCAAGTTGATTATTGTTATTGCTGCTAAAATCTTGGAGGCAAAACATGTTCTCACTGGATACTGATATATTTGGCCATATGCTTTTCTCAGCCTCCTCTGTGAGCTCTGCTTTCATCAAAAGAGGAAATGTACCTTGAGTCTTCCATAAGCACTCTCTTTGGGATGTATATGTATCTTTTGTATTACTGGTCTTTAGACATACATAAGTGCACTAGGGAGGTTGATGGGGACGGTGAGTTCTGCTGTGCTGCCAGAGCTCTCAAATCATGGAGCTGTTTCGTTAGTATTTGTATTTTATCTGAAAAGTGAGATTTTTTTCAATGTTCTAAGCATTGTCTATGGCAGACTTTTTGATTTAGTCATTACGCTGAAGATGTAAATAATGCACACCATCTTTTTTCTGTATCACTGGGTGTCTGCAAAAAGAGATTGCTAGTATGCATCAGAAGAATAATGGAGCAAACTGGTGCATCAAGTCCTATTAAATGGAAGAGATTAATGTTTTTGAGTATCCTTCTGTATATCTCAAAATAATATAAATCTACTGATTCATAGTAGATTTATATTATTTTGCTAATAATATAAGCTAAAACTTGAGAATGTGAATGTGAATGTAGACTTCTTTTTTTTTTTTTATAACTTGGACCATTGTTTGCTATATCTGAAAATTCCATAATGTTTTAATAGAGATAAAAATTCCTAAAGCGTACTGAATCAATACTGCAATTCAAAAAAGATGCAATGTGATCAAGCTTGGATTAAAAAACCTCTGAGTTCTTGTCAATAAGGAACTGTGATGAGTTTAGGGGTATCATATTGACTGTGTATTAATACATGGTATCCTATAAGACCATCAGCTGATTGTTTAGAATGTAAATGAAACTGTTCATGGATCCAGTGACTGATGGCTTAAATTCCAATTAATCAATTGCTTCATTGGTTTCTTAATTCAGATCAAATATCTCAAGTACACACAGTTCTTCCCTCGTCTTAAGAGAAATGAATGCTTTTAAACTAATTTAATCAGTCTTCTATAAATGTGCATCTTCTGGAATGGCGAAGTAGCTTAAATGTTTAGGATATTTCAGGTGTCCTGCGGTTTTGTTCCTCCTTAGAAACCGTCATAATTGAGAGCTTCTCATTAGAGTAGTAAATGAAACTCTGTACTCCAATATGTCATCTTGGTGCTGCTATTCACCTTGTCATCAGTTTAAAATTTTCATGTACATAGTCACTTAAGTAATATAAATGATTTAAAAAATTGTTTGTAAATGATCTGGTGTTAAGTGTGCAAAGTCAAAGTCTGTTTTTCTGTTGCTGGATACATTCTAGTAACCCATCTGTTTCATTGTTTTTTACTTAAAGCAGGAAGGCTGGTAATATTGCCAGAAAATATAAAGCTGTTCATGACACTGCAGTTCCATGTGCCCTGTTTCCCACTGACCCATCAATTAATTCATCAACACTTGACACAAGCTCTTCACTCTGACACTTATACCAGTTGATCTTAATTTGATTGCTGTTAAAACCTTCCTTTCCTGACAACTGTTGTCAATTATACAAAATAAAATCAAGTATTCATAAGTAGGCTGTAATAGGATATAGGCAGGCAGATTTAATAATTCAGTTTTGCTGAGGCTTGAAAGGCATTAGTTGTAGCTGTTGTTCTCATTTGTAAAAAATTCATTGGATACAGCTCTGGAGAGAGAAGGCAGACATAATTTTATTTATTTAGATTTGACATAGAAGAACCCAGACATGCAGTGATGTAGTATTCAGACGTAGTATTCTTAAACTCTATTTAAGAATAACTGACAGGAATTCTTATCAGTTACATATTGTAGAAAGCAAATGTAATTTACTTTTATGATTTTTTTTTTTTTACTAATTTAAGTGCACACATTCTGGGGTTGCTTTTTGACAATATCTGTAATGGACTGTGGAATTCAACCCTGCATTTATGCAGAGAAAACAATACCTTTTCAAGACTGGGGTGCCTGTAAAATATGCATGTTCCTGTACATCTCCTATATACAACTAAATTATGGTTGCTTCCCTTTGATGCATCTTCCTTTTAGTATAACATTAAAATGTGTGCTGTGGCATATTTGAGTTATACCTGTAAGTTTACTTTAGTGCTCATTAGCAAGTTGACTTTTTAAGCTTGTCCACAGTTGACAAAAATTTGCAAGCAGAAATCTATTTAATGTTTTTTGAGAGGACATTAAATACAGTTTTCAGAACTTCTGTGTTGATTCACTTCTTATACACTATTCTTTACTGTGTACACTGATGTTTGTAACAAATACCATGTCTGGGTTGACTGGTAAGGCTCTGTGGATTTGAATGTACTTGTGAAATCTAAAAATATAAATATTTTAAAAAATAATTTCATTCGTAAAATGCTGATTAAATAGGTATAGTCAAAGACAAGATCTGCTCTCAGTTACTGCTCGAAACAAGAGCAGAAAAAATGAAGGAGAGAGGTGTGGAACTCCTTTTACAATGTGTCATTTACTTTGTTGCTTTTTAATGCTAGTCAGAATAAGTTATTCCTAAACAGGGATTATTTTTTTTGTTATTGAATTGAGAATCCTCTTGTGTCTCATTCTCAGACCCTTTTTCCAAGCCAGGAGTTGGGAAATGGAAATTTAGTTTGGATGCAGGACAAGTTGGATAGTTCATTTTGTTATGTCAAGAAAACTATCTTAATTTTTCATGTTGCTATTCATCAAGAAGCATGGCCAGTCCTGAAAAGCAAGTATTAGCATATTTTAGTTTTAGGTATTAGCATACTTTCCAACCTTCACTTTGTAAAAGCAAAGCCAGTAGATTTCATGATCAAGAAGAAAGTAGGGAGGAAGCTCTGTCTTTTTATCATGCCACTCTACCTAAACTTTTTGCTTGCCATTTTCAGAGTCTGATTTGCACGTAACTTTCATGAGTCGATGCATGCATTTTGAGGTATTTGGATTCAGTTATGCAGTCTAGGATTATTCAGGAGTATTTCTACCTAAGAACATTAAGTCTTACTTTTATAATGGGTAGGGTATTCTGTCTGGTTATTTAAGAGGACTATGAGGCTGCTAAGTATACAGCAGAACAATCTTTGCCTAAAGCATCTCTGAAAAAAAAAGTCTGTGATATGCAGAAATGTATGTAATCTAACACAGGAGATGCTACAAATAACACCCAGTTTTGATTCTGCAGCAAACTAAATCAACTTCTCTACGGCAGTTGAGATTTTCTTTATACACATATTTCAAATATTAAATCTCAATGTAATTAAGACAAAATGATTTTTTTTATTACAGTTTTCCATTGAAATCAGGTGATGCAATTTTACATAGAATAAATTATTTTTCTTCTGTGAAGTAATGGTTTTTAATCTGTCAATACCACTATTTTGGGTTTCTTGTTTTAAAGTACACTTTCCATAAAAACTACTTGTTAAACAGGCTGAATATTAAGCTCATTGTTTTAAGCAGAAATTATCCATCTTTCTGCTTAACAGAAACAAGAACATTTCCAAATCAAATAAAATAGGAACAAATAATTCAATTAATGCACAGCAACTTTTCTGAGTGACTTTCTTAATAAATCCTGGATGCTAGAATACATTTAAGAAAATATATAACATCCCAAGTAATAGCTTGATTTCAGAAGCCTATTTTAGAAACTGTATTTAATATTCTGTAGTGTACATATAAGAATAAAATAGAAGTGCTTGATAGTAGCACAAGTTCATGTACATTAGTATTATTTCAGGAATTTAAAGATATCCACATATAAAGAAATTAATACATAAAATATGATTACCAAGTTTGGTAGTATAAAAAAACTAGATTTGGCTGTCTGGTGATGATGTATAGTATTAATTAGGAGAAAGCTAATGATATAAATGTGTTTTACTTGATTAAGAAGCTTTCCTTTCTGGTTTGGGTAAGAATTTTTTCCTTTTTAAAATTTTTTTCCTGCACATTTTTTAAAGGTGAAAATATAACCAGCTTTTTCAAAGGATGGCTTGTATTTAATTTGAGATTTTTTGTTCACGGTCCTTTTCAGGATTCCTAGAGGCAGGTTGGTGACTGGTGCATGTGCACACATACACCATTCCCAGAAGCATTTGATGCATACACGTCCTTCAGGCATGTTCTGGTTGAAGCCTTGAGTCCAGCGCACACAAAGTAGAATTGTTCCTGCTTACTCTGTATTAACAATACCTTTGTTTAACAAATCTAGGCCAGGATTAGTGCCCTAGATTAGTGCCATCGTAGATGAGCTTTTTTATCTCTATTTCAAGACACAATAAAAGCTATGGAAGTAAACATTATTCTTCTTCAATATTCTAATAGCACACAAAGTAGCTTTAAATAATATATTTTTATCCATAATATCTCAGAAAACAAAAGTAAAAAAGTCTGTTAATAATTATTAATGTATAATTATCAATGTATCCTTATAATGTGAAGTTACATAGTTATTTCAAGTTTTTAAAATTATTTTCATCCTCTGTATTGAGGTGTGGTTTTTCCATGGAAAAGCAACCTTATGGTAAATTCTGGACAGAACTCAAATAATTGAGCTGTTGCTAAACCACCAAAACAGAATTGCAGTCCCAGCACTTCTCTAAGCATTCAAGTTTCAAAGTTTCAACTGAAACAGTTTGAAAAATCAGTTTAGTTGTTACTTGGGCAGCACCTTGCATTCACTTGCTCTACATTGATTTCTGCCTGTCTTCAACTGATTAGGCTAAATGAATATTACATACTTGTAAATTAGTTGAAATGTGCTCATAAAGTTTGCACCTCTTTTGATAAATGATTAAGCTATTTAGGCCCAGTGTAATTTCCTTGAATCAATCTTAAATTCTAATTCAGATAATTCCAAAATTGTCACTTGAATGATGGAAATAAGTCAAATGTTTATAATGTACAACTTTGTCTACTAATTTTGAACAACTGTATAGTTATGGGAAATGAGCATCTGAATGTTTCACTATATAAAGTAAAAGTGTTAATTTTGTGCATTCTCCTTTATATGTAGCCTTATGAAAAATTCTCGTGTTCAGTAATTATATTTTTCTCTTTTAGTTTTTTCTTTTTGTAAACAGCTACTTTTGATTGGTAAATGCTTTAAATACTTAATGGCATTTCCTTTAATGCCTCCTTTTTTAAAGCAGCACAAACTTAAAATACTACATTCTTTGTGTGCTGTAAAATAATTGTCAGGTTCAAGAGTTATTTCTGTATTCAGATGGAATACCAACTCTATAGAGGACATCTATAGATGATTTGGGGATTTTTTTTTTTTTGTGGTAAGTAATATTTATGTTAGACTTTTAACACTGTCCTAAAGCATTCTGCTGAAGTATGTAACACAATTTTTACAACTTCTTTTGTGTGAGTATTTTGGCTTTAATTTTTGTGATTGAGGGAGGAAGGTGCAATGCTTTCAAGCATTTTAAAATGGAAAAATATTTATTTTTTTCAAAAGACTTTGATTTTTAGAAGTTTTATGTACTGCTGACTCAAATACCTCCCAAAGGTAAAGTATGTGTGACTTCCACATAATACACAGTGGGGAATATTAAGTTTTACAAAAATTCAAGGTTTTTGGTAGAGCTGAAGAGTTACTTGTATACATTCTAATTACGTATTTAATCTTCTGTGTTTATAGCTGAATGAAGCCAGGTTACCTTAGAGAATAGTTGAAATTACTTAGTCAAATCTACTGCAATATTTGAGGTGGAGAAGAGGATTGTATTGTTTCAGTTTTGCTTTTGTGATCACTATTGAAAGCTGACTTGGCAGGAAGCAGTCCCTTTTTCTGGATAAAAGAGAAACAGGCTATGAGATAAGTTATTGATGAAATTAACTGCTGAAGTGAAGAGGAAATGCAGCTGGCCAATACATGTCATAGTGTGAGCTCTATTAAATGAATATATGTGCAGTCAACCATTCACAGCAGCCACACTGGTCTTGAACTGCATTGATCTATAGTATAATTCTAAATGAAATTGATGCAAGAGAGCAACCATTGACAGCAAGGGTAAAGAGAACCATGAAATGTCTTGTACAGGAAAAGTATGATGGAGATGAGGCTCATCTATGCCATGGACAGAAAGTGCACTGATGCCATGGTGTTTCTAGGTGTTCCTAGGTACTTCACACTTCATTGTAATGCAGTGGATGTCACTGACTCTTCAAAAAGTGCTTTATAGTATTTTATTCTTAGAAGAAAATCTATAAAGAATTCTATTAAGAATTTAAAGCCAGCTTTTCAAGAACTTCAGACACAGCTTTGCAAGCTTGCATCTCTGAGCTTTGGGTGCATTTTAGCTGTGATAATGTTTTCTGAGAGCTGTGTATATTAACATTTAAAGATTTGTTTATTTATAATGCAATTATTATAAATAGAGCTGTTACATTAAAGTTTGTGAGATTCTTTCTAGTCTATTGTGCAAAAGCGCTACCTTTTAGTCAGGTACAATTTCAGCTGGCTTCTCTCTCAAGCATGTTCTTTCAGGCAGATAGCTTATCAAACTGCTTAATTTGCAGGCTTTGATGGATAAAACATTGGGTTCTATTAGACTTACAGCAGGGTCCACCTGTCCTGTAGAATCATCTCTCTCTTAATTTATGTTCACTGGTAAGTACCCTTTCTTGGCATACTGTCTTGACACACTAGCAGACTCTCTTCTTGTCTGTAATAAGACTCAAATCTGTATTTCCTTCCACTTAATTGCTACCACATCACTTCTAGGGGTAAAACTACTTTGTTAGTTTTTTATTGGATTGGTTGAAATACAGATGGAAGTATTTGTGTTTATGTACATGTCTGTTTGTTAAAATTTATTAATAACTTGTAAAATCTATTCTTTGCACACCCATAGTACCCCGTAACAATAGTGTATGCATTTGTTTAGCTGCAGTATAAAGGAAATTGTAATTGCTACTTCAGGAATATTTAAGGCTTCTGTAGTGTAGCAATTGTAAAGAGTGTTGCTAAAATTTTACCACCTTTTTAAAAGGCTTCAGGCTTGATGGAATGGCAGTTAATTTAGTATGTTTTAATAGATTTGCAGTGTTTGTGTGTGGTCTCTTTTTGAATCATACATTAGTAATTCATGTAATACTCCAGATTTGACGATATCTATCAAACCAGTTATGGGGGTGAAGGTGGGCTCTGCAGTAGTCTCAGTTTTTTGTTTCTTCAATACTGGTCTTCTGTCTTTACAGCACACTGATTCTCCTCAGTGTACATCAGTGTGTATCTTGAGTTTCCCTCATATCTTTAGTACTTTGCATGTGTTGACAGGTTTCTTTACTCTTGGTTCGCCAATAGTTGCAGATGATGCAAAAATACTTCTTTTAAGTATAATACATTCAGATCCACATTGTTTTGGATGCTGTCCATGTTAAGGACTTATTTAAATTTTTTTTTCAGAGAAGCCAGGAGACAATAAGCAATGCAAATTTGTGACATCATACCAGCATGGAGAAAAAAAATCACAGTGTTCTGTTGTATTGGAATTGTACAAGTGACAGAATTTCATGAAGAAATAAAATTAAACCTTTTTCCACTCCAGTTGAAATTGTATCTCTTGATGATAATGTTTGAAAATCTGTTTAGAAACTTTGAAGAAACCTGTAAAATAGAAGTTACCTCCATTTATAAACAGACATATTGTTAATTTTATTGGAAAAAATGGTGCAGTTGTGTTCTATCTAAAGCCTTTCTGGAAGAGAGCACACAGACACTCTGAAATACAAATCCTTTTATATGTTGCACATTTTAAAATGGTTGTAAATTGTGTTTTTTTCATTCTTCTATATGTTTTAACCCAAACTGAGTTTTTGAAATTAAAATAATAGTTTGATGTCTCTTTGTAACTTCAAGGTTCATGTTTCATTCGAACTGACCAGCTGGATGGGGAAACAGACTGGAAACTCAAGGTTGCTGTCAGTTGCACACAAAGATTGCCAGCTTTGGGGGTAAGCATTCTGTTTGCTTTACCTTATCTTCTGTGTGTGCATTTATATTTGTTATCCAAAAGATTGTTACTGCAAGTGTGTTGAAAAATACCTGTTACTGGAATCTTAGTTTATACAATAAATAAGACATTATTAAGATATTATAAGACATAAGATATTCCACTGGATGCTGAACAAGAAGTTGGTTACACAAATAGTCCTGGTTTTGCATTGAGAAGAAACTGAGTCAGAATTGGATTTTTATTTTCAACCTAGTTGAAACCATCTCATTGTTGTCCACGCAGAGATTCACACTCTCCAGAAGCAAGTCACAGTTACAGTTTTTTTCAACCAAGTGTTAGACTCTAAGTGCAAATTATTCTTGTCTCAGGAACCATTGCTTTAATCACTTACTTGTGAGCTTGGGAGACAATAGGCTGCTCCTGGGAGGTGAAGTGCTTTTTGTTATCAACATTCTTTCTGATCTGACCAGGCACAATGGGCAGGTTCTTGCAAGCAGGGGTATTAATTGAGTGCATACGTGTGTTGTGTCACGAATAAATCTAAAATCATTAAAAGGGACACAGGTGTGTGTTTGTGTGTATATATGCACATCCAAAATAGACACATACTTGCAAAAGCAAGTGTAAAATTATATAAACATGTCCATTACAAGAAGCTGAATTGTTTCCCTTGTACTGGGAAAGCTTTCTGTTATACCGGTTGCCTTGGTATTAGGAGACCTCCTTTAAAAACATATTTGAGTGACAAGCTGGTGGAAATTTACCTCTACAGAATTTCTGGTGTTTTGACACTAAATCTTTTAGGTGTTTTATTAAAGGCAAATATACCTTAAGAAGACTATAGAAACTATAGTTTCTGTAGAAACTATACCTGTTTATATTCCATCTCAATAGCAAAAGTATTAGATTATCTGCCAGATCTTAGCTGGATTTCTACAGTTACCCTTCCAGAAATAGAGTTGCTGCCATAGTCATACTAGAAAAAAGGAGAGGTTTTCTCCTGTGTTCATATTCTCTGACTACTGGCTTCATAAGTGACAGGAGAAGGAAGAAGTAGTTACATTGCAATTGCACTTTAGAGGATTGAGAACAAGGTTTGGAACCAAAGTTGATCATGCCAGATAGAGATGTCAAATCAGGCTTCAAACAAATATTCTGTAACCTGCAGTTGAATTTAGTATTTGTAATAATGCTTCTCTTGTAGTTTTTAACATTTAATCAAGACTTTCTCTTGTTTTCTCATTAAAAAAAAATCACATCCAAATTTGGGACACATGCAGTGTGTTTGACCAAAATACAGTAAACTTTCTATCTTGCTTTAATTTTTTTTTTTTTTAATTTAGTAGTACTTTTCCAACAGTCACTCCTGTGTTCATCTTAGTTGTTATGTTTTGTTTGGGTTTTTTTGTTTGTTTTTTTTGGAAACCTCACTGACTGCAGTTGTAAATATACTTTGTAAAGCACTGCCTCAGAATTTTATTTGTTGGTTATAATTTTGATATTCTGAGCTTGGAAGTTTTGGTGTACTGTGGCTGATGAAATCTGGATTAAGTTACAATGCAAAGACTTCTCTGCATTATCTTTGGAAAAAGAAAAAAAAACTTTTGCATTAACTTGGTTTTTTCCCCTAAAAAAATCCAAATCCATGTTTAAAGTTTTTCCCTTCTTGTTAGGAAGAAAACATGGAATTACCTTTCTAGCTTTCATGTTAGATGGAGCATGAAATTTTTGTATTGTAATTTTTATATTATATTTTTTGTTAAAAAAAAATCAATTGTCAATAGACTTGACAAATAAAGCATTAGGCATCTATGAAGATAATGCAAAATTATGGTTAAATCTGTACAGTATTATTTGGAGAACTAAGTGATTGTACTTTTTTAGACTAGTAAATCAGAAGTGGTTGAAGTTGGGATGTCTGCATTTGCATGGTGGGACATGCAGCCTCATCTTCCTGCAGATGTGAAGGTTCGCTTTGGGTGGTGGTTGTTTGGGTGTGAAGGGGAGGGAAGGCAAGATATGGCCAAGAAATTATTTCCGAATCTTGGAAACAATATAGAGGGATCAACTGTCCAATAGAACCATTTCTTCCTTACTTGTTTCCACTTAGTAACCTCTGTCTAACTGATCTGGGCTTCTTGCAAGATCTTTATACCCTGTCTCTTAAGCTGTAGGTGATAACCTGAGTTGTATTGCAGGTGTGGTTAATCAAGAGCTGCTTCCACTTAACACACCTTTCCTGGCTGCCAGTAGTTGATGTGCCTCTGCCCTTTCTCACACCACTCAGTTATTGGTGCTTACAAATGCTAGACACGGCTTTGTCTGCATAAGCTGACATTTCATCCTGAAGTAACTAACTGGATGTAATACTTCCTGCCAACTAAACTAAAATACTTCCAAATTTTTGTACTATGGGGTTTGGTCAAACCACTTACACTTGGTAGTTCTCCATTGAGCTCATTTTAAATGGCTGCTCCCAGCAAGTCTTAGATTGTTTGCAGTGCTCATGTCATGTATCTGCTTTGCTCCTAAGCACCATCTTTGGTGGAGTGGTAGCTTAATGCACCCAAATGTAAATGGTTTTTCAGGGATTCTCATATCTGTCACAAAAAATGATGCTCAGTGCCCATCGCAGAATACTATTTCCATTCCTGTGGAAAAGCACAGTGGTAATTCTTAGATTTCTGCAAAGACACTTTTACCTTTACTGACAGTGATATGCAGGAGTGTCGGTCATGTAAAGAAACTCTGTGGATAGACAACTTCAGAGATTGTTATGGAGGTGTAAGTAAGCAATGAATATCAAACTAACAAAAAATAGCATTATGAAATTATTTTACTGTCAGCTTTATTTTTGTGCTTTGTAATAGAGTCATAAACTGTATTTGTGTGCGGCAGTGCATCCCGAGCGCCAGTGTGTGCCCAGAGCAGCCGTGGGGTACCTGGGGCTCCCGCCACGCCCGCTCCAAGCCCGGCCCTGAGGGCTGCGGGGCCCGGGCTGCCACTGCCGCTCGCTGTGTCCCGGCCCTCCAGCTTGCTGTGGGAGTCGGGCATGGCGGGGCAGTCCTTGGCTCCCAAGGTTAAATCCCTACGGGCGTGTGGTGAGCCAGCCCCTGCTGCTTCTCCCAGGCTGAGCCCGTGCCAACCAAGGCAGCGGGGGTGCGGTCCCTGCGGCTCTGCCCTCTCTGCCCCCGGGCTGACATTTCAGGGTGTTACCAGATAGATCACTTTATTCCAGCCAGCCTCTGCCTGCAGAGTGGGCAGTGGCCTCCAGAGCCTCATCACACATCCCTGCCACAGTGCCTTCTCCACAGTGTTTGTGATGTGCTTTCAAAGCTGAGATTTACAGTTCATACTTCCATACTGAAATATATTTTTAATCATTAAAAAATATAATTAATGAAAGTTGAGCATAAAACAGACTACGAACATTTAGGTCTTGTGTTGGATGGAATAAACTCTCCATAATTGTCACTCATTTTGATTTCTTTAGTTGTAAAAATATAGTCATTAAGGTTGGAAAAGACCCCTAAGATTGTTGAAGCTGGTGAACAGCTCCTCTGTGTTCACAACTAAACTGTGTACCCAAGTGCCACATCCACATGCCTTTTGAACACTTCCAGGGGTTGTGATTCCACCACTTCCCTGGACAATCCATTCCAATGCCTTACCAGCCTTTCCGTGAAGAAATTTTTTCTAAGATCTAATCTAAACCTTCCCTGGAGCAACTTGGGACCATTTCCTCTGCTCCTGTCACTTGTTACCTGGGAGAAGAGACCAACCCCCACCTTGCTACAAGCTCCTTTCAGGTAGGAGAGGGAGTATCTTGTGTTGGCATGAGCTATCAGCCGTGTCACCAGAGCAGCACTGTAATCCTACCTGCTGTGACACCCAGAACAAACAAACCTGCAGACCTTCAGAGCTTTTCTTAAAGAGCAGATGACACCACCAAAACGATCGGTACAGATTTTGTTGTCTTTCTAAAGCACTTAATGTGATCAGAAAATTAAAATTTCAGCAAGTCAGTTAATGATGGCTGAGCAGCAAATATGGTAACACCTAGATTAGGTTTCTTGCAGTTTCATAGTTATAGGTGGGAAAATTCTGGCAATACATGAGTTCTGAGACATTCTTCTCTAGCTTGTGTGATCAGCTGTATTTATTAACAGCAGTGAGGTCACTGTAATTTTCAATAAATGGTGATTTGCTGATTTATATCAGAAGATCCATACAGCAGTAAACAATACCATTTACATTTAATTAGTTTTATTGAACCAAAGGCAATTTTATTTGCAATGAACTACATGTTATGATTAAGAATGTATTTTAATGATCTTTAAGTAAGGTAAACAAATGTTGCCCTTGACCTAATAGAGGAGATTTTTCTATGTTATTGATAATTGTGGTGATTTTTAAATTGTGAAATGCAAAGGAGAACGTTTTCATTATTGTACCATCACAAAGTCATTTTCTGATGCATATCAATTTTTTAAGAAAGACTAATCTACTGTTATATAGCAATATTTTTTTACTTGAGATTCGAGTCTTGTATTTTTTTGATCTACAACTGTTACAATCCCCTCCCAAATGTGTTTTTTCTCTTGAGTAAGACAATAACTGAGGTCATTTGCCATTACTGCATGCTAAAAGTGATGTAATTTTAGATGTAGAATACTGTTTCCATTGAAGGTATCAGTAGAACTATTTGGCTTCAGTGAATCAGCAGTTTAATGTATTAGTATGAAAATAAGTCTTTACTGAAGCTGAGTTTCACAAATCCCCGATTAGTTAAATAAAAAGTAGTTTAATAAAAAGTAGTCTTTTGTAAAAATAATAGAATTAAATACTTAGCTTAAGGTAATTTCCCTTTTCCCTGCTTTTGTATAAGGGAAAGCTGTGACATAACCTAACAAGGTATTTTTTTTCTTGCCTAGTGAGCAGAAATTATATTTACATGTACTGTTGCTTACAAATCTTGATGTCTCCTTGTTAAAGTCACCCATACCATTTCTTTCAAGACATTGAGAGGAGAAATGCACAACTTCCATACTGGAAAAGCAGCACTTCTTGAAGAAACATCTTTGTATTACAGTAACCTTTGCTGGTTGTTGAATGGAATTCATAGGAAATTTGTCTTCTATAACTGTATCATTCTTCAAATTTTTCTTCCTTTAACTTGTTCTATAAAACTACCGTATTTTATTGGCCTGAGGATAGTGTCCAGTTGGAGTACAGAACACTTGGCTATAGAAAATAAGAATCTTAAATGCTTTTCTTTACCCTAATAATGAAAAAAATACTTCAGAAATCTACTGTCCACAAGTAATATGCTTTTATGTCTTTCTGCTACTCATGAATGAAATGCAAATGGGGATTTCCCCCAGAGTGTAGGTATTTTTAATTTTACAAAAAAACCCTCATGCACTTCTGGAATACTATGCCAGTTCTAGCTTGTGGCATTTCAGAGTAATGCCAAAAATGTGCAGATCTTAGTTTTTCACAAAGATAAGTTTGTTTCATAGTTGAAATTCAAAAAGGAAAAAAAGGAAAACACAAATTAAGGTGTTAAATCAGAAATACCAAAGGGGAACTAAAACATAAAAAGACACCAAAGGAGTATGGTAGATAAAAATTTTGACATCTGAAATATAACAAAGGAAAGATCACAGTAGAAGAAAAGAGAAAGATTAGAACAAGGAAAATATATTACTGTACAAATGCCAATTCACTTAAGGTGTATATTTCTACTTTCTTTTATTTTAATTTTGCTTCCCACCAAGGCATTCTTTGAAAAGAGAGAAGTTGACGCATTTCATTAGCAGTTTTTATTGTGTATATGAGCATGTGTGTGGTATTAGTTTTCTTCTGTGTTATCCACTACTGAGAGACTCTTTATTTTTCTTTGCATAATAAAGCACATAATAGCTTAGATTAGCTAAATTGGAGGTGATAACAGATTGGAGAGAAGTGAATAATGAAGATATAGGACACCGCATGTGTATTAGTTTCATATGAATTATTTCTTGTGAACCTGTTGAAAGTAGGTTGGAAGAACAAGGGTGCAATGAATGAACTTCGTGTGATAGACTTCAATAAATGTCTAGTGGTTTAAGATAAAGATAAGTTGTGAGATTCAGTGTTCAGATTTCATTCATGTTTTAAAAAGCATATGAAATATAAAGTGTGTGTGTTTTTTGCAAGCTATGAGAGATTTCTTATCTGCAGAATATAAACACAATTCATCATTTATAGAGCTACGCATTTTTACACTAAAGTCAAACATATTTCATAAATGTACATTCGATTTCAAGAAACATTCATTTTGATAAGAAAAAGCAAAAATATAATTATATTCATCAATCATTGGATCAGAGAAACTAAAGGATATAGATATGTTGGACTTTAAGACATTAACACGGATAGACAATTGCACCTTTAGTTCATTTTTGTACTGTTCAAATTTTGAAACATTCTTACATTCAAAATCATGGGAAAAAAATAAAAGTACTTTTAAAAATAGCATTTGAGCTAAGGTGTGGTTATATGTCCATGAAAGAGGCTGTAAAATTAATTCTGCTTTGGAAGGAAGCACCTTCTAGCTAGCATGAACAGGATATTGTACCCATGTAATTTGGTCTGCAGAGATGGTGTTTGATTAGCCTTTTGCAAGATTCATCTAGTAACAAGGGGTGGAGATAACCCAAATAATTAGGTGCCACATAGAGTGGGAAGGTGTACAACCTTTTGTTTGATCAGAGGTTAGAATTCTTAGATCAGCTGGGATTGGTATCAAGCATCTGCACCTCGCCAGAGTAGAAATTGGATTGTTGTGTATCCATGCATGAATGCTCAACTCCTTTTGAAATCCCTTTGCTGCTGTTGGTCCTGACCATCTAAAGAGCGCCAAAAAGTTTCCTTTTGTGATTGAAAAATTCCTTTATTATCAGGGTTTTAGTCTGTAGTATCTCTTTCTGTGGAAGGTGGATGTTTTAGAACAATTATTTGATGAAATAATTGTTTCAGAATTTTAAGGTGAACCTCCCTGGGCCTCTAGAGACAGATCCTAAAAGCTAACAGTCATCAGATTGATCAGATGTTTTTTTCTTTTGTTTATACTATACTGCCATCTATTTATAGTGGCTGCTGCTGTACTGTCTTAAGAATTTCTTATTCTTAGTTTTAGGGTAGAAAGATTCATGGGTTGTTTATTGTCATGAGTAGTGGTACCACATATATTAGACCAAATTTTATCAGACTAGTTTCGATGTATCCCTGAATTTAAACATTTGAGTAATATTGTTGATGTAGTCAGGCTTTCCTGAAGCTGATAGGGTTTTCTTATGGGGTTTTCACAGAGGTGCTAGAGCATTCAAGAGCACTCACATCCATTTCATTGTTTCCTCTTGTGCTCAGTTGGCTTTGTCCATGCTGGAGAAGTATTTTTTCCCCAGGTTCATTAGAAAACCCAACCAACAAACAAACCAACCCTTCCTGCTCCCTTACTTTATTTTGAAAAGGACAAATATCTGGAAAATATTTTAAGATTACACTATTAATAACTAAAATGGGATTGTTAAAAGAAAACAAATTAGATAAAATATCTAACTCATTTTCTAAAACAGTTCAGTGTTAGAACTATCAACACATTTAGGATATCAGCTTGAAACATTCCTCTATAGCAAGATGTACTGGAAAAAACGCCATGTTTCTTAGTTGGGTAAAAGTTGTGTGAGCTTAGTTTGGGGAGGGTTGGTGGGGGTCATAAACTGGAAACTTTACCAGGTCTACAAAATATATGATTATATTTAAGTAATAATAAGTACATTATTCTGTTTTACAGGATCTCTTTTCAATCAATGCTTATGTTTACGCTCAGAAGCCACAGCTGGATATCCACAGTTTTGAGGGTACCTTCACACGGGTAAGCAGTCCATGTAAATACATGTTCTCCTTCCTTCTTAAATACCTCAGTCCTACATCTAGTGTCAATATTGTATCAGACCTTTCCTTGGCTTTACAGCAGTACTTTTTCCTATCTTCCTGCCACAGCAATACTTCATATAAAATATACCCTGTTTAAACATGTATTGCCAAAAACTAATGCATAAGGAATATCTGAAAAAAAAATAGGATTGGAGGGTTGAATATTTGTTAATTGACATCACTTGGATCTTTTTATGTAAAACTTTTTGTGAACAGTATAGTTTTTTTCCAGGCATCTGACATATTGTTCATATATGGCAGAAACAGATAAGTTGCATAATAACAGTAGCCTGAGACAGTGCATCCACTAGTTCATGTGCTGTAAAAGCGTGCCTTGTTTCACAACATTTCTGCTGTACTTCCAAAGTTCAGTTGTCTCAAAAAGTAAAAATAAAACTAAAACCTACTTATAGGGGCTTTTTATTCAATCTCTTCTCCAGCGATAATTATATCCAAAACTGATTATGAAAATAACAATGCGATGATATCTATGACTTGTTTCTGTTGTTTTCAAAAAGTGGCCTGCTAAAGTTGAACCTTTAAAGCAGTGTCCTAATAGATAGTAATTCCTTTTTTTTTTTTTAATAGATCTACAGTTTTGTAGCAGTATGTTAGCAGATATAGTGATTGTTTTGTTAATTTTAGCCAAACTCAGTGGTGTTAGACTCATTCGTCTTGATGGTTTGTTTCTAAAATAGTTTGAGAGAATTAACTGCTGGGGAGGTAAAGAGAAGGTTTTTTTACCCGTGACTCAAATTGGTAATAGATTTTGTTCTGTAATTGGAATTCCAGTTCACAATTGTAAATACGCTGATGAATGAGATATTGCAGTTGCTGGCTCTCGAAGACCAATTTATACCCATTACATAGTCCATGCTGCCTACAAAGTAAATGTCATTTGTTCACACCTTCTAAAGCAGTAAGCAACAGTGTTTATTTAAACCTTGTATTGACCAATTGTCCAAATGAAACTTCTATTAGCAGCTGTAAATTCATATTATTCCTCTCAGTGCCTGTGTACTTTCCTACATATATATTGAACTCTTTGGAATCTTTTTAACAACTCTGGTATAAGTAATTGAGACATTGGGGAATCATCACAATCATTTGTGTTGTGGGTTCTGTTTGTACACATTATAAGAGCTGTATGATTCAAATATCCCAATATGTGTAAAACACTGTGGTGCATTTTATGCTTTCAGAATTGCATATATGTTTTTTGGGGTGCTTCAATAGCAAGGATAGTTTAAACTGAACTTCTTTGTAAAGCATCTGAGCGCATTGCTCTCAAATTTCGTTCACAGTAAATCACACTAGAGAATTTTCAAAGGTTGTTTTTTGCTAGCGATGTGCCTTTTGCATTGTGAAATGTTGTTTTAGGACACTGGTTTACTGATCTATCTTTCTGATTTTGCAGTGAGTCCTTGCTTATTACAATAAATCAGTTCTTGGATCTAATTTCTATTTTATGTTAAAGCAAAAAAAAAAATAGTGTGCTTAGTGATGTTAATGCATACATTTTTTCTACTTAAGCATTGATGTTCAAAGAATTCCTGCAAGGGTAGGTTGACAGGGTAATAGCACATTGATTTTTCTTTTTCTTTTTTTCCCCATTAGGGAGACAGAGTACTAACAATGTAAAAGACAAACTTAGATAATTTCAAAAAGTGTGCATCCATAAAACAAACCAGAAACTTGGGAGCACAGTGCTGGAGTTTTTAAGAGCCAGCAAGGTCTAAGTACAAATCTGTCCACAAAAAAACTGAGAGCTGACAGAAGACACCTTTTGCAGAACACATGCATAATCATGTCAGGAGGCATAAAAGCTTTGCTGTACTCTGGTGATATCTGTCAGCTTCACGAGAACTTGTTTTCCATTGTTCTCCACAGATTTTGGTGTGTTATTTGCAGTCAGGACATGAAAAGGAGTCTGTGTCCTTGCATGATCATGTCTGGCCCTTAAATAATGGCATAAATTAATTCCTCTCCTCCTTTCACATTTACTAGACAGCCTATCAAAAAAACAATAGATGAGCTAAATTAGTGTTTTGTGGAAGTCTGAGATAGCTTTATTTGTTCTAAGGGCATCATACATGTCTTGGCTGAGCTTATTTTTAAGTAGTGATGTACAGAACAAGGATGTAAGCAGATGTAACTACTAGAGTTTCTCTTCTGTCTGATGCTCCTCTGTAGGCTTGATAAATGAGGGAGCTATTTTATTAAGGCTGAAAATCTGTAAAAACACAATAAAAGGTATCCATACTTCTTAACCCAGCTTTTACCAGTTAGAGCCTAAAGAGTATTCTAGAGCATTACATCAATGTGTATTGGCATAGCCAGTGTTATTTAACCTTTGCTTACTTCTGTATAAAGTCATGGAAAGTCTCTCTTGCTTTTAACCTTGGCTATTTTTTGTTTAAATTTGGGTTTTTCTTTCACTATTCCCTTAAGAATGTTTTCCTTTTATTTCTTCTATATTGCAGCTCTGTGCTGTTCCCCATAGTATTTTCATTTACTTTGGAAATCTATCTTAACTTTTTATATCCTAATAACAGTCTTAGGAAACAAATGCCACTGAGTTTGGTTCAACTACTTCAATAATCTTTCTTTTTGCATATGATACAGAAAAATATTATATAATATATAGGATTTTTTTACAATATAGCATCTTGTTAGATGTTTAAAAAAAACCTTCCCTGATGCAAAACCTGATGCATATACCTGTATTAATTTATGAGTAGAGTCCCTGGCCTGACACTAATTATACAGATGTCTTCTTGGATATGTCTTGCATTTTAGTAGAGGGAACGTTAAGTCTTTTTTTAATTCATGTTTGCTGTTAAAGAATTACCTGTTTTGAAGCAACGGTTGTGTTCACTTCAGTCTGCCTTACTTTTATGTTGCCATTGAAGGGAATGGCATTATGTTTTGCAAATCCTTTTGACTGCCCTTCCTTTATGCTGGCAGTAACAACTATACAGACAGCATGCCTAGGCAGCTAGTGTGTGTGGAACCTAATCTCACCCTGTCCAAAATACATGCCAGTAAAAGGAACTTAGCCAGAAAAATTAATTGTGGGGTTGGGTTGGGGAAGGAATCTCTTTCAGTGATTCAAGTAAATTAATGTGTATTCCACTTTCCTACAAAAGTTGATGGGTGTTGTTGTACTGCATCCTGTCATGCAGGAACAGAGATAGAAAACGTCAAATAAAAGTGGTGCGCTGGTTTACTCAAGGATTAGGTATTTTGTCTCAAAAAGCTCTCCTGTTATGTACAAAAAATTCTAAAAAATTATAGCTTTGAAACTTTTTAAATGACTCCTTGAATTTGTTGTGATCCTTGGTCAGCTGTATTATGCATTCATGAAAGGACTTCATTAAATTAATTATGAAAGGATTGAGAATGGATTGTATTCAATTTTTATTTCACTGATCATCTTTCCTTTCTCTCTGCACATGCAAGAGCTGCAGACAAATTTCTTAAAAAACAAACAAACAAACTATAGACAATTTAAACCTCTATGATCAATGCTGCTCACAGATTAAAAATCAAGCCTGAACATGAAGCTTGAATATAATACTGAGCTGAACTATTCTGGCAATGAACTTAATTCAAAACTCAAACACTAAGAAACATACAGCTGCCAAATGAAATTCAACCCAGCAGACTTTAAGTGGAAACTTTGTCATCTGGACAAAGAAGCCCTTGTTGGTGAAATTTCTGCTATGAGAGCAAGTGATGGAGTTCATTTAACCCAAAACATACATTGTTCTCTTAGTGTCAGAAATTTTGCAGAAATTTCTCCTTGACACTCATCTCCTAAGGTCTGGTCTCACTCAGGAATTATAATTCTTGTCCTTCTCTGCCTCAGCTATCCCTACCATCTCTCCAGAAGTACAAATAAAAATAGTGTGAAACAACTGAACTCATAACCCTTAAATGCACCTTGTATTTTTCATTTGAGTTACTTATGACAAAAGAAAAAGAAGGGTAAGTCATCATCTGTTTGGGCATGGAAGGTGTTGTTTTTGGGAAATGGAATGAACTGTAGAAAGCTGAAAATGTTAGGTGAGGGTATAAAGACATGAAAGTACCATAATGAAATAAGCAGAAGATAGGTGATTGGCCAGACCATTCTGTGGATGAACATGAGTGAAAAGAAAGAGAGCTCATTTGATGTTTTGCTGTTTTGAGTGACCTAAAAGAAGCTATGTCACTACATCTTGTAGCAATGATGGACATTGAACAAATGATTTTTTTCTGGGCCCTGTTGTCAGCTCTCCGCAATCATTGCAGGGCTTTTGATTTCTTCTTGTAATATGGAAGAGTTTCACAATTCAGTCTTAAAAACTGAAGAATAAGGGAAAACAAGGGATTTACCTGGCTTAGTATGCTGTTCTTGACAATAGCCAGAAGCAGAGTGCTGGGAAGCAGAATACAACTAGAATAAAGACACAGTAGTACCTCCTCAAAAGAGCCATCTGTGTCTTAACTCAAGATGTGGGAAATTTCCTGAGTTAGAGCTGTTTTCTGGAAGTAACTTACAAAGAATTTTCCTTCTCTAAACTTACCCAGTTCAGCCTTAAACTGTGTATTCTTTTAACATTGAAATGGGAGGAAGTTACACAGGCTAAGTACGTATTTAAGAATAATTGCCTGTTATTTTGATTTTGCTGACTTTATTTATGACTTCTTTCTTCTTTGGTAAAAATAAACAATATCTATCCTCCCTTTTTTGGTGCCTGTTTCATAGATGTATATCATATTCCCCATTAGAATCATATCTAGTATGGAAGTTACGTTGACCTCGCATATTGCTCTTTTTGAACATTTTCCAGTTTTTACTTTCTGTTTGGAATAAACATAAGAAATAATCACAGAACCCAAATAATATGGGAACAATTGTAAATTAAACCAGGAATCTAAGCATTCAGCTTTAGGAGTACTAGTGCAAGTAATTCTTGCAGTACTAATTCCTGTGGGAAGAATCAAAAAATAATTCTCCTTTTTCTTAATTTAAGGCTAATCTTATAGAGCATTGATGATTCTTCACAGAATCACAGAATATTCTGAATTGTAAGGGACCTGCAAGGATCATCAAGTCCAACTCTTAAGTAGGTGGCCCGTGATGGGGACTGAAGCCATAACCTTGGCATAGTTAACACCATACCCTAACCAAATGAGCTCAATCACAGGATCGTCAGAATATAAATCTTGATTCAAAATTTGTGGTTTTCTTCTTCGGGCTAATTCCGTATCCTCCCTCTCTTCCCCTCTGTTTTTGACAGAATGGTTCTCCATGCCTTTTAAAAAACAATTTTTCCTCACTTATGAGTGTAGGAACTATAGTTTCCTTTCTATATAGTGATCTCTTGATCTATGCACAAAATCTTATGCTTTTAGTTGGAGATTTTTCTTTTTTAAGAAACAGAAATTTCTATACAGCTCATCCTGTGCTTGGTGGTTGTTTCAAAACAGAGATGAAAAATGGGCATAGGTTTTGATTATTGACAATATGTAGAATTTATTGTGTACTTCGATAAATTAGTCATTTCCCCTTTCTTGCAAAATGTTTAGCGACAATCTGTAATTTGATCAAATACACTTGATTATCCTGCCTCCTAAAGTTTCCTTTAGTTGTAAACAGCGCATTTCACAGCTGCTAATGAGTAACAAATCTGTACATGCTCCAAATTGATTATGAGAGATTGTCTGTTTACAATCTGCAGATCATTATTGCTTGGGAGGAGAGGGGAGGAAAAAAAGGGGAAGTTTAAAGTAATTGTGGAAGCAGTTTTCTATTGGCAGTATTTTCCCAAGGAGTATATATTTTGTAAGCATGTGGTAAGATAATACAAGCCTGCATTTCATTTTAGAAGTCTAAATTTCCCTGAAGTTTATGTAATGTTGATCAGGTGCAAAATGATGATGACCATACTGTATGAATTATGCGTGATTTAAATACAGAATAGAGTGTTAATTTTTGGGAGATAGTATTCATAACTCACTTTAACTGCATGCTATAACAATACTGTTCTGCAGTTTGATACATCTGAGAAAAAGAACATGTTACTTTTAAAATAATTTTGACTATTTCTTTTAATATAATTGGATAGAAATAACATGAACTTCAAACATTATTTCACTTTTTGGAAAGTTATTTGTGTCTGTGTATGTGCAATGAATGATATACAGTGATTGATACAAGGATGCAAACATCCTGTGTCAGTTATTCGGATGGTTTGATATGGTTCTTAACTTTTTGTGGTGGTGATTTACTAACTAGCTGCTCTTATTTTTAACAGGAAGACAGTGATCCTGCAGTTCATGAAAGCCTAAGCATAGAAAATACATTATGGGCAAGCACTGTTGTTGCTTCAGGTAAGTGGTGCAATACAAACCTGCTAATGTATCTAAATACTTCCATGGAAGTGCATCCCTAGTTTTCAAAAGCCATTAATATTTCATATTGTAAAATACTTTTATCTTCCAGACTATGAAACTGTTGCTTTTCTGCCTTCCCACTGGTTTGATCATGCTGCTCAAAATATTTTCATACATTTTTAATCCTCCTTAATAGCTTTGGGGGTTTTTTCAACTTAATTTTGATCTTTCAGTAGTGCAGTCCCTCATAGCCCACTGAAGTCACTGACCTTTTTGATTTAATTAAAACTTTAAGTTGTAAGGTGTTTTGTTCAGCTCACAGTAGATGGTTTTCCCTGCTGAAAAGCAGGGGTGGTTTTGCGTTTTTTAGGAGTTTTCTTTTATGTATACTCTGTGATTAATATCTTATATTAGGCAAAGTCTTAAACAGAAAGAATAGGTAAGTTATAAAGTAATGTAATTTTAAAATACTGGGATCTAAATATTATTATTATTTCATGTGTCCCAGATATTATAAATGAGTATACATTAATACCTAGATGCTGTATTCAGACTTTAAGCCATTCTTTCATTTTTGCTCTATGTAAGAAGAGTCAAAAGAGCTGTGGTCTTCTGCATGAAGACTGAGAGTAAGGAATTAAGAGAGCATGATTTCCAAAGAGAACTAGGATTTAAGATGGGGAATTTGAACAACTGGAACAGTCAAGAAATGGGAAGAAAGTAAAAGAGTCTCCAGCTAAATTGTAAAGTTAGTCCCTACTGTGAAGATTTCTTATATCACTGATGGGCCTGCTGGACGGCTGCGGGGAAGAGATTAATTCTGAGGAGGTAGCAAAGGAGTCTGTGGCTGAGCACACCTTTCCTGAGTTCTGAAAAGATAGTCATGTTCTTTGATTTTTAGTGTTGGGTGGTGTGACTGCACTGGAAAGCTATTCTCTCTAAAACTGTTTGGTCAAATGTATGATGGCTAAAATTGTCCTCGGTTAGGTTTTTTAACTTTGGTAGCCAAGATTTTCAAATTTGTTTCAAAAGATGCTTCTCATGAATTTTAAATTTCAATACCGTGTAAACTTCCTTTTCCTCAAATCTGTGTATGGAGGAAAACTACACTCAAAGAGTATGCATTTGCAAAGTCAGTGATTCTGAATCAGTACATTTGAATTTTAATTGAAAGTTGTTCATGTTTTCATTTCCACAGCAGATGATTTTGTTTAGAAGTGTAGCTATTGACTGCTTGCTCTTGATCTGCTATCTAAATTTGGCACCCATAATAATGGAAATAGTGCTCCTTAAAATTTATACCTTAGGATAAGTTTGGGATTTTTACTTCTGAGGGGTCTTGTGAAAGTTTAATTATTTATGAATGACTTTAGCTTATTATTAATGATGGCAGTGGAAAAACATAGGAAAAGATAATTCTCTTGTTGGAACATAGTTTTTAACAGTGGAATAAGACTTTAAGACAGACTAAGGACAAACTCACTCAATAATACAGAGTAAAAAATATTGAATGGCTCTTCAAGACTGTAACCCCTTCTGAAGGGAAAAATAATGTGATCAAGAAATTAAAAATGGTGTCATGGTGTGCATACAGAAGTTAGCTTGAATTAAGGTACCAGACAAAAGTCATTTCCTTCAGTAACTGATTTTGTGACATTAATTATATCTAACCTTTGGCATATCATTAATTTTGTCTACCTCATTTCATGTATGAACTACAATTTAATACCATGGTAAGGTGTTTCTCTCATGTAAGTACTCCTTATCCAGTAGGGCAAAAATCCAGATCTTAAGAATTACTCAGCACCTCTGTGGATGTAATTTTAGTATTTGATAGGATTAGCTCTTCAGCAAAAAGTAGGAAATTATTACCTTCAGTCTGTTGCTTATCTAATAAGGCATTTATAAGGTCTTAGAGGTACACTGTGTATATAGTCATGAGGAAGACCATGAAGTAAAACATCTAGCAAATTGTTAAAATTAAGATGTTCTAGATCTGGTTGATAACTGATATATCACTCAGTTGTTTCCATCTCACTTCCAAGTTGAATGTACATAACTAAGTTGGAGCACTTGATGCTGAGCAAATTTGCAAGTAGACTTCATAATTTAATTTCCAAGATTTGTGACAACTGAAAATCTTAATAAAATTCTGGTCACTGTCTGACTGCAGCTATAAACACCTATAAGCTGACTTGCTTGAACCTGCCATGGAAGGATATCAAAGGTGGACTCTGCCTACACAAGTTTGCAGGTGCCTCTGCATTCCCTCCCCTGACCATAATCAGTCACAGCCTTTAATTATATCTGGAAAATCTAGTGGAAGAATATGCTTGTGCACAGCTTCTAGAGACAAGTGACACTAGGATTCCATGAAAACAGAAGAACAAACAGCCCCTAGCATGTGAAAGTGTGCAGTTTTTCTGCTCTGTAGACAGCTACCTCACTCACACTTGCATCTGATTTCAGTATCCTGTCTAGGTTCACAGTTCTGTTACACAGAAGGGGTTTTTCACCAAAAATATTGATGACATCTGCGTGCAAACCTAATAATTCTATTACTGTTCCACTTTGGTTCAAGAAAGGGAGTTTGAGGCATGAGTCCAGCTAGTGAGGAGTAGAGTTGTGCCCTGCAATGTTTGCTGTACATCTCTTTGTTTACCCTAAGACTCTTCAGTGTGGAGAGTCTTAATGCAGTCTAGCTGGGAAGGCTGCTTCCTCCAGTGCTCTCTAAGCAGCCTGGACATCATCTGTTACTAAGCCAAGCAAATGTGTGCCTCATTGGGACCCTGTTAGACCCTTTCCAACCCCTTGTAGGTTGTTACAAAGTGTTCTGGGTCAACCTCGCACTCTTATCTTGACATATTACTGACTGATGGTGTTGGTCTCAGGAGTGGAGATAGAGAGCTACATCACTGATGCCCAGGAAAGGAATATGTACCTGAGTTGCAGATACAAAGCCTTACTTGATTTTAGTTATGGTTTTGTATAGGACATACAGGACAAATTTTGGGCGAGGAGGCTCTTCTCCCAGTTATTAATAGATGCTGAGTTTCTTGATACTACTCTTTGACATATTACAAAAGCCACAATGTATCAGGTAGGGTAGCCCACTATTTCCAGGATAGATGCCATTGCTATTTGTCAAGGTGATACAGAGGGTCAAGATCAGGCTGGGAAAAGTGTTTGGGTAATTATGTGGGGAAATACCTCAGAAAACTTGAGCTCTGGCTGCTGATGCCCTGACAGTTCTAGAAGAGAAAGACCACAAATCAATTATTTTACAGATCAATAACAGTAAATTTAAGTGCATAAAGAAATTTATCAAGTCCATCTTGAATGCAGATTAACAAAGCTTGTGAAAAAATCAGAATACTACAATAATGGATTCTACAGAGGAAAAAAGCACCAATTGCTAGAGCAGTAGGTGACAAGAAAAGTATTTGCTGTAATTTAAGGCTTTTTATTTTCTTCATGAATTCTGGGAACCAAAAAATTGATTCAACAAAATTGTGTATTCTAAACAACTCAAGAATAAACTATTCCATGTTATTTTTTATAGCAAAATAAAATGTTCAGGAGAGTGAGATTACTCAAATTTGTACAATTTGGAAGGCGTTTACTTTCCTTGGATTTTGTATGTCTCTTTACCCCTATAGTAACAATAAGCTAAATGGGGGGAGGGGGGGGGGAGAATCCATTTTACCACACCAGATATATACCCACTTTCAAAATAGATAGTTTAGATGTCTAAATGAGGATTCCTACTGATATCCAATCTGCAGGATCTTCTGCCCTTTGCTGTGAAGCTCTGACAGAGATCTGATGACCGCCTGTATGATGTTTATCCTAACCCTAGAAAGGGCAAAGATTAATGTGCCTGGATCACAGTGGAAGCCTTTGGCAGGGATGAAAATCAAAAGCCTTTCTCTCAAGTCCAAAGCATGCAGTCATCCTTTTGTTATTCTTTAATAAGTGAGATAGGAAAAAAATATTCTGACTTTTCCACCTACAGGCGACAATCTAGCAGGTTTTTAAAAAATAGCAGGAAGGCACAGAGTCTCTGTCATTCTTAATATCTGTATTATCACTATGGAATTAATAACAGTGCCTGAAGGAAAGGAAATTTTGGTTCGTGAAAACTTGCAAAACTACAAACAACTTAAACCACTCGGTATTCTGAAAACCTTTTAGTTTATCTTCAATTAAATTACTTTTGTTTCAGATCATTTGTGCTTGTGGCATCAATGACGCTGGTGTTTGTGTTTATTGAAAGCTTTGGTAGGTTTCATTTCAGAAAGTGAGAGAGGATAGTTAGCAGTTAAATTTTAAAAAGCCTCAAAAGGTATACTACAGAATGGGCTTTGGCTTTTTGTTCTCCTCTTGTGATAATGATCAGGTTCAAATGCTGAACAAGATAATGCAGCTTTCTGAGAAACCTGCTGAGATACCTATTAAGAGAAGATTTGTGTTAATGAAATTGCATCATCATTTTGGCAGATGTCAGTCTTGTGAAGTCACTTTAAATAAAATCAGAACAATTTTATATAACTGCACAGCTGTCAAAAGCAGTATTTTCTACCAACTCCTACCTACAACTTTAATTAATTTGAGCCCACCCTAGTTTTTATATGGTTCATGTAGTGCTTGGGAGAAACCAGAATTGATATGATCACACACAGGATTCAGGGTATTCCTGACTATCACAAATCTGCTTTTATTTTTTTTTCTAGGCCCACATTTTTTCTAATGGTATCTCTTAACTTCTGTCCCCCTCATTAACCACTCAACCTGTACCTATCAGTGATGGCCCAGTGTACCAGACCCAGTTTGCAGAGGCCCCGTACATAAAAATACATGAGTCGTTGCTTTTAATAAGCTGAGGCTTGCAGTACAGCTAGGCTTGCAGAAATCCCAGGTTGGAGTCAGTTCATGTTACTGGATGTCAGAATTGTCCCTGTTGCAACCACTGGGGGAACAATGAAACTAGGGATGGAGCTCCCTACACCAATCAGACCTAAGGAACACTTAGTTACCACTGATACTGTGCTAAGAAAGTTTAAAATCTAAGATCAACAACTTGTTGTAAGCAGCAGTTTAGTCAGATCTAACCAAAATTCTGCTCTAAGTTTAGTAGTCAAAATGGAATTTATCTGACCTTCACCTTTGAAACTAACATTTCAAGGAGCAAAATATGAGACAAGTAGGACAGTTTGTTTTTCTGAGCTGCAGCAGTCTAGCCAGGTGAAACACTGTAGAAATATGCCATCTGGAATGTAGAGTCCTCCCCAGCTTCCATTGAACTAAATACCTGTGAAGGCAGAGGTTGCTGTAGTGTGCAGGAGGAGATTCCCTACAGCATGTTGTCCAATACATTCTGACTATTGGACAGAAGTCAGCTCAGGATCACTCCAAAATAAAGTGCCCCAAAGGGATGTGTGGACATTGGTTGGAGGTAGTATAAAGGGTTCAGAAATCATGGAATAGTGATTATTGGAGGAATTTTGGGATGGCCCGGGTGTTGATCAGTGGGTGTGAGCAATGGTACTATGCATCACTTGTTTCATTTGGGTCTTTGGGGTTTTTGGTTGTTTGGGGGATTTGTTTGTTTGTTTTGGGTTTTTATTACTATTTATATATTTATAAATATTATATATATTTATATATATAAATATATATTATATAATATATTTATATAATATATATTATATAAATATATATTTACAATATTTATATATTTATAAATATTATAAGTATTTATAATCATTAATATTTTCACAAGTATTGCTAGTATTGTTGTTATGTTTTACTTTGTTTCAATCATTAGATCATTCTTATCTCAACCCATGAGTTGCATTGGGGTTTTTTTTTGGACAAGAGGGATTGGTTGGTTGGTTTGTTTTCTTTTTTTTTTTTCCCTATTCTCCTTGCCATCTTATTGTTGGTGCTCTGGGGAGGAAGTGAGTGAGCAGCTGCATAAAACTTAGCTGCTTGGGATTAAACCAGGACACATTTTTGAGTAAATGCAGACATCTTTAATGCAAACGTTTTTCACTATCATAGTTTTTTTTTTCTTTGGGTGTTTCTTCAATTTTTTACAACCTGTTACACTACAGGAGTAGTGGTAGCAGATCTTGTATGTGGTTCTAATTGCCAAAGACAAATTAGGTTAATGTCAAACAAACATGTAATGCTTGTACCTTTTTTAAAGTTTTCTGAGCAGGGAGTTTTTGAAAGTTATATTTAATATTTCTTTATAGCATAATGACCACCAAAAATATCAGGTTGTGCTGCCATAAAGCCATTTCAGGTCACTTAATGAAGTAATAGAAATAAAGGAGGTTTTTTATGCTAGAAAATGTTTTGTGACATATTAATAAAAGAATAAAATTTTGTTTAATATAAAAATTTATTTGGTGATGCTGAAGCCAAATTTTCCCATACTGTGCTGTAGAAGTTGACTAAAAGACAATTAAAACTAAAATATAATTAATAAATTAAAATGTTTATAAGCTAATGAAGAGAATATTTCTGTATAACATTCTATGAAAGTAAGTAATTGGCTGAACCAGTTTTTACATCATCATAGATGGCAGAAGTAGCAGGCAATTGATGTGTGATGTATTCAGCACCACTTTACTCATTTTTTTGTTCCCTGTGCAGTTATTTATGCTGTCCTAACTTCTGAAAACAGCTGGAGGACATTTTAAGCTTAAATACAAGTTTCTAACCACTTCCATTGGAAGTATTGTTTCTATAAAAATGAAGCAAAGCATATTATCATCTTCATGGATGTTCATTGCAGAAGTTAAAATGATTCTTCATTTTACATTCTGAAAAACAGCACCCACAGTGTTATGCTTAAGTGCTGGGGGCGTTTCTTACAATTGGTTTGTTTAAGGAACTAAATTAGTGCAAGTTTTCATTCAGGGAAATTTTCTCTCATTTACTTGACACCTCTGGGTTTTTGTTTGTTTTTCAGGAACTGTAATTGGTGTTGTTATTTACACAGGCAAGGAAACACGAAGCGTAATGAACACATCCAATCCAAAAAATAAGGTAAGTTAGTCAGTCCTGCTTTGGGGTTGCCAGATTCTATTCTCATAAAACTTAAAAATAGATGTACCTAAACCCAAATATCTGAAAGTTTTTACTGTGATGTGTTTCATGTGTGCTGCTGCCTTGAATTTTGGTACAAGAAATGAATTCTGCTACAGTCTCCTTTTGAAAGTAGAATTATTCTTTCTTCAGCTAGGTGTGTTACAGGTAGTAAGGGGGGCATTTATCTTTGAAGTATCAGTGTTCATCTATAGACCTTTATAATTCTGTCTCACAGCTAAATATTAATTTTCACTGCTCCCAGATTATTTTACTGTAAAGTATTAGGCTAAAGGTACTCAGTGGTTTTAAGGAGTGTTTATAACAGACTGCTATAGTTTACTCAGGCTGCCAGTGGTGGTAGAACAAGTTAGCTGATGTTCTAGTCAGTACCCAGAACACTCTTTCAGAATTTTTTTGCAAGCAATTGAAATATTTTCAAGAGATTTTTCTATTGAGAAGATACCAGAAGTTTCAGTACTTCCCTCTGTACAAGAATCTTTCAGTTCCAAACAAAGCAAATAGCTCTTCACTTAATCAGTAATGCTTCTAATGTCAGTTGAGGAGCACTCTCAATTTTATAGAAATAAAACTTCAGGTGTGGGCTGTACCTTACAACCTAAACCTATGTTTAGTAAGAAGATAATTATATTAAGAAAGGAAAAAATTATTGCAAGAGATTTAGAAAAAAAATCAACTGTGACAGGTTGCCATTTTCATGCCATTCATAATAAGTTGCTCTGAGTAGGAACATCAAGAGTGAAATGATAATACAAATTGCTTGAAGCAGTTATTGCAGTCCCCTGAGTGTATTGATTTGTGTTTCTAATAAAGAGATGCTTTTAAATGTCTCATTGGCAGAGACAGGTGATATGTGCCATTACCAGGATTAAGATGCCCTTTTATTATTTTAATCTTCGTAACATGCATTTTAAAATAATAGAGTAAAATGGAACCAGAATGTTTGTAGTGTATGGTTATTTTTTCTTCTGCCTGATCAAAAGATAAGCCCTTTAGTAAGAGAATCTTTCTCTTAAGAGTTCTGAACAACTTTTGACTAATAAATAATTCTCACAGGTGTTTAAAATGAAATTATTCAATGTAATAAACTGGTAGGGAAGTATGCATGAATGTAACATGCATTACCTAAATTCAGGAGATTCTGAGGATGTATGAGGCTTTTAGTAAATGTTAAATTTTTTGTTTGTGACTATTTCAACAATAGTATTGGCATGGAGGTTTTGTCTCTGGACTGTGTTTAAAGCAGTAACCAACATTTAAGATGGCCACTAAGGATAACTTTGGGAATTGAAAACAGGAAAACACTTACAGCTCTCACAGCTGAGTAAGTGATAAAATGGAGTAGTGCACTGTAAAAAATAGTTGTCTTCATTTTTAAGATGTAGTTTTAGCTGTACCTGTCTGTGGAGTCTGCATCTTAGTGTCTCTTTATCTTCTACCATGGGATGAGATTGGTTTGCATACTTCTGTAGGATAAGACACTTGCTGTCTTGCTAGCTAGCCATGCAGAAGGTAGGCAAACAGTACTCAGTTAATTCCTCTTCTGTGTACTCAGGAATCTTCCTGTGTTTTCTCAAGCTTGACAATAATGGTTACATGTTAGGTAAGGTATGTAGCGTTAGGACCCAAAAGGAGGGCAAAAAGAGTCTAACATAGCCTTTGAGAATAGAAGATATATTATGTGTGAGAGATTAAAGATTTGAACATTAAAAAAAATTGCATCCAATTTGCTGAAATTAATTAAAATTAAATTGATCAATTGTGCAATTGCTGAAAACTTCTGAGGAAATAAGTCTGCAGCCCTTTCTGCTTTAGGAAAGAATTGTTTAAAATACTGTTTGAAACGAATTCTAAATGCCACATTGTCTCTCTCTGCTGCTTTTTGAAAACAAATACAAATAACATTTTAGGAATTTTCCTGTATAATGTGTTGATACACTCCTGTTGGGAACATAATTCAATGATGCTGGTGTCTTCTTTCTCTGGGAGAAAGCAAACTCTATGATTCCCAAATTACACTGTCAAACTGAAACTTGTATGTCCAGAAATAAGCAAGAAATACATGGGCCTGACTCTTTTATCAGTCCTCTCTTCATTGAAATACAGATAAGTGCTACGGTTGTAATTTTCTGCTGGAGAATAACATTACTGCTGTAGTTCATACTATAAATTTCTTTTTTCTAATGGTAGATTTTTAGTTTTCCTTCTTAAGGGTAGATGCTTTTTGAATGAACCAATATTAAAATTTAGAGATGCAGACTTGCTCTATAAACACTCAGGAAAAGACTAAAACGGAAACAAGTTTAGGAAAACTTGTATAAGAAAAATTGTGAAATTTATGTACCTGCATGGGATTTATCTGTATGTTAAACTTAGAAGGATTTATTGTGTTTGCTGAAGTATTTAGTCATTCAAGAAACAATTTTCTTAACTAAGTCAACACTTACTTGTTTTATTACAGTTGTAAAAATTGTTTCATTGCCTAAGGATGCAGACACAGTCTGAAAAACACAGAGATAGAGAGCACAGAATTTTCTTAATGGATCAATTCAATATGTTTTTAATTCCAACAATATCAAGAAAAATTATTTCTGGAAAGGTTTAATTTCAGTCTAAAATGATATATGTTCTGTGCTTCAGATAAATGTGGAAGTGGTAACATCAACATTATAGTGTAATGACTCTCTGCATTTTACCTCATTGGCAGTCACATCAGCTTACTCAGGAATGCAGTTCCAGCCTTTAAAGAAAAAAAAAAAAAAAACCAGATTGAATTCTGCTCCTCACAATGCTGTAATCAGTAATCAATCCTATTTGGATAGATATTCTTAAACCTTGGCTTTTTGGATGAAGTTGGACTTGTCAATGCTAAAGGTCATTTATAGGTGTTAATTAACCAAGAGGGAAATTAACAAACTAAGGTTATTTATTTATTTTGTCTGGCATTTTGCAGTGTTCTCATTCATACCCATTTAAAGTGCAGAACAGTTTTTTTGTTATCTAAATTCAGAGTTGCTTTTGCAGCTTTGGTCTTCGTAGAAAGTAAGACTGTTGGTGCAGCCCTTCTGCAAATGTGACTCATGTTTCCATCAATGGAAACAGATTTTGGGGGTGAAGATAAAAAACCATAGTCTCCTTGGTGGGAGATGGAAATAAATTCAACAGAATGTATTTTGCATACAAAGATTGAAACATTAAAATTACTTGGACTTTGCAATATATATATGTACCAAGAATGTACACAGTAATGCATCAAAATTAGTAGAAATTATATTAAGTGGAAATCCCAAAAAATCAGTAGCCTCTCTAAAGGAGCTACAGCATGTAATCTGCCTAGTGTGCTTCAGATTAGTATAAAAATAGTTTTAACACTGCTAATCCTTACAAGCAGCATTGAAAACACTTTTTGTTCCCCCTTTATTTTATGGAATTCTACATCTGCTGTTAAATTTTAACATCAGAAGTAAAACTTCATAGTAACCATTTAGTCTCCATCAAAATAGTAATATTGTTTTTACCCCAATTCTTAACTAGCCTGAAAACTAACTGCTCTTGTGGTTTGTGCTTTTGTTGCTTGTTTGCTGTTTTGTTTTTTGTTGTTTTGGTTTTTTTTTAAAAACAAATGAAAATCTCTAAAGAGTGATTACCTTTTTTCTTTTTGTGTGAATATGTTGCCCTTGGTTATTTGAAAACAGCCTTGCTATTCTGGTAAACTGAGGCAAAATCATTTTCCTACTCTCTCTCATTTTTTCTCTCCTCCTATAAAATTTCTTCATGGTATTTCGTGACCAAATTTACTTCTCTGTGTTTAAATGTCTTTTATCTATGCTCTTTCTCCCTTTTTTATGAGGATTATTTTTGAAAAATATTTGCTAAAAAAGGACATTCCCTCCCTCCAATTCTTTATTTGGAGTGAAACGGAGTGGCTGAGGCAGATTCATGTGTTCCCAGAAACTGATGCCACTTCACCAATTTCCCTGTTCAGCATAGTTTTTTCAATACTCAAAATATATGCTTCTTCTGCCTTGACATATTTTTTTGAATGTCAATAAATTAGGTTGTCCAACATCTTGTTAGTGGCACTAGTAAGCCATTCTTATCTATTCTACCCCAAAGGCTGACATTTCCAAGTCCCATTTGCATTTCTGTTCAGAACTTCATAAGACCATTGACTTTTTCCTGCTGTACATTGTTGTACAAGAGCCCAGTAATTTCACTTGCATTTTTTTTTTTTTACTAAATTGATAATTTGATATTCACAGTCTGTTTGAGAAGAATGGCTTTCTCTGGCTGTATGTCTGAAGGGTTGGGGTAAGAGTGGAATAGTGAAAACTGTTACGTGGCTCTTCATGGCATATGTTAAGGATTTATAAGAAAAATGTTTATGCAGCACTTTTTATTGGAGTATAGTCTGCTGTAGTTGATCCACTTTAAAACTTCTCTTTGTGTGGGATAAAATTGAGATAGCTGTCACCTAAAGGTAGTTTGTAGTCCCCTTACTTAGTTTGTCCCCTAACACAGAGTTTTTGTCCAAGAAAGTGCTTAACTACCAGCTTCCCATGAAGTATGAGAATCCCTCTCTTGGTGTATGGGAGAATTTGTGGGATCAGGCCCCAGGGAAATACATACAATGTAGTGTTGTTGATGCTTTTCTCTCCATGTGCTGTCATCTCTGAGCAAAGGAAGGAGAGTAGCACCTTGAAAAGCCTAGAATGTCTCAGCAAGATGAATGGAACAGTGTTAGGTAAGGAGGAAGACAAAAGGCATTTTTCTTTAAAAGTTTGGAAAGAAAGGGCTAAGTGGCAGAGGAGGCACCTTTGTTGTTGCAAAATTAGAATGTAGGAATGTTGATGCTTGGAAACAGTCAGCAATGTTTTGGCAAACCAAAGACAAAAATTTGTGTGTCCTTTACTCTGAGACAGAGAGAACATTTACCTACTGTAATTACCTTTAACACCATTAACTGAAATAGCAAGAATGTCAACGTGGGAATTTCAATGCTTAGATGGCTAATATGGAAAAAGTGTAATTCCACATTAAGTAGCTGAGATTTTCCGTTTTCTTTGATGTATATAAAACTGGAAGAGTGCTAGATTTATACCATGACTTTAAGATAATAAGAAAACATATATAAATAAGAAAGTCTTGATTGACTTCCTTGAGTGTATTTGTAGACAGAAATCACTTCATGCAAACAGTCTGTTGTGCAGGGGGGTTTGGTACATTCATGTATTTTATTTACAGCACGCTGCTTCTTTTCAGAGACTTGGTGGGGCACTTTCATCCGCATTAGCAATGTTTTTCAAGTAGTGATTATATATTTTTATTCTCTTCTTTTTTACATTGTTCTCCTCAAAAGCAGTAAAATGGTACTACTACAAGTGAGAAACTGAGGCATGAGAGATAAAGGAGGTGGGCTGGGGTGGGGGGAAAGGGGAAAGAGAAACAAAAGAAATGGGAACTGAGAGTGGTCAGTTTAAGGTATTCAACTTCATTTCTCATCCAAGCTAGTTGAATGTTTTACAGTACTCTTAGGTTTCAAAATCTACTAATTTTGGGTTTGTGTAAACATGATGTGTGTGTGGGATGGTGAGTACATGATGCCTGTAGCCTTAAAGTTGATATTAATGTATTTTCTTTGGCATCTCAAAAATATTAGATCATCACTTGCTTATGTACTTTGCTGTTATATCCCTGAGCTAAAGAAGTTGTTCGATGATATGTGGCCTGCTATCAATTCAAAAGTTAAAGCTACAGAATAACCTATGCCCTAACTTCTGCCTTGTTCTGAAACCAGCAATTAAACATATCATGCAATTGATATACCAAGGATATGATAGGTCTTTTCTGGCTGCATGTAAGTTGTGTGATACACTGTGTTGCTGTGTGGTGCCTGAGGCCTGGATGCTGCACAAGGACCAGACTAAAGAGGTTGGCTGTGCTGTGCTGTGGTACTGCTGCTTGGGACATGGATGTTGAATCACTGTCCTCTTTCAATTGGTGCCACTTTCTGTTTACAATCCTGCTACAAGGCAAAGTATGGGCAACAATATAGAGTTTAGTTCTAAACAAAATCATTGCTATACAACAATATACAGAACAAGCAGAAATGTGAATGATGAGCCACAAGCCATGTGGAGTCCTAAATTCTTGTGATTTTCTTAGTTGAAACTTAGTTTCCAGTTAGCTGATGTTCCTGATCTCTCTCTTCCTATTTTAGACACTCCCATTAAAAAGTTGGTTGGATTTTGTCATCTCAGTATTTTTAGAACATGTGTAGGTTAGAATTTGTGTCAGTAGTTCAATGTCATTTCACACTGGTATTTAAGGAAGGATCAGTGGTGGAATATACCATTTCTGAAGTACTCTGTTAATCTATTAAAATTAACCTCACAAAATAGTCAGAAGAATTCTTAAAATGGATCAAGTTATGGAATGGCAACAGCCTTCTATTCAGCTTATTCACCAGAAATTACATGTATTTTACCTGTGGCAATCTAGGCTAAAATGAATCATTTGTGGTAAAATAAAGAAATCATATGAAATGTTGTCTTTCTGCAGGAGACAGTGCAAAAGGGAGATTCCCTGCACATTTGGCTCGTGTGGAAGGAATATCCCAGTAAGCTCTCAGAGGCAGACCCTTATGGCTATTTCCTCTCAGCTGCTGCCTCCACTGCTGCTTATCAGCTGAGGGAGTTTGCTTTTACCTTTGGCTTTGGCTCCTTATGGCTTTGTTGCCATTCAGAATTCATTCATGCCCTTGGCAAAATGCTGGGAGGTGGAGAGGGTTGGGGCAAAGGGCATGGCCTCTCAGAGGGTGCTTGGGACCTCATCCATGGCTTAGAACTGCAGTGCTTTCAGAAGGCTCCACCTGCGATGCCTTGCTGGCAGTGAGCGACCCAAAGTGGTGGCAACAAAAATACTGATGTTGCGGAAGGAGGCTGTTTTGTGTTTTTCTACATTAGGGTTATGTTCCGTGCTCTGGGTGTTTGTTAATAAGAACAGTGTACCACAGTCAGCACTTTTTTTGTGGTTTCTTTTTTCCTTATCGTGTGTATTTTATTGGAAATCTGAAACCTTATTTTTGGAATTATTTTTTCCTTACTTGAGATGCATCCAAACACATTTCTGAAATGCACAGTTCCAAAAACTTTATGCTGCAACTGTGTAGAAAGTCATGTGTGCCTAAGGTCCTTATGAACTCTAGTTGTTACTAGGAAAATCCTATATAATTTGTCTTCTGCATAATTTTCATTATTTCTGCAATTCTTTTCATATTTTTCTAAATAAGCATTTTTTTTTTCCAATATGGAAAGGAACTATATAATACAGAATAGAGATATTAGTTTTAGTGATGGGTAAGTTCAAAGTATATTGATTATTATTTTTTATAATTATTATGAAGGAGGGCTGTCCTAAATGTCAGAAACCAGGATGTTTAAGACCTGCAGAGCATTCTTAGAATAGGTGCTCATCGGATTTTCACAACTTTTATTTGGATGCTTTACAAGGATTAATTATTGTTTACTGTTATGATTGGATAGCCTTCTCTTTGTGTAAGCAAGTATGAGAAAACATCTTTTGAGGTTTTCATTTATGTGACTCAATTTATGTGGCTGAAGTCTCATGTATTTCTCTAATTTCTGGAAGCTCAGAAACCATCATGATTCACGTGACTTAAAATCTTAGTCTACAGTGATGGCTATTTAGAGGGAAAGTTCTCTCCATATCAGGATACAGTATTTGTTTTGATGTAGGCTGAACATAGTGATCATAACTGAGATAACTTACTGAGTTGTGTTTGCATGCTTGAAGTAACAAGCTTGTCATATTCTTAACAAATACAATCTTTGCCCTTCTTTTTTTACCTCAGTTCAGAGAACAAGCCTGTGAATACATTTAGTATTAAAATCAGCATTCCAGCTTGTACCAGATGAAAATAATGTGGTTTAGATTATGGATTAGTTTGTTAAGAGTGGATTGTTCCTCATATTCTTAAAGCTCATTCCCTTCCTATCATATATTTTGGAATGTATCCCAAAATACTGTTTATACAAAACAGCATTCAGTTTCATTTCTTTTATGATTTGGAGACATGGTGGAATCTTTTCCTAATCTCATAGTCTCCAAGGAATCCACTCAAATATTTTCTTTTATAAAAGCAAAGATAGATGACTTGTGATTCAGCTCAAGAAAGAAAATAAGATTCTTACTGATGCCTACTGGGTTTGAGGTATAGGCTTTATTATTATTATTATTATTATTATTATTATTATTATTATTTCTTTTTTTTTTCTGCCTATCACATAGAGCTCTTCTTTTTAGTCTAAGTTTGACAGTGGTTGGACAGTTGTTTATTTCAGGTTTTTTGAAAGAACTGTTGAAAAACTTTTCAACATATGAAAAGTTTTGCTATATGTATGCTATATGCAATATGTATGGTCTCTGGAAGAAATTCAGCCAGCACTAGTTCTCTGCTTTGTACTCAATATACCTTTCTTCTGACCTTCCCACTTGCCTTGTTCTGCTTCTCCACCTTGTTATTCTGGTCTAATACTTTTACTAGTTCCACCTACCCCTTTCTTTCTTTCTTGCATCTTTACACATCTTACACATGCTTGTTTTTTTTCTCTGACAATGTAGTACATTTGTGAAGAAGAAAGTTTTAAGTCTTTGATAAGATTAAATTATCAAATAATAAATAATCTGTCACAATTTGTTTACCTTGAAAAATGCTGTCTTGGTTAGTATGCACTCATTTTGCAATAATAAAAGGTCATGATCCTGGTTCACCTCTTCAGCTGTTATCTGCATCTTCCCATGTGTTCCTTCCTCCTTAGCCTATCCAGGCCTGTCACCTTCCTTTTAAAGTTACTTTCATTGCAACTCATGTATCTTTCATCTGCTAGGCTATCAAGTTGTTGGCTTCAACTTGTGAATGCATGGTTGATTTTTTAACAGTTTTATGCATGGGAAGAAATTCCCCATAAGCAACTGAGTAGCCATTTCATGACTTTATCTATACATACTTTTGAAATTCCCAGAGGTTCTCTGGCTGTATGTCAACCTCTTATTCTCATTTTTGGGTTTTTGTTTTAGCTGTTACTGTATCAGTACTTTCTTCGTGTTGAAATCAATTTGTCTGTTCCTTGGCTTGTTGAGGTAGTTTATGCAGTACCTAGTAAAGGGCTGTGCTCCATCCGAGGGGCTCTCACTCTCGATTTGCATCTAAAAAGAGTTGAAACAAATTTGTGTGTATTTATAAATTTGGAGGTTGTGGGAATTAATTTTTGCAAGTGAGATACACCTAGTTGTGCCTGTGCTGTGAAACAGTACTTTCGAGGGCACTGGCAGAAGTGTGGAGGGGTACCCATTAAAGTGATGTATTCCATGTATGAATTTTCCCCAGGCCATTTTTTTCCTCTTGCATTGAAGCATGTATTCAGTCAGTATCTTCCTCTTGCAGTGAAGAAAAAGTGTGTTTATGTAGCCCCTCCTTTGGGACACAGTTTTGAATTGTTTAGCAAATACATTAGCTGATGTTCTTACTATTTTTGTAATGACTCTCCCCATTGTGACGTTAAGATATGCTCTGTATGCACTCTTTTATTTTTAAATGTATTTAATTCTGTAAACACTAGGTGAGCTTTTAATGCCTTGCATAATATTTTATATTCTATTTTGACCTTCCAATTTTCTTTGAGAACCTGAATAATTTATTTTTAACTACTGAAGGGTTTTATAGTTGTACTACACAACAGTTTCCTTGTGGAAGGTCTGCTAGCTTCCAATGACCCTTAGCTGCCATCTGGTACAAATTCAAAGTGCTTCTGTCATCTGCTGCTAATTGCTGTCACCTGCATATTGCAGTCACTGAGCAACTTAGAGTGCAGTAAAGCAGGAGGCATACTGCTTTGTATAGCTGCAATCTATCCATAATACCCATGATTACTTTATTAATATTAATTTAATAATAAAAGAAGTACATGCCTCATGAAATGGTATGAATTAATATAAATGACATTTCATGTTTATTTCAGTAACTTTCAGGGTTTAATCTGACATTCAAAAATGTGTGTAGATTTGCATTATAAATATATTTATTATTTCGGTATTCTTCAGCCTGTTTATTCTGCTGAGATTGTTCAAACTGAATCTTACAGAAGAGTTCTTTAATCTTTTTTGTAAGCTGATAAGCTTTAGTCAGGGCACTAGCCTACAGCACCATATTATATTAATGTATTTTACTTGTAATTTAGAGAACAAGAAGAATATCCTGATCTGAAGGCTAAACTGTCCCCTGTGGCACTCGCACAGCTGATAATCGTGAACTAGAAGGATGTGTATATCAAATAGTTTACAAAATGAAGCCAGCTGTGTTTCCCTACATATTGTGGCTTCCTGACATGCATCATTAAACCTTATTAGCTACTTCCTTTTACAAAGATTCTTGTAGTCTTGAACATTGCATATTAACATTTTCTGCCCCTCCAACTGGAAATTATTTGCTTTATTGTAGAGTGTCAACTTGCTCTAGTTTCTGATATGCGTTCTAATTGGTACTTTAGAGTATAATCATAGTGAAATACCACTCCGTGCATTTCTTTATTTGGAAAATTAATACAGACCTTTTCACTTCATCTGTCAATCTGTGCAACTTTTCACAATTCCCAACTGTTGGGATTGCTTGCAAACCATTAAGTATGAAATGGTTCATAAAATGTCTTTAAGAATATAAACACAAAAAGAAGGAGTTGGCTTTTATGGTAAGGTTGTTGTTGTTGTTGTTGTTGTTGTTGTTGCTTGCTTAATAGAAATAAAGCTATTTCAGCTGATAAATTTAATGATGTAAAAAACCTCAAAAATGTAGTGATATTATAAAGTTAATTTTTGTTGTTCAGATGAGGCTTTGTTTAATAAAACCACCATCCTGCACACATGCACACACACATCACTTAACTGCTGAATTTTGATAATGAAATTCAACTCTTAAACCTTAGGAAAGCAGAATTTTTGAAATATTAATCTCTCTGTGGGTAAAAACAGATTTGGAATTAAGTACAAAAATCAAAATATGTATACCCATTTGTACGTATTTACAGCTCTTTTGTATATCTGACCAGAAAGACAATTAAATACTTCTGATCTCTATGGACAACATTATAGAAAATATTATTCCAGAACCTTATTTATTTGTATGATCCCAAATATAATTTCAAGCCAACATGTTCTGTTAATTGTCTTGAAACATATTTTGTCTTTATTTTAGGACAGGAGGCACTAGTAACACAGACATTTTATAGATTATGAATGACATGTAAGTATATAAAGAAAAAAAACTAAGAACCATCCTAAAAAACTTTTTGTTGGTATTCCTCATCTAAAAAGTTTGATATTTGTTTCAGAAGGACAGTTTTATTTGTAAACACATTAGTGCATTAAAATTGAGCTAGAAATTCTAGAGTTCAGGTCATAATTTTTACTACATATTTGAGTCTGAAAATTGATGTTTTTACATAATACTAGTAAGAAGTTGCACATCAAATCTTATCTAAAAGTCTCCATTGAGAAGATTTGCTTCTTCTGTGCCTTAAATGGTTGTGGACATTTGCTCTGGATTTTTTTGGGTATTTCTACTCAGACTTGAAAGCTCACTCCCCTTTCTTTGGCATTTTACCCTATATTCTCACATGTGATTAATCTTTTAGGAGACTGCTGCTGATTTCCCACTGTATGGCACAGCTTTCAAGTTCCTGTTTAATTTTGAAGTAAAGCCACATTTTTCTTTCAATATGTATCTCCGGCTTTTTGAAACATTTCTTCTCAGCTTGCAGGCTAACAGGATTTTATACTCAGGAATAGCTAGGGGCAGAGATAAAAATTCAATGCAGTCAAAATACTCTTTCTCAGTTCCTGTCTCACACATTTTTCCGTTTATTCTTGAACATTATTACCTGTAAATATACATTTGTATTCCTTATGGATAGGATTCATATGTAAATGCTTCAAAACAAACTTTGAGATGCTTTGTGTTGTGTGGTTGTTCATTTTCTTAACCTGATTTCCTGTGCAAGAATATCTGGATGGTTGTGTTTTTATCTGGACAGGTTTAATGATGGACATGGAGCAGAGGAAGAGGAGGGAGGTTGTAGAAATGCTCCACCAATTAATGAATCACTGCATACTGCCAATTTTAATTCCTCATTCAAGAATTTTTATTCATTCTCTTGCATTTATTGGCTAATCAATTTTCTGAAAATTTCTTCAGTCACTTTAATAATCTGTATATTGTATCTACTCTACTACTTCTTTTACATTTCCATGAAGAAAGGTTGCAGCTCTGATTTCCATCTACTTTTATGGCATAGGCACCAGTTTAATGTATCAGTGTTTCTCATTGAAGTTTTTTACCAACTTTCATTAACTTCTAATATAACAAGGTGTAATAAAATAAAATGTATGTCATTTACCTGGAAAGAAATTTTAAAAATGCATCTCTCAATTTAATCTCGAGTAAGACAGAAGGAACACATATCCTTTCTACTCTCTTTAGGCTTACTTTCAGTTTGGGATAAAATGAAATTGTGAAATTTTAATAGAAGTTTAGACTTTCTGGGTTCTTGGCTTCATTTATTTAATTATATGCTTAATGGAAAAATTGCCATGTGTTTTGATAACCTTAGCTCTGACCTCTCTTACCCCAACCCTGTGTGACATTAAACTCATTACAAAATGTAATAATCTCTCTTAATAGCTTAATCTAGATAGTCTATGAGGAGAGGAGTTACTAACACCTTATTTTGAATGTGGAGTAAGGAACTGTTGAATTTGTTTAGGTATACATTTTCCATTATTCAATTTCAAAGATGTCTTTGAAAAAGCTGTAAGGTTCCCATACCATTTATGAAATATTATTAAACATGGTGTGCCATATATAAAACCCACAAATGCAGTCCCTACTATGAAAATGCTACATTTTTGTTTTCTATTTGAAAAAAATTGTTTAGACCGGTCAGCTGCATGGTCTGAAGTGTAGATATAATACTGTTCCCAAAATTTATGCAAATAAGAGAGCTAGCTGTTGCTGTCAGTTTGTTAGGCCCCTTTTGTAATTTTTTTTTCTTGAAAAGGATGTAGTACCTGTTACTGAGCAATTTTTTTACATATATCTCAAATTTTATTTATTTATTTATATACAAATTCTACACAACAAAAGTTTTGGACCCAGTTTTCCCTGTGCTAATTTTGGAGTTCCTTTGGTACAGCTAATTATCTTCATCTGTGAGACCATAAATTGTGGCTTTTTAACCTACTCAGGTTTGAAAAAATGCCATCTCCATTGAGTGTGTTTTAATAATAGTGTGTAATGCGTAAAGCTGCTTAATTCCGTATTCTGACCCTTGAAAGACCTGATTACATGGCATCATTCGTAGAATAGTCTTGAGTTGAAGCTGATGATGGCCGAGCTTAAAGAACATATAACAAGCACATGCTAAAAGGTACATATGAAATATAAATCTGAAGACAGTTTTCCAGTGTAAAATCAAGCACCTTTCAATCCTGCTCTTCCCCCACCCCCGAGAATTCCATGTCTTAGCAATATTGATCAGATATAAGAAGGATTGCAAGTGCTTAGAAACTCTAAATGTCTTCTGTGCTGTGTACCTAGAATTTTTTAAACTGAAAAAAACCCGATGAATTAGAGTTTCACTGTGTAAATGCTTTTGGTTGTTGAAGTTTCCAGTACGACTAGTTATCTTGTATTACTGAAGCAATTATTCTGAATTGATGGGTGGTCTTGAGAAAATGTTTTCACCTGGTAGCTTTTAATAGGAGAAGAGTATGTTTGTAATACAGCACAGTCCCTATATGGATACCGGAATTTAAGGGGCTGTTAACCTTTTCGATTTTTTAATGTGCTCTGCACACGTTTTAATCATTCGCGTTCGTGACAAAAACGTAGCTAAGTCGGAGAGCATACGGTCGCACAGCATCCGACGAGTGCTGCCTTAAGGTGCCAGACTGTGGCTGTAGGAAGGTGTATGAAGTGTAACGCTTTGCTGAGGAGGAAATGGAGCAGTCTGAGCGCGCAGTCCGGGGTGCTGGAGCCGAGTCAGGCATTTCCTCGGAGGGTTCTCCCCGGGGCAGGCTCCGCGCGGCACAGGCGGGCGCGGGCGCCCTCTGCTGACCAAAGCGCGCACGGCAACGCTGCCCGCCCCAACCTCCCCTCCCGCCTTCCAGCAAACCGGAGCAAAAGCCCGATATCCACGGCTTGCCTCCACTGCTCTGCGGAAAGGCTCATTCTAAGAACAAGCATCAGATTTAAGAATATTTAGAGATAGTAGTGTGGTTTACCAAAGCGCGGAAGTGTTAATGAAAGCCAGAGTTATAGTCAGCAGGATATTAAGAATGAGTCGTGTTCAGTTTCTCTCATTGGGATCATTTGAAAGAGAATGTTTTACTACAGAGTAAATCGTTGGCATTCAGGTAAACCAGGAAACAATTGAAAAAGAAGACACGCTTGGGAAGGTTATGAAATCTGTGACTAGCATTTCACAAAACAAGTGCCTTACTTCAAACAACTGAGCCTGCTGAAGTGCAGTTGTGGAAATAGCTCACTTACGGTTTTTATTGCAGTAGGCAACTAGAGAGAGCTAAGCACCTCTAAAATCCTGGAGAGGACTCTCAAGCTTCAGTGTGAGTGTCCAGACTCAGATAATGTTGAGTCTGGAAAAGGCAACAATATCAAATGGATGGATAAATGAGGCAGAGAGAGAAAGAATGGTGTGAGTCCTGTTTTTTTTTTTTCTTTTTCTTTTTTTTTTCTTTTTTTTTTTCTTTTAGCGTAGTAGGTATTTCTATTTACAAAAGGGAATTCTGCTTCAAAAGTGATTAGTTTATTTCAAAACACATAAACATTCATTTATGAATAGTGTTTTAAAGTAAAACCAGGCAAGACAGAAGGGTAATTTCAAAATATTCTGCTTTTAAGAGAAGTTAAACCTCTGGTTTTGAATATGCATGAAAACACTACAGAAATATACTTCAGCTTCTCTTTCATTGGACAATGACCTGTATTTCTTCCTGAGTTTTAAAATTTCTGCTCTATTCAATACCTATGCGTTGGAGATGGACTGATTTATGTAAGAATACAGAGAAGTAATTGTAATTTGTTTCTTAGGGATACAATTAACACTAAATATATAAAATTATTTGCTGAAATCAGTGTAGAAATGACGTAGTTCAGTTCCATAAAACTGCAGTTTTATGGATACCAAATACTGATACCAAATATTTCAGTTTGCTCAAAGGCTGCATGAAGGATGAATTTTTTTTTTCCACAGTTTTGACAGAAAATGTTACTGGAATCAAATGAACTATTTTCTGGTAATCACTTCTGCATAAGTCACATGGAGTGGACTAAATAAGTAAAGTTTATTTCAGTTTTATTAACTTAAGTAGACCTGTCTTCCCCCTGCTTTATTGCTCAATTCTAAAATGAATAAAACCTGTAAAAGCTTTCTAGTGCTTCAGAAGATGTTTTCAAGGTTTCATTGTTGCTCTTACAGCTAAGCCAGTGATTGAAACCATGTTTGAAAATTGACATCAGAAAAAGCAGGGACAGATGACTTTTTTTACTAAATGGTCACTTTATATATTTTTGTGTTTTCTTTGTTTTTCTCACCTTTGAATCTACTGATTTAAAGAATGAGAAGGATATTGATTAAACAGTGTGCTATACTGTATGCAAGATTTGGTAGGTTTGACATTAATCAAGTCAGGTTTGTAGAGAAACATATTTGTGCAGACCATGGCTTGAGTACAGGGAATTAAGGCATGATGCTTGCTTAACCTGAATTTGCTTGTTTTGATTCATAGTTATATTAGCTTAATGTGGTTACCTGGATTGCTGAGCAGTCAAGCCTATGAATCATAGGAGTTAGGAGAGTTAAGAAAGAAGAAACATTTACAGACTCCAAAGTTGCTCTTTGTGGTTTTAGTGTCAGAAGATTAAGGTAGATAGATAAGGACGTGTTGCCTTATTAGCCTTTAAACACAGATTAGTCATCTGTTATTTCTACGGACTGTAGGGAGGGTTTAACAGGTTATTGAAGAAAGTCATGACAGTCTGGATAAATGCAGCTGACTGTACAGTACAATCTATATAATTTTTTTTATAAAAGGTGGAATGCTACTAATCATTTTTGTTAGGCAAACCTTGTTTTTGTCATCTTGCAGCTGAAAGATGTATTATTTGAATTTTAGAATTTTAAAATATTTACTGTTATATACCTTTTACATCTAAGTGTATGCTGCAATTAATGGAAACATATAATCTACTAGTGTTCAAGGCGTAATAAATTAATTTTAGAGCATGTATTAAGAATAGAAAAGAAAATTTTTATGTTTATGGTGCAAATTAAAACCCAAGTCCCTCTCAAACATGCATACCATGAAATTTCATTGTAGTCAATGTTGTGTTTGGCAGTGCAGAACCAGTCTGATTACTGAGATATAATTACCTTTGTGCAGGAATTTGGTTGCAGGGGGAAGTCTGTCCTAAGACTGTGCCTTAATACTTCAACAGTATTAGAGTAGGGCACTTAAAGGCTATTCGTGAGCAATTATTTCTAATGCACTTTAAACTGTAATTGAGTAAAAAATGGCTGTACTAGACTATTTTGAAAAATCTTTGCCATTTTATAACATTTAATTATCAAATTTTGCATTTCAGTATTCTAGCATTTTAAAAGTTCTCATTTTCAAAGCAATATACATTTTATATGCTAAAAGAATTGTTCTGTTGCTACAATAATAGTTTCAGAAGATAACCTTTCCTAAAAGTTAAGCATCTAGGGCAAGGAACAGCAATATTGTTGTTCAGTTTGTATTTCAGTATCCGGAAGAGTTCTTGTTGTTTTCAACTTTTTAATTACATAACGATTTTTCTCATAAGATAATGTATTATACCTTGTGGCCCAAAACATGAAATGTAGACTTGGAATCATTCTCTCATTCAAAAATGAAGTATTTTAAAAACTTGTCAGCTTTTTTACCATGCAAGTAGACAATTGATGGCATAAGCCATTACTTTATTGAGAACCATTAGCTATTTATAACTCTGTGCATAAATTAAAGAGGAGCTAAATGGATTTGCAGTTGTTGCCATTAGTAGCATTTTAAATTATACAGGCAATTATTGTGTTCATTTTCATTATCGTAGAGCAGCCCCTTTGCAAAACTATTGTGGTTTTCTTAGACATTATGTATAAATTTTCCCTTGGAGATTAAAATTTCCAGTGGTGTGTTTAATTTTGTTAAGTTGTTTCAAATAGAACAAATATTATGACAAGTAGAAGAAAATTTGTTTTACTAATATGGGAACTAGCAATAAACATGGAAAATTACTCCAATTCTTAATTCATCTATTTCTAATATTTTCATAGTTATTCTAGTTACTGTTTTCCAAAGAAAAGAAATAGCTTTCATAAGATGGCATATTTTACAAATGCTTTGATAAAATCACAGTATAGTTAAAATGAAGTTTATCCACTTTTCCAATATTCAGATGAACTTTAGAGAATACTAGCGAATTTCTACATAAAATTTATCTGAATAGTTTAACAGTGTTTCATTAGTTGACCGCAGAAATTGTTTAAGTGTGAAGGCACAGAATTAAACTAATTAAGTATCTTCTAGTACATTGGAGTAACTAGTTTTTGAGAAATGGAGAATGCATTTCTATTAAAACTTACTTTCTTTGTGTGCCTTCTTAAGTCAGATTCTGCAATTGCCTTCACTTACATTAGTAAATAAAAATATTGAAATTTATTATGGCCGGTAGCATGATCTGTATTAAAAAGAATGGCATTATTAGTAACAAATCAAGTGTTCTCAAGCAAAAGATTTATTGTGTGAAAAATTTTTCATCATCAACTTTTTTATCATCATAATACCTCTCCAAGCACATTTTTCTTGGGTCCCAAACTTAAATTCACATCTGTCTTCATCAATTGGAAAGGTATTAATGCTTTGCGTTAGCTACATATCAGTATGCAGTGGACTAAATTTAATGTTTCTGTCCTAAAAGTGGCAACATTTCCACAGAAGCTCTTTATTCATTTCTCTTCTGAGGTGGGGTTTTTTATGGGGGTGGAGAGGGGAGAGATAGGCTTTCACTACCATGATGCAGGGAAAAAAAAGTGTGAGGTGGTAGTTATGCATATTGCAAGACAGTGATTCTTTATTTTATTACAAAAAAAGACCAACTCTAGAAGGCCAGATTAAATCATTCCTTTCACTTTTTAATGGGATTTGGATGAATAGAGTAAAATATGCACTTTGCATTCATTGATAGCATCTTTAGGTTGAGGTAATTGAGTCTTTTTTCCCTGACTGAATGAATAATGACTTCATCTGATCCTCAGCGAGGCCTGAAACTTAGGCTGCCTTTGTCAACGCAGAAAGATCTGGGCTTTGAAACATGCTCTACTTCCCTGGCTTCATTTTTCTTCATTTTAATCCAAAAACCTATTTTTCTCAATAATTCAAGCATAAACTATGTAGTAGTTGAAGCAGCGGAAATTGCAAGATATTTGTCCTCGTTGTGCTGCTTTTTAAATGCAGCTGATAAATCAGCCACTGTGGTCTTCAGCTGCCTGGTTCTCTAGGGAAGGGACAGCCCATGTGTAAGCAAGATTGCTGGAATTTTTAAGAACTATATTTAAAGTGCTTCTTTTGCAGACTCTTATCTAAGGAAGTGTTATGTTTTACTGGTCTTACTGGCAAGACTTGGAGATAAAAGGGGCATCTGTGATGGGGCCTAGGAAACTCTTCCTGACATAATTTTCCCACATATTTTACTGACTATTAGAGCATCCCAAAAAGTGGAGTAAAAATACCCTAGCTTACATCATACATTATTGAAATTGTGAGAGTCTTAGTTACATAGCTTAAATATATTTTTTTCATGCGAAATAGTGGATGAAAGATAGCTTCTCCTAGTGTTTTACTTAAAATGTTTCTAAATCAAATACCTTTTTATTCATGTGAAGTTGAAGCTCTGTTTCACTGTATTGATTTGAAAATGGATAATTCCACTTGATTGTTGTTTTTATTATTATATTGGATAAGTGAAAGCTTTGTACAATTAAAAATAATTTCTGTGGCATTGGTTCAGATTTACAGACGGGATGAGAGCATAGTGACAAGTCACAGTGAAGTCACAGGCTCTGTCCCATATGCCTGTTGGTTCTTGACTCTGATAGGGATTTGATCTTCTAGCAGTTCAATGAGCCTCCCTACAAATATGATACACAGTGCCAGTATTTTTGCTACATGCATGACAGAAGAAAATTGTCCCTGCTCATTTGTTCATCTGTAATTGTCTTTCCTCCTTTGCCCTTCTGTGTTCCTGTCCTAGAACAAGGAATGGAGAAGAGATGTGTCAGACTTGAAGGCATTCAAAAGGCTTGGCTGGGACAGTTCACCGTGGTTCTGGGAATTGTCATTGCCACAAAATCAGGGAATTTCTTTTGTGTGCAAACATAGGAATAACAATCATTGCAATTATCAAAGTTCAGTTAATTGTTTTACATGCACGGATTTTTAATAGGTAGGAATAACCAAAGCAAATAATTGGTAGTAGTTTGCATTGCAGAAGCATAAATTTAAGGAAAACTCTTGTCTACCTTGATTTCTTTTTCTTCCTCCAGGTTGGCTTGCTGGACCTGGAGTTGAATCAACTGACCAAAGCCCTGTTTTTGGCTTTAGTTGCACTATCAGTTGTTATGGTAACTTTACAAGGATTTGTAGGCCCATGGTATCGCAACCTTTTCCGGTTCCTCCTCCTGTTTTCCTATATCATCCCAATCAGGTATGTATAAGAATGAAAGCAAAACACAGTTGTCTAATTTCACTCTATGGCTTTCTTGAAATTTATACTTGCTTCTCATTGCAAAGGAAATTGATCTTATCAGGAAGCTGAAGGAGAAGGTGCCAACAAATCTGCTGATTCTTGAAGGATCACTGTACAGAAAACAATACTGTTGTATTTTTTTTTTGTATAATGCTCATCTTGCTGGAGTAATCAGGATATCTAATCCTTTGCTAGCATAAATGTATTAATAAGGATACAGTGTAGGTATATGAGAAAGTGGTTTCAGGAAGCATGCAGTTGAATGAGCTGTTAGACACATTACAGAATTTTATTTTTAATGCCTTAAATACTAAAAGTGTTCCATTTCTCTGGTTAAAATACAGATGTTTTACCCCAATAATAATTAATTTAAATTGGATGGCTGAATAATGTAAGTGCTCTTTTACAATGAGAGGAGTTTTAGCAGGTGTAACCAAATAGAGACTTACCCTGAATTAATTAATTCATTAAGCATGAGTACTGTATATTCAAATTGCAGATAAACTGGAACAGGAAATAATATCCACGTGTGTAATCAAGTCTTCTCTAGACACAGAAGTGAGAACACTGACTCTGAAATGAATTCTTTTCTTTGCATGGGTGTTGCCTTTGCAAAATGGGAATACTGTTTCCTGTTAAAATACCCAGTGTTTAGATTAAGGTAATTGTCAATTTTAGATCTTCTTAAAGAACTGTTCAGTTTGAGATACATCATTCAGTAAGCCCAGTGATCAGCCAGAGTTAGCAGCATCTAAACTGTAGCTAGATTTAAGACCTGTCCCCTCAGGCATGCACACAATATATAAGTTCACGTAGTAAAGAAAAGAGAAATAACAGGAGGATTTCATTAGGCCTCTTAATCTAAGCTTACATTACTTACATGTTACTGTGATCACATTTTTTAAGCACGTGTCTGTGTGAAGGAAATTGTATTATATTTGACCAATGGGATACTCAGGAAGCCTCTGCCTTAACATTTTATAACTTAAAGGACTTTATTTTTACAGTACTTTTGTGTTACAAGAGAAACTGATTCAGTGGGAAGTTGAAGGATAAGGTTCTGGCAAATCTGCTGGAACCACAATTTTGGGATATTTTTCTGAACACTGTCACTGTCTTAACTCCTATACTGCTTGTATGATGCTGTTCAGTCATCACACACACAGTTACTGACAATTAAACAGTTTATCCACCTGAAGAGGCAAAAAGGCCTCCATTCAAATGTTTAAGTCTACTCTTTACTGAGAGATGAGCACTTTAAAACATCCAGGGGAGGGGAAAAAAGAGATAAAAACTTCTAACTGAAGGATAACTTCTAACCATTTTAATATCTTTGTTACTGGATATAAGAGGATTAATGCCATATAGGTGTTGTAAGTAAATATTACTCTATATTGAGAGTTCAACATATGCCATTGAAAAAACATGTTCACTGAGCAGCTCATTTTCAATGTAAGAGCTGTTTATTGGGCTTGTGGAATAGCTTTTCTCCAAAAATAATTTCTAGCATGTATCTAATCCAATTTACAATTGTTTGTGGAGATAATATGAAAACTAAAAGTGTTAGAGAAAATAAAAGTATTAGTATTGGTTTAGTTCATCAGGCAGAAATTTATCAGAGAATGCTTTCCTCCCTAGAGTTTTATCTGTTTCTCTACCAAGTTTTCTTCAGCCCAGATCTTCATAAATACAGGGTTGCTTCTCACAGCATCAGCAAAAAGAACAACTCAATCATGCTGCTGCTCAGATATGACTACACTTCCCCTCCTCTCTTCTGTATGTTAAGCATGGAAAAGACTTAATTTTTAGGCTGTATTTTGAGTGTAAACACTCAAAGATGAAAATTACAAAGCAAATTACATTGAAGCACCAGGTGTTGTATCCTCCCATTATTTGTAAAATAGCTATATGGGGGAAATAATGAACTTACAGACGTAAGCAAAACATCAGCAATTAGGACTCACTGGTAGAAGCAAAGCATATCTGGACTCAGGTACACATGAAATGCGTTGCTTGATAGTTTTAGAGAATTCAGGAAGTTTCTAATTGTAGAGCTTTTTTGCAGTTCTGTTTGGCTTTTGGTTTGCAGAGCAAGGAAACTTCCAGGTATGCAATAATAATAGTTTTTCGTCGCTAGACGTGATTGGTGAAGATCATCAGGAAGATGATGATAGAGTTAATAGAGTTTAACTGATCTCTGTGCAGCCTCTCCTATAATTAATAGGTGCCTCAGGTGCTTCAGAAAGAAGCTGGTTCCTTGTGATTCAACTGCATCCTAAATACGTATTTAGACCGATGTTGTTTCACTTTGTGCAAGGTATTACTGTGCAGCATGTAAGACTTAAAAAGTATAAACATAAAACAACTGTAAAAAAACCTCAACAGCACAGCAAAATGAAAACCACCCCAATAAGCCATGCTTACCCACTCCGTACCTCCAAAAAATCATCCCCCAACATCGCATGCCTTCTGTGGTGCACAAGGAATGAAGAAAAATGGAGAAAAAGTAGTAATAAACAGATGTCAAAAGCTTAGTCCATCTCTACACTATTTGTAATTAGAATCATTATGCACGAAGTGTTTTGAACAGCCCCACACCCCCCAAAAAAGTTTGATTCTTGAAAGTTTTTCTGTCATTGATGTTTTCTTTTTCCATATGGCGAAACCATAGCCCAGGGAGCCTCCACAGGCAATCTGCTGCTCCTAAAAAGTCAAGTTATTTTAATTTCTTAAGATTTATCAGGGAAGTATGGTATAAAGCAAGTCCTTGACAGAGTGTCCAAAACAAAGTTAATCTCTCTAGGATTATCTTCACCTATTATCTGAGTTTTTCCATGTTCCTCAGCATTTTTAAGCTTTTTACCAGTTGGCTCTAGCCAACTGGACTGTAACACCTAGTGCAGTTGTCACATATCAAGCTAGAAGGAAGTGTGTGTCCTTAGGTATGTCCCTGCTGCTGCTCTTTGTGATACCAGTGTGCAAATTCTTAAGTCTGTGATGTCACCTTTACTTTTTAATACGGTGCTTTTGTCAAACAACTTGTATTTTTTGGATTGTCTGTTTTCTGAATAACAAGGGTCAGAGGCGACTAACAGTCATGCTAATGAAAAGCCAGCACCCTGCGTAGGGGAAGATTTTTTAATTTAAGAGCAAGAGAATAGAAGAGGTTTTAATCAATATGGGATTCAAGATACCAACTACTACTGAGATGAGAATTCTGATGTGTGTGTATACGGGTGCAAGAAAGATATTAAGGCTGTTAGAAAGCCTTGTTTCTGTTCTTTTCCCTGGCCTTGAGTACTAACATGCCTTTATCAGTTCACATGAGCTATCATAGCAAATGATTCAGAAAGCCCAGGCCAAAGGAAAGATTTATTGGTGGCACTGCCCCACAAATCTGGATCCCCTCCACCACCAATGGGCTTTCTTCGTTCATTGTCCAGTCTTCTTCACCACCTTGAAAGATAAAGTGAGTTCCACTTTGTGTTGAGTTCCTCTGTATGTTTGGGTTTTGTATATATATAAAAAAAAAATGTAGCCAGGAAAGTTTTTCAAGATAATTTAGTTTTAGCCAGACAATGTTTGGTGACATTGCTGCCTCATGTACAATGTGTGAGTCTTGTAGCTGTATATGCTTCTGCTTAGCTGTTAAGAACTGTAGAGGATTTACCATAAAATTGTGAGATACTGACCAGGGATCTGTTAAAAATGTGTATCACCCAGGCTCTACATTTATTTGCAGTTTAAAGCTGTATTGACAAGGGCTTAATCAGCCATTGTTTTAGAAGGATCCTTTAGTTTTAGTGTGAAACAGAAGCTGAAATGTCTGTTGTGCTTTCCTTTGGAGACCTCAAGGCTTCTAGTCACTGCAATGTTCTGCCAAAAGAAGCTGTCCTGAATGACTGGAAGTAACTGCCTTGCACTTAAGTAGTAAAGTTTTGGGGCACTGCATGGTTCCTGGCTGGGTTGTTTTTCTGGGTCTTTAGGAGAAACACGTAAATCCTTCAAGTTATGTCGATCTGTTCTCAGGGGCAGTGAGAAAAACACTGCTACGAGGTTTTATGTTTGAAATTCATTAATAGCCCCTCAAATCCCAGAGCATACAGTTATGAATTTCTGTGTTTTCTTGAGATCCAGAGAACTCACACATATGCAGACTATCTAACAGCAGCAAGCAGCTGTACTGCATTTCAATGATGTTTCTGCTGTGTTGGAGCTCAAATCTGTATAATCTATAGATGTGTGAGTATCAGTATATGAAGTCTCACACAGAGAGACAGAGGTTTCAGTGTGGAAGAGCTAAAGAGCTGCTTATAAAGTGGCTTAAGCAAGTGGTTTAATACACCACTTACTTGGTGTATTGTGCTTTGATACCAATTAATGATATATAATGCAATAGCTATAGAGACTGAAAAACATTATGTGATGCTTCATGATATTTTACTAATCAATTTTGCAGGAGAGGTTATAGTGTGTCTCTCTTCATGATATTTTACTAATTAATTTTGCAGGAGAAGTTATAGTGTGTCTCTCTTACACTAAGACTATCTTACACTGTCCAGTGTGATGCTGTACTACAGCCTGGGCTAGCTTTGTGCTTCTCTTAAAATGTCTGATATTCATGCTATGTAGAAAAGGCACAGAATCATAAAATTATTTAGATTAGAGGAGACTTTTAAGATCATCAAGTCCAACTATTAACCCAGCACTGCTAAATCCACCACTAAAACATTTCCCTAAGTGATAGTCAGATCTGTGGGTCTCTTAAATTATCTCCAGTGATATAGACTCTACCACTTCCCTAGGCAGCTAGTTCCAATGCTTGACTCTAGCCAAGTAGAGTTCCTTCTGGTGAGGAAATTTTTCCTAATATCAAATCTGGAGTTCCTCTGGTGTGACTTGAAGCTATTTCTTCTTGAGACCAACCCCCACCTGGCTACAGCCTCCTTTCAGGCAGTTGTAGACAGTGATAAGGTCTCCTCTGAGCCTCCTTTTCTCCAGGCTAAACACCACCAGCTTTCTCAGCTGCTCCTCACAGAACTTGTGCTCCAGACCCTTCCCCAGCTTTGTTGCTGTTCTCTGGACACGCTCCAGCACCTGTGTCATTCCTGTAGTGAGGGGCTCAGAACTGAGCACAGGATTCAAGGTGTGGCCTCAGCAGTGCTGGGTAGAGGCCCAATGGCCGCCCTGCTCCTGCTGGTCACACTGCTGCTGACACAGGCCAGGATGCCATTGGCCTTCTTGGCCACCTGGGCACTGCTGGCTCATGTTCCACAACTGCCAACCAGCACCCCCAGGTCCTTTTCTGCTGGGCAGCTTTCCAGCCACTCTGTCTCCAGCCTGTGGAGCTGCCTGGGGTTGTTGTGTCCCAAGGGCAGGACCTGGCACTTGGCCTTACTGACCCTCGGCTTTACTGACCCTCAGACACTTGGCCTCTGCCCATTAACTCAGTCTGTCCAGACCCCTTCCCTCCAGTGGATAAACTGGACACCCAACTTGGTGTCCTCCACAAACTTACTCATGGGGCACTTTATCCCCTTGTCCAGATCATTATTACAGATATTATAAAACAGGACTGGCCGCAATACTGAGCACAGTCAGTCTAAAAATAAGTCATTTTTTTAAACTGATCTGTTGTAAATTTCCTCCTTTCAAATCTTGCAATATTGCCAATTTGCTTTTTCTGGTTTTAAACCTATTACAGCAAGTGATGCCGAATTTGTGTAGAATATATAAGAAAAAAAACATGTTTTAAATATTATTTGTATTGGACCTCTAATGTCAATATTGTCACCTTTGTATAAGAGGACTAATGAAAGACGGCATCTGACCTGGTAAATGAAACATTTTTAGTAGGAAGCAATCATTGTCCCTCTGAGCTGCACATGCTACATCTTTCACACAAAGGTGCTTGTTTGACGTGTTTTTTGGTTTTTTTGGTTGGTTTGGGTTTTCTTTATAACATTCTTCTGTGTTTTAAGCCCATAAGAAATTCAGAGATTAATTTTTTCATTAATTATTCCCTAGATTTCATCCTGTTTAAGTTCTATTTATGTTGCAACATGTAATTATCTGTGTCTGGCTTGCATTTGACCCTTGAAAAACTGCATGGGCCACAGTGGCTATAGCAAAACAGATTTTTTTTACACATAAGTGTGTGCCGTTGAGTTCTCTTTTAAGCTTACATTCACTCCCAGAGTTTCAGGCAAAATGCTGTGTGTACCTTCCTTAATTTTTTTTTAATATGCTCACATAATAGACAAAATTTAGAAAAATTAGTGCAAGAGATGTAGTGAGACCAGTTATGAAGCACACAGGAACACAGTTCTGAGGCTCTTCTTGGGAGTGCCAAACAGATGGCAAAAAACGTATATAGTGGACAAAACACAAAGGAGTATTATATTCCAGTTTTCTTCACCAAATAAAATATGAGAGATGGGGAAATTAAAGGATGACCTAAAGGTTGATTTTTATTTGCTTAGATCTTTATATAGTATTGTGTTCAAATGAAGTAACTTCTGCTTTGTTCTATTTTTATTTGTTTAGTTCCAGTTTATACCAGTTACTAAGCTCCAAAAAAATCAGTTCATGTGAAGATTTCCAGGCGTGTTGAATTTAAAATATTTTTGGTTGTTTCTTGACCAATAATTTAAAAATTATTCCTTTTTTTTTTTTTTCTAGATTTTGGATAATGTGTATATTGAACAGTTTATGTCTGTTTCAAGAAAGTAGGGATATGTTAAGAAGGTTAGGGGATGTAGCCACAGGGGATTTGGTGCAGTTTTAGATAATAACGGGACCCAAATATCATCTTCAGTATCATTTTCACAGAGAAGGAAGTCCTGAAAATAAAAAGACTACATCTCAATTACTTAATTTATTTTAAGAAGTGGATACCACGCTGGTCACTCATACTATATCTGGAGTTTTGGCAGAGCTTTGGTTTTTTAGTTACAAAACTCAATGTATACAGAACTGCTCAGGAATTTAGAAAAAAACACCCCATCATCTAATTTTTAGTCAAAATCATACTTCAATTTTATTTGACTCAATATCACTTTGTTCACAAAATTGTCCTTGCTAACTGCATTAGGTCTTGATTGTTTTTCAATGAGTCATGAATGGTAGAATGTTTCTGGAGTTTATAAATGTATTTGTCAAACTTTCTCAGTGAAGGCCCTTGCTTATTGGCAGACTGGTTCCTTTGACAAAAAAAACCAAATCAGACACCTTTAGAAGGGAACCTTACATCCTTACAATTCATGAAAAAAAAAATGAAATTTAGAAGTCCTGTAAATAGGGGTGTTTAATCTAAAACACTGGTGTTGTCTTTGAGGGAATGAAAGCAGAACTGTTTGTTTTTAACATGTAGTAAAAAGCAGTGTGGATTCTGAAATGATGTGTTATTTATTTGTTCCAAAGCGGTATTGCAGAGAATGCCACCCTGGCTCTTAATGTAATAAATCCTGAAGCTGGATAAAAATTGCCTTAGGATTGCCTGCTCTAGGGTAACTGGTGCTGAGGTGGAGAAACAAGAAATGTGTTGCTAAATATGCTCATTCTCTGCAATACCCTTCGAATTCCTATATTAACATACTCTGCCTAAATATTGCATCTTAATTGGTTTGTTAAAAATTAGTGTTACTAATGCAACAGTTGCTAATGCTATGTTGGATGCTGTTCTGTGTGTTTTCATGAATAACTGATGTGTTTGGAGTTTGTTTAATTGGATTAAATTGAGATGGATTTGAAAACTGGTGAATTTAAAATGTTTTGGTTATATAATGAGGTTTCCTAAAGTCTGCAAGGAAATTATGAGAAATGATAGCTAATATTATCAGGCACTGAAAGTAGCTTTATTTTGAGTAAGCTTAGTGTCTCCTTGTTTAATTACGTAAAAATTCTTGGACTTTTCAGTGAAGTATTTTAATCCATTCCTGTGAAGCTCTGTTGGAGAGGTTTCCAGTTTCATAAACTCGCTATTAATAGGCCATCATAATTTTTAGTATTGCATCAGTTTCCATAATGTGCTAAGCAATAGCTGCAATGATTTCAAAGATATTTTCTCTAAGACAAAAAGCATCAAGTGAAGGAAGTCAGAGAAGGATACAGTTTACAAATTTTAGATTAATACTAAAAAAATAATCTATAGCACTCATTTTTATTCCTGTTTAATTCTTTATTCATCTTAACAATTCAAGCATGTATCCAATATCTTTCTGTGTGCCAGAAAGCTGTCTTGGACTGTCCTAGTCATTGGGGAGACATTATTTCTCTATAGACCAGCAGTGCAAACATTCTATTAGGTCCAGCATAAAGGGGGTACATTCTGTTCTACTTAGCAGTGCATGCTGGAAAGCTAGAATAATTCCTAAAATGCCTTAATGCTTTGAAATATGGATTTCTTCTCACTGCTCAACCACAAAAGTTGGAGTCTTATTTTCTTTTCTCTTTTTTTCTTATCTTTAAATTACATTCAAGTATATTATAGTTAAAAGTGTAGAGCGTTTAGAACGTCAAAACCAGGTGATACACATGCTTATAAAAGGTGTAAGTGAAGATGCTCACTGCACTTCAGCTTTGAGAGACTTTTCTGATTTTATCTTACTGAAGCACAGTTTTTGCTATCTGAACAACTTTGTAGGTCTCCACTGGTAGAGCGGCCATGTGGATGTCTCTGTGTGTGCGCCATGTACCTGAGACCCAAGTGCTTAAATAGAGTTTCCATCTCAGAATTCCTGTCTTGGTAGTCCAGCCTCAAAATATATATATATATAACCTAAATGCCTCTGTGAAGTGGGTGAGCAGCTTTCATCATTCTTAATCCACTTGCTCCTGGGTAGAGCAAATGTCCATCTGTTTTTAAATAAAGTAAGTGTGCTCATGTTTCTCTTGTCAAGTTAGACAGCATCTTTTGTACTTGACTGGCTAACTAGCAGGTTTGCATCCCTAAGAGGAGTAAGTCTTTTGCTGTTGCTTTTGTTTCAGTGTGATATATTCACTCGTATTCAGTGTGTTTATATTCACTCTGAAAGTTAACAGACAAGCATAATAAGAATGCAGTTTGCACAGTACTGGCTCTGGATTGAGTAAGATAGGGTAGAACTGTAGTTAACCAGTGTGAGGCAAGTTACTTCCAGTATTTTTCTCATTACGGTAGCATTTTCAGTAAAAAGGATCTATAGAGTCCTCCCTCTGTCCTTTTGTTACATATATTTGCATGTCTGAAGACAGATGAAATTAGGGAAGATATTGCAGGACTAGTTGGGGTATATCACCAGAGAGAAGGATGATTTTCAGATGATGATGATTTTGGTGGGAAAATAAGATGTAGTTACAGCGTAAAATGCTAAATCTTGTATCTAAAACATATGTTTCTTTTTACACAGCAACATGTTTTGTCTTCTGCTGTACTAATTCAGGAGGTATGGGATGTAGAATAAACTTCTTTTCAGTGTGTGTCAAAGTTTCAGATGCTCTCACAATTCTAGATAAATGCATCTCTTCTTTATGGGATAGTGCGGATTATGGTTCACTGTTCCCTCCACTGTTACCTCAGGTAATTCACCATCTGTTGCTGTGATTCCAAGAGGACAGATGAAAACCCCTGATAGCTGCTCTTTTTGTTATGTAGTTAAGTCAAGATGATATCAGGACTGTTACAAAAATGTCTGAAGTTTTAAGGCATTAACAGTGACCTTGATGGGTACCTTTGAACAGCTCTAAGAGTTACATTACTGTAAACCTGTTGGTTAACTTGAGACTCTTGTGTTGGCAACTTAGCTACAGATAGTTGACGGAATCACAGAATATGCTGAATTGGAAGGGATTCATAAGGATCATTGAGTCTATCTTCTGGTCGTGCACAGGACCATGCTCAGGAGTCACACCATGTGCCTGAGAGTGTTGTCCAAACACACCTTGAACTCTGTCAGGCTTGGTGCTGTGACAGCTTCCTTGGGGAGCCCATGCCAGTGCCCAACCATCCTTCAAGTAAAGAGCCTTTTTCTAATATCCAAACCTCCCCTTACACAAATCAGGCCATTCCCTCAGGTCCTTGTCACTGGTCACCACAAAGAGGAAATCAGTGTTTGCCCCTCTTCTTCCTCTCATGAGCAAATTGTAGACTGTGATGAGGCCTTCCATCAGTCTCCCCTTTTTCAGGCTGAACAGACCAAGTGATCTCCATAGTTCACATAGCTACTGTCCAGTTGTTTGTTGGGGTTTTTTTTCCTGTATTTATGTTAGAGCAGAGTCAAAAGAAATCAACACATACCTATTTCTTAGTCACTGCTCCTCTGACATGACAGCAGGAACATGGTGAATAGCTAAAGGAAAGTAGCATTTTAATGGTTTAGAACAAGGTGGATAGAGATTTGTGTTGGAGCATTTTATTATGGGAAAGAGCAATGTGATTAAATGAGTGAAGACTTTTTTATTGTAACATAGGGATACAAGGTGCATCTTAGTTCTTATATGATGCAGACATGTAGATATTAAAAACTTAATGCACAGAGTGAACTGGAAAAACATACTTTTGATTTTGGACTTCTATGTATAATGAGTAAAACTTGCAGCAAATTGCGTGTTTTCTCTTGGAGAGCAACCCCAACATTACTTCATGCCAACATGCTATCACAAGGGTGCATTTTGCTGCTTCAGCACTTTTCTCTTTTTGCAGTGGACCCTCTCTAGCTACATTTTGGGAAGGATAAAAATATCATTGGTTTGTTGAGAATGAGAAATTGACAAATATAGTTACACTATCCTAAAGAAGTCATGTTGTTGGTTGTTTTAAAACAAACAAACAAAAACAAACCAACAAAAACCCCAAAAAATCACAAAACAAAACAAAAAAAAAACCCCAGTGATTTGAAAAGGTACAAAAATATTTATAATTTCACATCATAAAAAGAACATAGGTGATGTTTGGATTTTTTTAGTAGATAGAAACTGTGACTTGAATAAGTGATCTGTTCTTGCTATATGTTACCCATTTCTGTAATTATATCAAGAGTCTCCACAAAGTGTTGGAATCTATCTCATGCGGAATGCATGATACTACATTTGTTTGTATTGTCATGTCTTCTAAAAGTCTGGGATGAAGCCTGTGATATGTACTCTACAAACACATAAAAAAAGCATTGTTCCAAAATTTTGGTGCACATAGGTTTAAGATCTTTGTTTTTTCAGATATACTAAAAAGAGCTTTTAGCATTATATTTATGGTTATAACTATCACTGTGCCTAATATTGACACTGATTTTGCTGTAAATTTCCTTTGCAGTTTACGTGTCAACTTGGACATGGGTAAGGCAGCCTATGGGTGGATGATTATGAAAGATGACAATATTCCTGGAACAGTTGTTCGAACTAGCACCATACCAGAAGAGTTGGGACGATTAGTTTATTTACTAACGGATAAAACAGGTATATCAGGTTACCATTCTGAAATCTGATAACTTTTATAAAATTTCTAAATGTAATTCTATACTTGAATATGCTAATATAGGAGTAGATATAGACTACTGGTTTTTGTTTCTCAATAAAGTTTTACATGTTTGCTTGAGGACTTTTACAAGTACCAATAGGCTTGGGTAGGCCAGTACTTACATGTTTAAAGTCAGGATGTGGTAGTACTCTGATTTATTCCAGTGGAAACAGCTCTTCCATAGCAAGAGTATACTGTACAGCATGAGTAACAGTACCATGTATTTTCCTCTGAAAAACTTTGGAATAGCAGTCAGGATGCTGATTTATTCTGCACTTCATTGCTACTGCAATATTGTATAAAAAAGTAAGTTAAGAATGGCTTTTGAGACAGCAAGTCATTTCCAAAACAAGTCACGAGATCAGCCTCCAAAATGATATCTGCTGTCCCAGTGAAGTTAGTTGCTCTTTATGCTACCCAAACCAGTTCTAGAGCTGCTGAATGATTTCACCTTCACAACTGTAACCTGTTACTGTACCTCACCTGGTGTACTGGAACCCCCAACCTTTAACAGGATCAGAAGGTAAGTACTGAAGAGTGTGAAGAAGTAATAGCATGTGTTACACTTTATTGTTTCTTTCTGAGATTGAATAAATAATTTCTGGTAATATACATGGGGTTTTTTTAAGAAGCTTAACTTCCTAACTGAGAAAGTTGTTTCTCGAAAAGTTTGAAGAATTCTTTTACTGGTTTTAAGTAAAATATAGTTCAAAATTGTGAAAAGCTGTTGGGGAGGGCAGGGGTTGGCCTCTGTTATGCTGCTCCAAAAGCATAATACATAATTCCTTCTGTTTGAAATAGTTCTCAGTTGAATGATTGTTTAACAAGTTATCTAATGATTTGTATGCTAATTGAAACTGCTTATTGATTTTAATTGCACCCTTCATCATGATAATTTATGTAACTGCGAGTGCTGTCACATTGAAGACTTGAAATATGTTATTTACAGCATATGTTTGGAAAATGAAGTATGTTCAAAAATAATTTATTTTCAGAACAATACAGGAGAGTTCACTTACAAAGTGAATTCTAAAGTTAGTTACAAAACACTACTTTCTAAGCAAAACCAATGTAGAATTTTTAAACTTTGCTGGTAGAGATTCCAGTTACCACACCAAACTGGAAATGCAGTTCAAGTGTTGAAGTATTCTACTTACAGATAGACTGCACTGAGAATCTTAGGTGTTGATAAATAAAATACTTACAGTTTTTTCACACAACTCTAAAATGCAGGAATTATGTTCTGTCTCTGATACCTACTACCCTGTTTGAGAATTAGAGGATTGTTTGAAAAAACAAATCCTGCCATTGTTCTACTTGAAAACAACCATTACACATAACCTAATAGAAGAGTGATTAAACCAAAGCTTTTCTCCTTAAAAAAAAATCCACAAAAAATTCAGTGATAACTGCATTTTCAAAGTAGAACTATGGTATTGCATCCTTAAATCTTTATAAGGATACATTTTATATATTTGACTTGTATATACAAGGAGAAACAACCCTGTTACGCATTTAATTGGGGTTTTTTGTTTAGTTGGGTTTTTTTCAACCTACGTCATGGCCCTTGCGATCACCATAGTTCTGTTTAAGAGCAGCACAGGGAGGGGTACATGCTTAAAAGCTGCAAAATAGACAAAAGTTAAAAGACTTACCAGGAAACGTGTTTTATAGCATTTGGATGATTGTTGGTGTACAGCCTCAAAGACTTTTTGGAGAACTGAGGTCTGCTGAGCTCTGGTGAAAGGTGTGAATCTGTACAATAATGATGTAAAAATGAAAGCAAAGGCCATACTCTAGGGCAGCGGTTTCAAAGTGTTTTGGGAAAAGCAGAGTCAGCAGTCTCACCCTATGCATTTTTACGCAAGTGTCAGCTGAAAGCTGATGTAAGTGAAAATAAGCCAGGAGTCCTGGAGACGTCACCAGCTTCACACCACTGGCTGTGCCTTGCAGAGATGGGAAACACTGCTCTGTTTTAATAATCTTAAGTGCCCCACAAATTTTAAACTGTTCTTCATTCTGGACAAACACATCAACAATGTACTTTTTACCCAAATATATTGGTAGCTGCTTCCAGTTTCCTTTCCTGAATACATTTGTTCTCATTATGCATTTTATGATAAATGTGAAATATATTGTTAGGTAATTAACGAAGTCTGTACTCTTAATCCATGATTGGCATTGCATGATTATACAGTTTATAAGAGCTGGTCTCAGCACTTTCTCATTTGAATTCTTATTTCTAGTCATATAAACCAGTTGATTCTGTTCTTCTGCCCACTTAAGGCCTGGCTGTCAGAAGATAAAGTCAGTTTTGTAGCCATCTGCCCACGTGGGTGCTACCAAAAAGCAACACTGAAAGGCTGATTTAGTTAAGTGTAAACAGGTGAAGTTCTTCTCAATACTGAAAAGGAAAGGGAATCCAGAGAACTGGCTGCAAAAATCTTATATTGTAGCCCAAGCCTCACTGGAAATGATTGAGAATTAGTTGTTGAGTCTAAGGAGCATTGCATTACTAACATAATTGCAAGGTAGTCCTTTGTATGATTGTAAATTGGGTTTGTGCTTCATCAATAAGCTTTTTGACAAGAAGCGTCCATCACAGTGGCTCTCTCATTTGCCACAGTATAATAGAAAATGAAGTATCCCAATAATTGCATTATAGTTTCCTTATTGTGGGACAAGAAAGCAATGTGGTATAATTAGGTTTGATTGGAGTGCATGTTTCCGGTAAGATCTGAAATTAATGATGTTGCTATAGTGACACATCTGCGGCCACCAGTGCGTGAAACATAAAGTAATTCATTCGACAAGAGAAGACATCTGTTAACTGCAAGGATGCAGAGCATATTGACACTGACCAGAAATACTAGACGTTATGTGATAAATGAACAAATGATGCTGAAACAGGAGGACAGATAATTTGTACTTAATCTGCTGGGAGAACTTTAATCTTCTCACTGGTTGCATTTGACAATGCCATTGTTTAAAGAACAATGCTGCAGAGAACTCATAAATTTTAAAACTTTACTCAGGGTGCAGCCTATTAAAGCAATACATTAATTCCTTTGTTAGGGAGTTTTTATCTTCATGTAGAACAAAGCCATTACTAAAAACACCCAGTAAAACAACAGGTTTTTAAGGACTCACATTTTAATTATAGCATCCACTACCCAAAATGCCACATTGTTTGGACTTGAATCACATGTAAGTTTGACAGAAAGGCGTCATCCGTTATGATGGTGGGTTGCAGTTTGCATGAGCATGGTATTTCGTGCTCTCCAGGGTACAAAAAATTCTAATGATGAAAAAAAGTAATAATATTTGGCAATATTTAATGAGGTTTTTTGTTTCTTTGGATGCGAGATAGAAAACCACCTGCTTTTCACACCAACTAGTCGTGCGTTCAGCTAAAACAAACGTGGAATCCTCCAAGTGTAGTTACTTACTAATGCATACACTTGTATTTGAGTTCTGTAATTAACATTTTAGTGGGTGTTCAGATGAAACAAAATACTTAACAGATATAATCGTTGAGCAGATGCATAGAGCAATGGGATTCTTGAATTTTTTTGAAAATCTGTGTATTAGAGGTTGGTGTACATGGACTTTTTTGTTAAATGCACCTAAGGTAATGTACTATTAGATCAGTGAATTTCAGTAATTGTTTATGAAAAGTAATCTTTTTAGTTATACATTGAGTCTTTATCTCTTCAATGTAAGCAACTAGAGAGAAAGAGTAATTAAAAAACCTTTGATGGAATAACATCTTTTTCCTGTACTTAGATGGATATGTATTTATGCTCTGCCCTCTAAGATTTTTCGTACCACTAGGTTTGCAGAGTGAGTAAAGCAGACTAGAAATGGAACTTTTTGATTGAGACATTCTACAGGAAGATATCAGACAAAGGAATCCTTTCTCTTCTCTTCCATTGGACTCCTATCCACTGAAAATATCCAACGAGCATGATGTTGCTCTTACACTGCTGAACATACAGACATTGTGCTTGTAGGAGGCAGAAGGCACAGAGGAAATAAGTACTGCTCTTCACAGCTGTGTGTCATGGTTTAGGAGCAGTACTCCCTAATTCAATGCCCCCAAGTTACCTGTTACCTCTGCCCAGGAAGGATTAGGCGTAGCTCAGCTCTATTGGTCTTTGTCCTCATTCTTAGGGGTTGAACTGGGACTTGGTTTGAGGTTTTGTGTAGGTTGTGTTTATGATGTACTCATAAATGGAGCAGCTGAATGAGCAGACATATGCTCTGTATGCTTACCTTGAGTTTTTTTCATTTTCTTCTTATATTACATACCAAATTATATTTTTTCCAGAGTTCATAGGAAAAAATTTGTATCTCCAAATTGTTGTCAACAGTCTAATTATTAGACTGATTAGGCGTGATGTCCCTAAAAGTTTCCACAGAAATGTTCACACTTACACTGACTTTTTATCTGTTTAAGCAAATAGCTCAAACAAAGTACTCAAATTATATGAAAAGTCACTCATCCTCTTAATTTCTCACAAAGTTACTAATTTTTCTGCTGTACATGTTTTCTTGCTTTTTCTTGTTTTGGACTTTTTAAATTGCTGGTATTGGTCCAAATTGCCAGCTAGTAATACAGGATCAGAATGATCTGCATCTGCTTCTCAAAAAACAGCAACAAAAAAATCTCTGCTGCTCTGTTGTGAATCACATCTGTTGCCACCCAAGGAATGATGCCTTCAGGACCTTTTCCTTAGAAATTAATTTCCTCTTTGCCTGCTTTACTCTGTGTTTAATGATACAATTGTAGGAAAGAAGAAAAAAAAAAAAAGCTCTTGGCTTCATCTAAGAGCACACTAAATTTTTCTATAGCAATTCTATACTAACCTTTGTCAGGCTATTTTCCTTGTGTGGTACCTGCATTCCAGAGCTAAGTTGATGTATAATAGTAGTAGTAGATGGTATGTTGACTAATGTGCTTTCTGGAAGCTTTTCTAAAATAAGCTTTTTAAAATCTAATAACTCTTCATATTAGCAATGTCCTGAAAGTGTGGAATTGATAACTAGGTCTTTAAAAATATTATTAAAAATAGAAAGTTCCTTGACTGTTTTATGGTACTTACCACCTTGATGAGACTAAAAGAGCTCAGTTTTGTGTTGTTTTTATTTTTCAAAAAGTGGGCTATGTTAGAAAATCTGCCTCTAGATATTTGAAGGTTTTGCATCTGGAGTCATAAAATACAAGATGCGTTGTTTGCTCATGGAGTATTAGTCTTCAACTAAAACACTAAAATTTAAGACAGAACTGTTGCTAAAGTTGTAACATGACTGGTTGGCACCATGTAATATATGGAACAAGTTGTTGGGAATGTTCCTATCCCATTTTGGCCTTTCATTCATTAGAAGAATTTAGAAGTAAATTCTTAATTTGCACACGTGATGAGACTTTATTTCCATGTGGATGGCTGAAAAAGGTGTATTGTTAAGGTAGGCTTTTTCAGAATTTTTTGGGAGTATTTTCGTAACTTCAGCTACCCCTGTTTGTCTAACACATCAGGTTTATTATGGATGTTCTTGAATGTCTTACGCTAGTCTTGAGAAGCATGAGCAAACCGGAGTTGTTGTTTTTCCTTATTTTTGTTTTGGTTATTTGTCATAGATATTTCCTATTAACATAACTGAAAAAAAGGATTGTATAAGAGATGTATAAGATGCAAGTATTGAATCAGGATTTCCGGCATGTTTGTTTCCATGTCTTTGTTGATTCTTTTTCCTCACCTGCTTTTCCTAAACCTTCTTCCCTGGCTCCTGTTGATTGCAAGATAGGAAAATACATACTTTTCTGTACAAGCTTTTCTTCTCTGCTTGCTGGGAAAGAGGGGGTGGAACATGCACATTTTCCAGCCATCTACCTTTCCCTCACCAAGCATGATATGGAGTTGGACTGGTTTAGTAGTGTCAGAAGAAATAATCTTTCCATATAATAATCACAGGGCTAATTTTGTTTCCTGCTCAGTTTTCCCAAGCAGCAATTACAGAAATAGTAGGAAGCAGATTTGACAGTTGCCTGCTGTCTCACCTTTTGACTAGCATTTACTTTCACAACTCCTAGAGAGAGCTTTTTTAATTCAAAGGCTTGGCAAAGCCAAGGGCAGTGAGAAGGTATTAGCACGCCTGGAAAGTTAGGAAGGTGATAGAGATTGGCTTGGAAATTTCTCACACTGAATATTTTTGCACAGTGTGTGGGTTTTGGTTTTGCTTTCTTTTAGAAATGGAGATTTTTGTTTCTCATGTGCAACCTAGAGTTTTACTGGTATAAATTTTCATGTTTCTCATGTGCAAACTGGAGATTAAATTTTTCTAGTCTCAAAGTAAAAAATGTAATGAAATTTAATAAAATTACAGCTTCTGAAAAGCTTCAATAAATTCAATAAAAGTACAGCTTCTGAAAATAGAAAAAGTGGGTTTATGTGATTACTGTAAAACAAAATAATTTTGTTTTCCCATGTATAAAAGTAACCAAAAATTTGCAATTGGCTAATTATAGAGATCTGGAACTTTGTCTTCCTGGGCTGTTTTCCAGCCTTGGGAATGTTCGGCTTCTCATGTAAATTTTTAATAATGTTATGCATATTTTGTAGAGAATTCATGCATTTCACATAAACCTTATTTTAATTCTTTTTAAAAATTCAAATAATATGACTATTGAAAGAAAAATCCTCAACAATATGTCCGGAAAAGTAAATGGAAAGTGTAGTTTTTTAATAGTAAAGGGGGAATTTGGAATGAACATCTTGTACTGGTAAAACAGAAAGGGTTTGATAGTGCAGTGGGGTGGTTCAGCAGTGGAGATGAAGTGTCACTGTACAGGTATCACCAGGAAGCGGGAGTGGTAGACATCTCAAATGCAACTGGGAAAGACATGGGACTTTTACAGCCCTATTGAATCTTTGAGGATCTCTGATAGTTTTAACCCTGATAAGTGCATAAACTGGATGCTGACTGGCCAGACAGGGTTGTTTTGCAAATAATTACAGTAAATGTCATGCTTTTAGTCTTCTCTTCTCCTGTTGCTTAGCATGCATTTTGGCATACTGGGATAAAATGTAAAATAAAAATAGTTAATGTAAATAAAATTATTGTGCAATATTTTATTCTGCAATATTTACTTCCAGATAATTTTCTTCTACTCTATTTTTAAAATATTGTAGAAGCTTCAAGAATGTCTACTCTGGTATCATGTTTGGTTTATTTTTTATGATCAGACTTATGCATTTTAATGAAACAAAACTTGTGGTTAAATATAGGAATAGCTTTATACTATTTTTGTACTTGCTCTGCCTGAGTAGCCATAGGGAAGAATTTTAGGAAGGGCCATAATCAAAATGATCTTTTGTGAGCTGACATGGAAAGCTACGCAGTAGTGACCCCTTTCTGCCTCACATCAGCCCCATCAGGCAAGGCTGAAGCCCCCACTCCTCAATTAGAGGTTTTACAAACCAGAGGATGTGAGTACTTGGCAGAGGTGGATGTCGTGTCAGTCTGACTGACACCCTGTAGTTTCTTACAAATGTGAAGTGAGCACAGAAAACACTGATTTTGTTCGTTCTGCCTTATTCTGCTTGGTGGCTAAATCTGTCAAATTTGTAAGTGATGTTAAATCTTAGTGACTTAATCTAGATCACACTGAGTGTGCCCAATTGCCAGAATGTCTGCCTTGGTACGTGAAGTGTGGAAAACTTCTATGAATTTTTGGGTTTCCTGTAGGGTTTTTTTCTTTAGATTTTCTGACATGTGATGCTAACTCTTGCACTGCTTTTGAGAGTCAGTTCCATCCACATACTGCAAGTTCAATTTTTTATATATAAAGAAAAGGTTTTGTCTCTTCAAGTTTGCATATTTAGTTATTGGCAAAATCAGCTTGCAGGTGGAACCAGTGATTTCTTCCAGAATGACTAACCCCAGTCTTTCTTCACAAACGTTCCTTTAATTGGCTAAATTGATGTTAACTTGTGATTCATTCCTTCTTTCCAAAGGAAAGATTTTATTTTTTTTTTTTGTGGGGGGAGGGAAGAGGAGGTGTTTGTGGCCATCTCACAGTATTTTTTACTGCTTTGTGATACACTTCTCCTTTATTACAGGAACCCTTACACAGAATGAGATGATATTTAAGCGCCTCCACCTAGGTACCGTTTCCTATGGAACAGACACAATGGATGAAATACAGAGTCATATTATAAACTCTTATTCACAGGTATTTATAAACCATTTACATTTCATAATGGGGGAGGGGGTTTAGCAGCATTGAAGCATTGTTGTTAATGATTATGTCTAGAATTTGAGATGCTATGAAAGTTGTCATGTGTAGATATCTTCTAAGAAATATGATAGAAGGGAAAAATATGAGAGAGTACATAGTTCTCCCCTGATTCCAAAGTTCCTCATAATACCCACTTGAAAGAAATTTACTTTTCTGTTCTTCACTAGCAGAAATCTGTGTTAACCTATGCTGTGCAGTCTTTCTCCTGCTAAATCATCTAAGAGTAAGCTATTCATTACTGAGACTACAAATTACGAGGAAGTGTCCTGAACAACATGAACAGTAATTACATCTTTGAAGATACTCATCAAGAATAGATACCGAAAAGCCACATTAATTGGTATAACCAAATGGTATAACAGTAGTTGTCAAAATAAAACTTACACAGGTATATTTAAAAATTCTTTATTTAAAAAATAAGATGATTTCAAACAGCATAAAACTGGGCAGGGAGGCAGTGTGAGAAAATTGAAAACTCCATATTGCTTGAGAACTAAGTGTTCCTGTGATGTATAAGAGTGTTTGGTTTGGAAGGTGTACAAGAGGATTGTGACTCCCTGTCTCAGTGGGACAGCAAGTATTACTTGCATTTCCCATGTATGTAAACTGTTTGGGTGCTTGCAGCAAACCTTCCTTAAACACCTGATTCTGCTCTGAGATTAGGATAAACTTTGTGCTTTATTTTTTATTTCTATTCTTTGAAACAAAAAAATAAGATAATTTACTGATGAGGAAACAAATGAAAAGATAACTTTTATTTCTATGTTGCTTACAGTATAATAACAAAAATTTATATATTTTATTTTTCCATAATTAACTTGGATACACAAACATGACTGCCTGGCCCAGTGACCTGGTTTAGGGCAAATTTCAGAGGAAACCTCTGAATGGGGCCCCTCTAGAAAGCAGATTCAAGTGGCCCCTTCCCTCCCCTACCCCCACCCATTTGGGAAAGATTTCCTTGGAAAAAGCTGTTTATTTAACAAGCAAAGTATTCACAAGTATTAAAAATAATAATAATAATAAAAAACAATGAAACCTCTCACTGTTCTGGAGAGATGGCAAATTCAGAAAGTCCTTCTGTAGTTCAGAGAGAGTCCTCTGTGCATGTTTGTCAGCTCACTGAGTGTCTGTCAGTCCCTCCTGCACTGGAAAATGCCACGATCTGGCCCCCATGGGCCACAGGTGTGAGCTCCCCATGTTTCTCTGGGTTTTCAGCCCAGAGCAGGCTGAGCAGTTCCAAGAAAAAGAAAAGCCCCCAGTCTGGGGAACTTCTCTGCCTCAGCTAGCTAAAAAAATCTATCCACAAACAAAGGAGAGCTCTCTCCCACTGTATTTCTGTGCTGCAGACAAACACAGTCTGTGTGAAGGATGCAGGGGAGCAAGTGCAGTTTCTGAAAACAAACTGTGCGCATCTTCTCCCCACTTTTGCTCTCAGAACCAGTCTTAAAGGTGCAGAACTTAATATCCAACATAAACAGAACAGACAACTGAGGATACAAGCATCATAAAGTCACCCTAGAACACCCGGTTAAGTTTGTAGACTGACCTCCTTGTCTTTGTCTTAATTTTCTCTTTTAAAAGGACTGTAGGATCAGCAGTTGATTGGAATATCTAGCTGTGCTATGTTGTGAACTATGGCTCCCTTCTTATTTGCCTAAAATAAAAATAAAAATTTAATTTAACACTACCCGGGACCCAGTTGAAGACAGTGGTGAAATGTGTACATTTTAAGTTTGCAACTTAAAATCTTAATTATTTTCTGTTTATGCAATACAATTCAACGAATCCCCTTCTTGAATTCTTTTCCTTAGATAAATCTATTTCAGCTTAATTTTTAATCTCTATAGCCATGAATAGTGAGATACAGTAATCATGCCTTGGAAATGGGAAATGGAGCTCTTTCACCTAAAGATCAGCTGTCCAAATTTGGTTCAGAATGTGTTACTGAAATTAACTGTTACTGACTGAGTTTATAAAAATCACCCAAACCTGGCTTTCTTATAATGTGTCATTTCGGTATTCAAAGTAACAACTGTAGCAATAAATTATATTAACTGAAAGTCTTGAGCTGGCATACCTTGGGCTGAGTGAGTTTGACAGCACCAGTCTTCTAGGGGAGGCATGCTGCAAATATTGTGTTTATATTTTGCAGTTAAATATGCTATCTGAAAATAATTGCACAATTCCTGTAATTCTTACTACTTAAAGCTTTTACTAATTTACTGTAAAATTTAATGAGTGGTAACCGTGGGTACAAGTTTCTAGTAACTGTAACATATTCTTATTCTTAGAATAAGAAATGTGAGGGAAGATTTTATTCTCAGTTGTGGGAAAAAAATTTCAAAATGTAGGTTTGCTATTAGTAGATGATGAAAAGAACCTTCTTGTAACATCCTTTTTTTCCAGCTTTATATAACACTACTCTATGTTTAAATAATGCTTTAATTATGCTTGTGTTAGTAGCAACTCATTAAAGCAGAACGTGATGGAGTCTCCGTAACAAACCAAACAACTACTAAACAATTGTTTCAATCTGAAAAAGTATGGTGAGGTTTTTTATTTAATCTATGATAATAGAAGCTGCCGGTTAGCTAGGCAGTGGTTCTTGTGTGACATTGATTTTATCCCTTGTTTGTGTTCTGTTTTATTATTACAGTGGACCTACTAGACTATTGTCATCTTAATGTAACACACAAATCTATTATAACCTGATTATATTTCCCCACTGGAAGCATTTTGTGATAGAGGGCATAATCTTTAATGGAATTTGTGTGAAATTAAATTATACAAGCATCAATAAACATAACATAATTCAGAAGGAGTAAATCAGCTTAATTTATTTGTGACTGTAATGGCATCAGCGTTAGCAGAATGCAAATGCAGAGGTTTAAAGCAGTAGCTGAAAAGCAGTGCCAGATGAGCAGAAAGTTAAACCCTTTATTAGACAACACTGTAATTTGATGGGCAGAATGTTCACAGTTCAGCAGATTGCAGTCAGGAGGAAAAAAGCATGGATTCTGAAAAGGTTTTCTGAGTTATGTTGGAGTGAAAGGAAGAGCCTGTGGTCATACTGCTGGTATATTTAATGTGCTGACTTTTAAACAAAAAAAACCAAAAACCAACTAACAAAAACCAATAACCCCCCCTAAAAAAACCAATTTATTTTAATTAATTATTAACACAATTAATCTTTCTTTTCAGAGGAAGATTAGTATGTCATGTGCTCGACCATTTCTGGATAACTCAAAACAGTACTAGTTTAATGGTTATGTAACAGTAATATTATCTTCAAATATGTGTCAAACTGTTATTTTGCATGATTATTATATTATTGCATTCTTGTAAGGACAAAAACATTTCAGCTGCAGCAAAAGCATAAAACTGCATTAGTTCACAAATAATACAGAAATTGTGTGAGTTAAAAATTAAATCAGCAATATTTGTATTTTAATGACTCTTAATATTTATATTTAAAATTTTTTCTGCTTTTGTTCTTCTGTTGTCTTCTGATCTCTTCTTCTTCTGATCTCTTCCAATAACCGCAAAGGTGGTCATCTTTTAAAATACAGAGATTTAGGGGAAGATTTTTTTTTAAAAGGATTTCTTTTCAGTTTAATGACATAGGTAAAGGAGAACAACAAAACAGCAAATTTTGAAATTTTGCCTCAGTGTTTCTGAACTCATCCAGTTGGTGGCTGGTTTAAATACTTTTTTTTTAGAAAAAGCAGAAGAAAAAATAATTCATTGAATGCAATAGAGATGAAAGGACTATTGTGACAGATCGTTGAAAAATTAAAATCTGAAGTGAGGTAGCAGGGGTTTATGCAGAATCCAATCAGCCTGTTCAGCCTTTTTCCAACATACGTGTTTTCATTTCACATTTTTCAATTATCTTCAAGCTCTGATATTGAAATTTGACTACAAATGCAAGGTGATGAGCCCGTAGTTATGTATCATTTCTTTTTAAAAGTAGATGGAGCTTTTTATGAATCAAAAGTTGAATGAGTTAACAGGTTATGTAAAAACAAATAGATGGTTACTAGCCTTATCATTTATCAACCTTTGTAAAGAGAACAGTCAGATACAGGTGGATAAGTATTCGTGGTTTGTTTCCATTTTTGAAATTTGGTTTACTTTTCATTGTGTTGGGTCTTAAAGGTCCATTCTCAGAACAGTGGGAACAGTACGAGTTCAACACCATCCAGGAAGCCTCAATCATCTGCACCCAAAGTCCGGAAGAGCGTCAGCAGTCGGATACACGAAGCAGTGAAGGCCATCGCGCTCTGCCACAATGTGACCCCCGTGTATGAATCCCGGGCTGGTGTGTCTGGAGAAACAGAATATGCAGAAGTGGATCAGGACTTCAGTGATGAAAATCGAACTTACCAGGCGTCCAGCCCTGATGAGGTTGGTATGCAAGGCTGAAAACATTTATATCTCCTAAAGAAGGGGGTAAACTAAGTAAAAAAGAGAAAAGCTATGAAAAAAAAAAGTGTTTTGAGCAGGGGTTTCTTTGAAATTAGTAGTAATCTGTTTTTGTTTTTTCTACAGCTTAGGAAAGATCTGCTGGTTCTTTGTTGTATAAAAGTTTTCAATTATTTGACTTAAAGATCTGTGAAGTCAGTGCTTTGAGGTCAATATTGTATTGAGGATTGTAATTAAAGGTTTATTATTTATTATTATTCTCAAACATTAATCCATGTATGAATCATAGTACACTATTAAAGGAAATATGAAACTGTTCTGGGTGGTGGACAGCCTGGTACATTAGAGATGCTACCAGATGCTGGAATGTATAGATACTTAAACAGGAAAAAACAAACAAACTAACAAAAACCCCAGAAAGAAACAACCAAAAAAAACCCCATCAAACCTCAAATGCTTCTGTAGAAAAGTTTTTGAGCTTCAAATTCTAGGCAGCTTCATAATCTTTAGGGTTCTTTCAAAATTGCATCAAGTGTAGCACAAAATTAAACCACCATTTCTATAAAAACATGCCTTCAACTTTTATTGAAATCCAAATTTTAAACAAGTCCCAGTGCTTTGATTGCATTTGAATTGTTGTTCTGATTAATGCTATTTTGGTCCCTAAATTGATTGCCTAAAATTAACTCTAAAAAGATACTAGAAGAGAGGGGCAAAACTCTGTAGTTTCAAGATAACTACAAAGACTTCACTTTATAAAAATGAGTGTAGCTGATATAGTAAAATGGAGAAATAGACTGTTTAGAGGTTGGTTTGTATCTGAAACTGAGCAAGTTGAGAAGAATCTTTGTTTTAAATAATTTCTAGAATTTTCTGAAGGTACTATTGTTGTTGTAACCCCAGTAGCTTAGTCATAAATAAAATAAGGTTGTTGTAAAATGTGCAGAAGGGATTATGTACCTGAAAGCCTGAATATTTTTCTAGCTGTGCAAGTTGATCTCATACAAGACAATGTTACTTTCACAAACTTCATCCTGCCACATAGTGTATTATTCATGTATACATTTGGTTTTCGTGTCTAATATATCACCATACGTAATGCTAACAAAACTTTAGCAGTTCAAACTGCAGGCTATAATTGCTAAAAGTAACAAGTCTATAACAAGTGTTTTTAGGAATGCAGGAAATAAAATTAATCTTTCTTCATTTAGTAACAAACTAGCAGACATTACATACATTTCAGATACCATAAACACAGTTCATAGTGTCAAAGGATTGTAGAATATAAAGAAGTGGATGGTTCTCTGTGACTGAAAAATGGCAGGCAAAACAGTTTTAAAAATAAAACTCTGGACATGAATTGAGATGCTGATCTTTGGCTAAAATCAATAATCCTTAATACTGTATGTGTTACAGTGTAAGCTGATTCACATTATGAATTGAGAATCCTGGAAAGGCATTTGTTTATGATATGTAGTTGTATAATGTTTGACTTGTATTAGGCACATGTATACAAATTTTCATCTGTACGTTCGTTCATATTTACAAAATGTTTCAGTTTAATGAGCCTGTGAGGTACTACTGAGTTTAATGAATGACTGCATGAGCTAGGATCTGCCTATGAAGATGTGATGACAGCTATAAATTAAGTAAACATTCTGCTTTAATAGCCAAAGGTATTACTAAATCAGGTGAAGAGATGTGCAATTCAGAGAGACTATGTGAGCTTTTTTCTCTGGCTCACTCATCTCTCCCTGTGGGCTTTTGTATATTTGTTCAGTTGTTTGAAAGATGAAAATGCTACCATGAAGAGTAATTCTCCTCCCATATTTACTAAAGAAGGCAGCTGTAAGACTCAAGAATTATACAAGCAGTGCCCTGGGAAGACAGTAGGGAATTTGACCTTGGAAAGATGAAAGGAAGGAAAGTTGATAAAGTGCTAATATAATAGATCTGCAACTCAGGGTGGAAAAGGAGGTAGAAGAAGAAATCAACAACAAAGAAACTGTTAGTGCTGCAAGGGAGAGGATGCACAGAAATCCTTTTAATAATGTTTTTTATCATTTCAACTCATACATTAAAACTATATGGCAGTGAAATGAAATGTTTCCATTCTAAAACAGCCTTAAATTTCCTTTTTGTTTCTCAAAGATAATGCTTGAAACATTAGTGAAACTATCATAGTGAACAAATATGCTTTAATATAATGAGAAATTGATCTTAAATGGAGTCTTATAAAAAGATGAAGCTACAAAAAGCATGTAAACAGCATAAAAATTTCAGCATGACAGAAAAAAGCCTAAGAGTTGAAAGACTAGCAGGTCTTTATCATAATTTTTTTAGGACTTCTATTGATGCAATGTTTGCAAATCACTGGAGCCTAAGGAAAATAATGTAAATGGTTCATTATTTAGCTTATTGAACTTTCCTGCAGTTAGGTTGACGGATGATGCCAATGTTTCCCAATCACCAAAGTACCATTTTAAAAGCATTTTTTATTGAATAAAGTGCTTTGAATATTGCACCCTGGAGCTTTATTTAGGGAAATGGTTCAATTGATGTTTTCTGTTTAACCTCAGCACTGACCTATCACAACATATTTGGTTAATAAGCAACATTATCATTTAATAGACTTAACCGGTTTTATGCATTGCACTTTCTCAACATTGCAACTCTGTTCTCTTAGATTTTGTTTATGGATCTGACTTGATTGCAGTCTTTTGAAACAAGATGTTGTTTGCTCAGTTTGCATTATTGCATGATCACACCATAGGATGTAAAGAACAGAGAACAGTATGTAAGTATAAACTATTCTTCCATGTAGGAAGGTATAAGAAACAGCTCAGTAATATGCTGACTATAGTACACACTTAATGAAATTACTTGAGAAACTCTTCTGAAATTTCTCACATCTGTGTGTATATGTGTGCATCCATATACACATAAAATGTAACCATTACAAAGTATGCACATTTAGAAGTAGGTACATTCATCATAAAAGATGTATTTATCTGTTTTTGGAGTAACCTGAGATAAGTAACCGATTTTGTATTCATAATGCAAGCCCTGCTTATGCCAGGCTCTTTGTTTCTTATGATAAGTGATCAATATTTCATTTTCTCTGAAAGAGTGGAAAGTTTCATTTGTCTGTCACTTGTCCTCTACAGCTGTGGCATAGCAAACAATAAACATTCGTTGAAAAACCACTGGATTAAAAAAAAAAAAAAAAAAAAAAAACACACACCAAAACCCAGCTTCGACTTTGCTGTCATAGGTGTGTCTTCATCTCATCTGTAGAAAGCCAGCTACCTTAATGTAATGAACAATCATAAGAGGATATAAGCTAAGTAGGCAAAGTGATAGAGTTCAAAGGTCAGAGACCCAGGCGATTCAGGGCATGCTATGAACAGGAGCCTTTGAAGACCTTTGCTCCCCTTAGTCAGAAAAGGTTGATCAGTCATGATTTTTAATGACTTCTTACTCTCATAAACCAGCCATTTATTGGTTATGCTTTGTCCTGTGCTGTTATAGTCTCAAGCATTTCTAATTCCAGGATCTTGAATATTTAAATACTACCTTAAAGTGTGGTCAGTTATTTAATTCCAACGTTTCTGTCCAGAGACAACAGAGTTGCTAAAATTAATTACAAGGATGCAAAGCCAATCATTTAAAAACAGACAGGGAAATTATATGCCCTTACTGAAGCAGCTTTTGTGTTTACAAAAGTGAAGCTATAATGTATGAGACATGTTGTATTGTTTAATTCATTTTATTGTGTGTGCTTATTGAAGCAAGACTAATTGTGTTGTTTTGTCAATGTATTGTGAAAAGCAAATCACTCAGTAGCATAAAACCATCACTTGTGTGACCTTCGAGACCCACAAAGAATAACTACTCTATAGCTTGTCTTGAATATTGATTGGTAGTTTTTTCATATGATCAAACTGTATTTTTAAGTTAATTATTTTATTTTAATTATCAAGGTTTTTTTATGAAAAGTGATGGACTGCAAATGTTAGTTGTAAAACCATTGTTTATAAATATAAACAAACCAGCACTGACTGGAGACAGATATGAGTTGTTAAACAGTCCTGATGGAAACGGTTGGAAACACTCAGGCAGTGGGGAAAGGACATCTCACTGCTTCTTTTATGTCCAAAGCAATAGCCTTAACTTAAAAATACCACACTTACAATGTCTCTATACCTTATACAACAATCTGATTTTGAAATCAGATCCTATTGTCTCAAGAGAAGATGCTCTTAAATACTCTGAAAGAAATACAGGTGGGTTACATTAGAATTCTTCTAAGCAGCAGAACTAGCTTACAAAATTTCCATCTCTAGTCCTTCTTTCTTACCCTACAAATTGCTCCCTTATATATGCCAAAAACATTGAAGACTTTATTTATGCAGATTCTTTTTTGGTTAAGTGGTCAGATTCATAGTTGGGCTCCAGGAAAGCTGTGAATACACCTGTGGTGGAACTCCCAAACTGTCCTAGAAGGTGGAGAACTGCCAACTGCAGCCATGAAGCAGTGAATCTTTTTCTTAAACTAATGTTAGCTCAGAAGAGAATATTGTACATTGAAAGTGACAAGTATTTGTTCATAAACTGTTTTGAGCAACAAATACTGTAAATTTTGAGCAGTTCACTATTTCTGCTAGGGAGCAGAAATAATAGTTTGGGCAATAAGGAAAGGAAAGCAGGAGCTGGGCATGGTAGCCAGGCTGCTAGAGGCTATGGCCTTAGCCATGAGGTGTACAACCCCACAGTATCCACATATGGTGAACAGAGCATGTCCTGTGATGGAAACCTGCAGCCACGAGCATGTATTATTGTACAGATCAACCCTAACCTAGTGCGTAAGCTGTTTGGTATGATTTGGTTCCATAAATGAACATTTCTAGACAAATGAGATGATTATGTTCCCAAAACACGGACATGCGGCCATGGTCTGTAACAATGGTGCTTTTGAAGTTTCACTTCTTCGTGCCCCTCTGGAAATGCACTCGTTCCTTAGGTGGCTGAGATAGAAACACACTCCTACTTAGAGAAGCTGCTTCTACCTCCCAAGCTGGTACTGCTCTAGGTAATTTTGTGGGTTGCACAGTTACTTCTTGATTTGAGAGAGTTCCCGTATGACATCTCTAAATTTGAGTGGAAATCTGTGTCCTGGTAATTAGGTGTTTGATATTTGGCTCTGTGAACTATAGAAGCTCAGAGGGTTGGGTGGCCTCTAGTGGGGAGACTGCTGACAGAAGCAACCATAATTGAAGAGTGGGCATGTGGTAAATGGAATAATCTGAAAGATATAGGGTAAACACTGAATGAGGTGTTTCTTACTAGCTTGCATCAGATCTGTTGCATTTCTGTTTCACAGTGCAACTATTTGTGCCTTTCTTTCCTTATTTGGAAGCTGCTTCTTTGACATTGTCACGTGAGAGGTGGATGGCCATCATTACCCTTTGGGTTGCTACTGAGGAGGAAGAAAATTAGCAAGTTAGCAACCACAAATCTCTCTTTGCCTCCACATGCATTACATGCCCTAGAAACACTACAGTTAGTGGGTTGACTCTATACTTGTGTCTCAGTGATAGGAAGACCATTTACCCACCTATAAGCTTATGTCTCCAAGGCAGCTGGTTCCACAAAAGCGAAGCTTTGTGATAAGCCAGAGAAGATCCATAAAATATTCAAATAAGTCCCTAATCTGGATTCAGGAAACTTGACACATTTCATCTGTGTTTGTGTATCAGCAAATTAATGGTTATCAGCAAATAAATGTTATCATTGAGATGGATTGTTTTAGAACAAAGTGGTAGCATCATCATCAAAGCCTTTTGTGCTTGTCCAACCTTTAATCACTTTATCTGACTTGATCCATTATTTCAAGCTCTGTAGAAGCCATAGCTGCTGCATTTTCTTGGCTTTCTAGTTCTTGATTTAGGCACACTAGATTGCAAGACAATTTTAATGTAAAGTTTCAGAAATGTATTGAAGAGAATATACTGGTAGAGGGGAAACCTCAAGAAGAGAGACTTGCCGAAGAGTTCTTTTTCTGAACTCTCTATAGCCAGCCTTTCAGTATATATGTATCTGTTAAGATTTATCATGTAGATGTTCATGCAATTTGTGAAATACTTGTTTAGAAAAAAAATTCTACATACTAAAAGCTTCGAGTATTTTAATGGTAAGATCTGGATATGTTGTTTTGGATGCTGCTCTGATTAATTCGGAGTGATGCGAGTCAAACTTGTCTTTTTCTCCAGTTTTTTCAGTGTCCTTGTAGGCATCTGTTTGACTCTTGAGCCTTATTGACTGTTTCTTGTATGGTACTTGCCCTGATCAATTTAAAAGAAAAAATAAATATGCAGTTGTGTATAGGCCACGTATAAGAATACAAAATGACTGTGCTGCAAAATACTAATTCAAATGGTATGTGAAGCCAAGCATAAATGAAATAATAAACAGGTTTGAGTCACCAAATATAGAACACTTTAGCCCTAGCTACAAAGGGACACAAATAAGATGATAGGGTTTTAGTAGAAAGATGCAATTTACAGGTCAGAATGTAATAGTAACCCTTCACTGTGAAAATTAAAAATTAACCTTGCAAGTACTGGATCATTTACAGCTTATATGCTACTTCTGGATGGAGAAGAAAAGTTTGTAAAAAGGCTTCCTGTAGTTCTCAAGAATTTAAAATAGTGCTTTTCAAAGTGTGTTCTATTCTCTTCCATTACTTCATCTTACTGTATTTTCATCTGGTGATGCCTACACAGATGGCACTACTAGGTTTTTTTACAGGTTCACACAGGATATTATTGCAATTTAAAATTTTCATAGAAGCTGAGGTGTTTTATTTGCTTTGTGTGAAATTCTTAGTGACCATCATATCTGTTGAACTTACCTAGAGAAGTTTTTTATCAGACTGCTTGATTTTTATTTTTTTCATCTTACCTGAGATTAATAGCATAGCCTATTAACCCATAAAAATGCAGGATCCATAAAAATCATATGAACTTCATTACAGTTGCCTTTCTAGTGATTCAAAAATCTGGTTTCCAGTAATGATTACCATTTGGAAAACTACAAGTTGATTGAGGAGGGGGAGATTCCTTTAATCAGAAAAAAAATTAGATATGGAATGTGTCTTGCTTATAAAACAGTAAAACCAGTAAAGCAGTTTTCCTAAAATATAATTTTTTTTGAAGGAATAAATCACACAGTGGTGGCAGGAGATGTTTAAAGTATAATGTAGAAAAATGTTGAAGCTGGATGTCATGCACTTCAAAGCAGCAAAATTTTGAAAAAGGGACTTTCCCATATGTGTTTGTGGGATGCAGTATTGTAAGCTTGGTTTCCATCTTATTTGATGTCAGAAGTCATATGACTGTTGAAACAAAGTATTAAAATTATACAAGTGAGCAAAGTAAACTAAAAATAAGGTCCTTTGCTTACCTATTTACTACCTATTACATTGTCTCAACTTGCAGGTAACTGTAGATGTAATAAAATACTTTATATGGAAATACACCCAAAGTCTTTTACTTACGTAATGGTCTTGTTGACATAGAAATCATATTCTCATTTTGCAAAATTTCTACTTGATATCCTTGATGTATTGTTGAATGTATGTGGGGTATTTATAAGAACAGTTATTTCTGAACAATATATTCTAAATACCTCATTTTCAGCAATAAGTTCAAAAATGTCTTTATGTTCTTCATAAGAAATTTTATAAGCTCTTCAAGGGAAATTGATGTGTTAAGATTTTATACTCAGTCTGCTGCTGTTCACTTTTTTTTTTCCCTAGATTCTTGGAAGAGTTTAGACTTTCACCCTAGCAACAGTTGTTTGGCTTTAGCCTAATTTATATAACATATAACAGAATCATAGACCTTTCACACTTAAATACATCTCTTTTTTTTTTTTTTTTTTTTTTTTCTTTTCTTTTCTTCTTTCTTTAGGTAGCTCTGGTACAATGGACAGAGAGTGTGGGTCTCACTCTGGTTAACAGGGATCTGACCTCAATGCAGCTGAAGACCCCTGGTGGACACATCCTGACCTACTATATCCTGCAGATCTTCCCCTTCACTTCCGAAAGCAAGCGCATGGGCATCATAGTTAGGGTAATTTGGGGGATTTTCTGGGTGTTTGGTTTGATTTATTTGAAAATGCTGGCAGATCAGACTAATTCACTCCTTCTGCAACAGACAATACCACATAAATTCATTGATTACATTTGCCTGTGTGTGGATTCACTGAATAGGCAATGGATGTTGCATCATTAAAATGTGTAACAAGCATTTGCACTAAGGTATTTGTAAATTTTTAACTACCAGGCATTTCAAAGATACAGAGCTTTCTGGTTTGGATTGGTATTTGCCACCCAAGAAACAAAATATAAGTTAGAGGGGACATAATAGTGATATTTTAAAATCTAGTTTAGGGATGCTGAGAATCTGTTACGCTTGTTGACTTCAGTTAGAACTGGTCCTCTTACATGGAAATAGAGGGCATCTATCTCAGTGGAATCAGAGCTAACACTGGAAATAGTAACATGAAGTAATAAAACTTACTCACTTCTTGGCAAGGTACTTCATCTTTCATAAATGGAAACCTATTGAATGCTTCAGAAGGCAATTAAGTTATTGGTAGGTAATTGTTTTGACGTTATAAACAGATATTCCTTCCCCCCGTCCCCATTTCTTTTTGTAAAATTTTAGGATGAATCTTCGGGAGAAATTACATTTTACATGAAGGGTGCAGATGTTGCCATGTCCACTATTGTACAGTACAATGATTGGTTAGAAGAAGAGGTAAGAAAGAAAATCAACATTTACAAAAATTAAAATTTTATAAAAAATTAAAATCTAAAATATATCAGATGTTATTGGGATATGTTTAAAGGACAATCTGAGGCAATGCAGGAGTGGATTTTGAACTTCAGCATATCCTGAATGGGTTTTAAGAGATTAAAATTATTTCCAATTCCTGAGTAACATACAAGAAAAGCGAAGCTGGTAGTAGAAGCAGGACACGCTCTTACTTAAAACAAGGAAAGTTGTTTTTCATTGACTGACCTTTCACATAAAACCTAATTACTTCTGAGAAGTATTCTGCTATAAATCTGTTTATCCTGAATTGCCCTTGTTTGATCAAAATCTGCAGTGAGGTGTGATTATGAATTACAGACTTTGATAAGCATTGCATCCAAACTATTTTTTTACTACGTTTATTAAACTTCAAATAAAATAGTTAGTGACTGAATTTCAAACCCGATTCATTTTTTTTCACAATGTGTTCTAGTGGATACCAGCAATCATCTTATTTTTGACCCTACTTACAGCCAATATGTTAATACAATGATTATACCATGTATGTTCATAATGGTATTGGCAATATGAATCAATATCTGCTGCAGGGCAGTTTGATTTATTCAGGGACATGAATAAATTAAACTCCCTCAAGACCTAGCAAAATGTCATAAAAATTACTTTTGGCGATAATGATGCACAATTAATTGTAAAATACTTGTTTAATTTATTTAGCTTTATGAGGTCAAATCAATAAGTCTTTGCACTGGAGAGCCTTGTTTTTCATTAAGACATGCTATTCCATGGCTGTTTTTAATGTGTAGATGCTTTTCTCATAACAGATAGGTTCAGTAAAAAAATAAACATACTTCTGTTATGTGCCTCAAAAGTAGTTTTCATTTATTTTAAAGCTTCATCCTATAAGAAATTTTCTTTAAGCTAGAAGAGAGCTAATTGACTTACTGATAGCAAACCACTTCATTTGGGGGACCTGAAGTATAATTTCTTTTCATCCTGTTTGTGGCTACTCCAGAGCATTTTAAGAGTCTAAAGAAACACCTAAAGTGATGGTACAGATACACCCTGTTGGCATACAGCATAAAGCATGAACACAGTATTGAATACATGCATAACTGTTCTGTGCTTTGGTTCGTTTAGTGCGGTAATATGGCACGAGAAGGACTGCGCACACTGGTTGTTGCCAAAAAATCACTTACTGAAGAACAGTATCAAGATTTTGAGGTATGAAAGGACAGAGTGATCTTGTGCTTTATCATATTTATTACTTCAAGGAGAAGAGTCCTCTTTTTTATTAAGGTTACAAAAAATAATTGAGGTATTCTCCTCAACCTGTTAAAAACTTTGTCTTTTATTAGTGATGGTTCTGCAGTCATATGTAGGCTCCTGTTTGCTTTATTGTTGGATTGGACAGTATTTTCCCAGTAGCTAGTGCAATGTTATTTTTGTAGTCTCAGCAAGACCTAAAAAAAATCTACTTGTTCTCAAAGATAAGGCCTTTCCTCCTTAAAGCTGTGATGCCTAATTTTTAATAGTTCTTCAGGAGGCATTCTCTCTAGGTGAATTGTCAGAAGAGCCCTGTTTAACATTGGGTATAAAGTAAAATTGCTCCTTTAGTCTTGTTCTTCATTAAAGATATTTAAAGACAAACATTTAGCCTAATGAATCCATGCTATCACTGAGTGGTAGACTGAATGTATACTTTATGAGTCGTAGCAAATTCTAAGTGGGTTTGTGTTTGTGCAAACAGAGTCGATATAACCAAGCAAAGTTAAGCATACATGATAGAAACCTGAAGGTTGCTGCTGTTGTAGAGAGTTTGGAGCGAGAAATGGAATTACTGTGTCTCACTGGAGTAGAAGATCAGCTGCAAGCAGATGTTAGACCAACTCTAGAAATGCTAAGGAATGCTGGAATAAAGGTACTATGCACATATTGCTGACATACAGGTTATCATTTATTAACTTTTTAAATCAAGACATAGTTTATATTTGTCTGTATTTAGGTTCTTTCAAAGTAAGAAATGTGTCAAGTCATAAGCACATTCTGGGCATGAACTAGCAGAAACAAGCAAGAAACTATGTGCAAAGTTCCCTTGCCTGCCACAGGTTTCATCAATCTCAAACTTACTTCTGTAGGAAAACTACCAATGAATAGATGTATGTGTGTCTCAGTCATTTATCCCCTGGCTGTCTACAGTAAACTGTCCTTGCTGACACTAAATGAGTTTGGCACAAGATTTGTGTGACAACAGTGTTTTCAGGTTTGGCACTTGTAAGAAGTTTCAGCAAAGATCAAAAGGTGAATTATTTGAACTAAAATTCAGAATTGCCCTTGGGGTTTGTTCAGTTCGTGTTAAAGGGATGACATGAAAAGCCATGCAGAGGAGTTGGTTTGCTAGACACCTATCAGTTGCACATATACAAGTAATGTATTTGTTTGAGGGAGGGTTTCAAGTAAATACATGAACAATATCTGAGGGGAAGGGGCAAGATTATGAACATTTTGCTTTAAGCAGTGCCAAGCTCTGCTCCAAATAGTTGTAATGACTTTGCATTGGTTAAACTGAGTCAGACACAGTGGAATATTTTACATATGCTGCTTTTACTGAACTTCAACCCCTCCACTATCTACTGGAAGGGCAGCTCAGGAGGGCAAAGCAAACCAGGAAAATTTTGGAACACAATGACAATAATTTGCTTACACTGGTGATTGAGTCGTCTTACTAACGAGTCATCATACTAACAAACCTTCTTGGTGTTACGGGCCTAAGAGAGCTGTCACACAGTAAGAACACAGCTTTATCTCCTAAACTTTACTGCCTTCTCAGTTCTGCATGGTCAATGGGCAGGATCTCTTTGGAGTGTTGGGACTGTATCTCATGATCCAAGATTTGCTGTCTTGTGGCTTGGCTGCTGCTTTCTGAGATTATCACCAGGGTCACAGACTTGTGTTGCATCATTTTGCTGACAAATGTCATCTGTATCCTCACTTTTCTGATCAAGGTAGTATCAGGATCATAGGGAAAGGATTTTATGCTACCTCAGAACTTTACTTTGTCTTCATATACATTGAGATGTTGACCCTTGTGAGAACAAAAGGGGAATGGATCTGCAAAAAGTTAAGACAGTTCTTTTCTGATTTGCACACTATTGCAGTAAAAACTGTTTGTTAATTTTACTTCAAAATGCACAAGTCAGTTTATTTTCTTGGGTAATCTAATCCAAAAAGGTGCCAGAGAAAAGTTGGAGAGCAATGTCGTTTTGATTTGGAAAACAGACATGCTAATGTCTGTTTTCCAAACTCTTACATTATTTTTCAGATATGGATGTTAACAGGAGATAAACTGGAGACAGCAACTTGCATTGCGAAAAGTTCTCACTTAGTGTCTAGAAATCAAGATATTCATATTTTCAGACCTGTAAGTATAGTTCTAACTTTTTTTGTTTATTTATCAAAGGACAGGTAATAGCAGTGTTGCTGTATTTGATTAGTAGTTGGCTGGTTGTTGAAAACTATTGAATTATTGTACTGAGTGTCATAGGGTTGTTATTCAAGGCTGTAGAATTACAAAGCATTTAAGGGTGTTGGTTTCTATAGTTGCTGATGTGGTGTAGAAATATTTTTAGCCATGTTTGGATGACCCAGGTTTAACACGCATTTTACACCCTTCATAAGAGATGTAGCGAGTTACCTCTAAATAGTGATGGAGAGGGGTTTGTGTGAGGTGAGTTACTGAGCCACTAAGAAACTGTCCATGCATTTAGGCTGTCTGAATGTCATTCTTGCCTGTTTTAGCATCTTCATTGATAGAACTCTTTAGACTCAAGCAGAATTAATCCTAAATGAAACTGCGAACATCCTCTGTATAAACGTAGATCAAATTGGAACGAGAATTTTTTTATGTCATTATATATTTGTGCATTTCACCAACAGACTGTTTAAGTAATTGTTAGAAAAGTAAACTGAATCTTCATCTATACATTTTATATGTGTAGTGTCCACTTGACTGAAGCCAAACAAAAATAGATTTTCTAGATGTTGATTGATGCTGTGTGATCAGACGTAATGTGTCTGTTTGTTCTAAATTAACCATTTGCACCTACAAAAATAATTACATTAATATAATTTATATGTAAATGTATTTTCTTCTGAAGCATAAGAATGGCAAATTAGGCCCTGCAGACTACTATTTGCAATTAAATTATTAATGCTTCTGATAAAACTTCAAATCAATTTTTGTTGACCTTTCCATGTTGTAACACCACAAATTAAGTCTTCCTGAGCAAAATGTATTTAGTTGGGTCAGATTTTTATTTTCATTACCTTGATTGGTAATAAGAGGTCAGCATAAAACTGTGTTAATTTAGAGTACAAAAAGTTTTAAATTAGTTAGAAAATGCATTTATGCAGAATTACTTCTGTGGCTGTACTTGTTGCAAAGAAATAATTACTGAATTAATGTAACAAAATATCAACCACTATAACACTTCTACTGTAGTTATAAATTAGACAGAAAAAGCCTTTTGTTACTCTCTTTCCAAAAAGCTGAGTTTTGTTTTTAACAAAACTGTTTATTCTTAGAAGTCTCAGCTTCTACAGTTTGTAATTCTGGAGGTATTTACAAATTTTTTAGAAAACCATTCTGTTAGGTGAAATGTGGAACGGAGAGGACAATCCCTGCTCATCAGCTTGCATAAGTGCTGACATCTCTTCATCGCTGCAATGCAGACTAGGCCAACACAGTCTGGTGTTCCAACAGCTGCCAGACAAGGAGGTTTCTCTTTACATGCTTAATTGTGGGAAAAAAGGAAAAAAATCTGAATTGGGGCACGTGCATGGGTTTTTCTCTTTGCAGGGGCTTTTAAATGTAACTCAGATTTTATGGGTAGTAGATCCCATCTGCAGAGAAAAGGGTTCTTTGAACTGCATCAAGGACAAAACTTCACATTCAGTGCAATTAGGATTCATATATCTTAAAAGTTATTTTAATCAAAGTGTTAACAGAGACAAAATTAAAAGCGTAATCAGAGCTTGTGTTTTATTCTGTGCTTGGAACTCTGTCTAGCAGGATAGCTCTAAATTATATTGGTATTTATTGAGGGGAAAAAAAAGAAAACCAAAAAAACCACCACGAAAACCTAACCAAATTCAAAACAAAGCAAATTAAAAAAAAAAAAAAAAAAAACACACCCAAACTTGCCAGTTTCTTCAAAATCTGGTTATAATCTCAATTTTTTGTATTCTGTTTATAGTTCAAAACCTTTCAAAATGCATTTAGTAACCTTTGATTGTTTTTTGCATTTCACAGCCAGGCCTTTCTGAAACAATTATGTAAATTAAAAAAAAAAATCTATGATGTAATTCTTTCATGTTATACCACTTGATCTTGTCTTCAGAGTCATGCAAGATCCAAGAGGATTAGTACTAATGAGCATCTTTATGTGATCTTTGAAATCTGTGCCTGGTTACCAAAATTGAAGGGACAATTAATAGGAACACTTTATGTAATTCTAAGAGGATATTTTACTGGTTAATAAAAACAATTGAGGTTTTAAATTGGGAATTTTTTCTCTTTTTTTCTAGACCTGCCAGGATGAAACGACTCAGGCCAGCTCAAAATTCAGATATTTTCATGTCATTAATTCATTACTATTTTAGCCCCTGCAAGCTTTGGTGAGGAACCACCTAAGATGACTACATAGATTTTACTTGTTTGAGGATTACTCTTTAACTTCATAAGATTTGAGGCTTATAGTAAAATTCCATGGGTATTAGACTTGCAGTGGGATAAAACACTTGAATCAAGGCTTCTGGGTATGAGTTGTCAAAACTTGATTTGTTTAGGCAGGGTTTTTTTAAGAATATAACAAAATCTTTTAGCTAAGTGTTTTTTATTGAAGGTTGCCACTCGAGGAGAGGCTCACTTAGAACTAAATGCTTTTAGGAGGAAGCATGACTGTGCCTTGGTGATATCTGGGGACTCACTTGAGGTAAAAACTTAGTTTCTGTCAAATTATTTATATGCTTATGGTCAGAAAGTAATGTATCAGCATCTTCACGCTCTTTTTTTCAAGTATTTGCCCAAACTTATAAGTAATCCTTAGAGATACTGTTGCTTATAACGGAGTGCAAACTAGATTATATGTGTTGTAGATGTGCAAATGTTACTGGGTTTCTAGTCTTCTGTACAATAACAGAATGGAATTTGTATACAGCATGCTTTAGTAGTGTCTATTCTCTTAACCTCAAAGCATGTTGGTGCTCAAACTGACATTTTTTTTAATTTTAAAAATAATAAAGCCACAGTCAGGAGAATCTGTCTTTCTTTTTTTCCTCCCAGTTGGATGTTGTACATGGAAAAGTTCATTAACAGAAGTCTTTATACTATGTTTTTCTGTTGGGCTACATGTAGCAATATTTAATTGTAAATTAATCCAAGTGTCTTTTTTTTCCTCAGGTTTGTCTGAAGTATTATGAGCATGAATTTGTAGAGCTGGCTTGTCAGTGTCCTGCGGTGGTGTGCTGCCGATGTTCTCCCACCCAGAAAGCGCACATTGTGAAACTGTTACAGCACCACACCGGGAAACGCACATGTGCAATAGGTAACTCCTGGCACAATCCTCCTAGTAAAATCTGTAATAAATGTAATCAGCAGGTGGCACCACGGAGTAATAGCTGAAACAGAACCAGAGAGACTTCTTTACCAACCTTTACCGATGGCCAGGTAGTAGTTGTGGCACAAAATGTCATTCCATGAGAAAGGTGTGGTTATCTTCTCTATTCTGCAAGAAAGTCTTGATTACTGAAGTAATTAATCATAAGTCATAGATAATTGTAAGAATTTAAAGGTATGTAAGAGGTTTTTCAAATACTATAAGGCCAGGAGAATAAAACCTCTGAAGGACTGAATATTGCAGTGACATTTTCCAGGTGATGGAGGAAATGATGTCAGCATGATCCAGGCAGCAGACTGTGGAATTGGAATTGAAGGCAAGGTAATGTTAGCAGTTTCATTGTGTAATGTGTGTCACATAGCAGCCTAGTAGAATGTGATTAGAAGCTTTGTTCTTAAACAACAGTGAATTGATTATTTCTAATTAAACTATTCTGTAGGATGATAAGAATGCTTAGTCTTTATTATTTTTGTTTGTATGTCTTCTGCTTTATCTTTTAAAAGCAGAAAAAACTATAGTTATTTCTGTGTCGTATTTACCTGGAAGAAGCAGAAGAAGCAATTAAACTTACTTGTTGCAGCCCACTGCATCTCAGAAGATGCTCAAAAAATTGTGGTTCATGCAGGGTTGATTTTCAAAGACAGAATAAACTTATCTTTTAAAATTCACTATTGCTTAGAATTTTGAAACTTGATACACATCTTTTACACTGGGCTTCATATTTGAAATATTTTTCTTTTGTTCTAGGAGGGGAAACAAGCTTCTCTAGCAGCTGACTTTTCTATCACACAGTTCAAACACATAGGTAGGCTGCTGATGGTACATGGCCGAAACAGTTACAAAAGGTCAGCAGCACTTGGTCAATTTGTCATGCACCGAGGCCTTATTATTTCAACTATGCAGGTATTTAAAACTTTGTTTTCTGAATTGTTAAAATCCTTATGTCTGTCTTTGAAATGTCACAAAATCCTAATTAACCAGTATTATTATTTTTTCTATATTGTATTGCTTTGTATATAGAATTATATTAAATAAGTAATTATCTGCTTTTTGTAGGCTGTATTTTCATCAGTCTTCTATTTTGCATCTGTTCCCTTGTACCAAGGATTCCTAATGGTAGGGTAAGTCAAAGCAACAGTTACAATATCTGGTAATAAACATGGCAAACTAACTGGTTAAGTAACTCCGTGGGCTTGGTGTCATCCACGTTTTCCATGCATTTATCATGGGTACACTACCAAAACCTGGGATGAGCGTACCAAGACGTGCACTATATGAGAGGAGAAGTCTCATTATCAGATCTCTGGAGAGAGGGATCTGCATAGCCTTAGAAAAAGATATCATAGAACCTGTGCACATACAGGGTGAAAACAATAAAGAAAATCTCCCAGCCCAGCCCAGCTTCAGCTGTCACACAGACTGATCTACAAACCTCAGTGAGAGTCACTGGGTTTTATGTTGAAAATGGAGCTGAAGCTACTATGGAATTTCCTCTGAGAGTGCACTATCCAAGTTTGCCACACAGATTTCCATTCATGTGGATATGTGCAGCATTAGGAGCGCCTTGGTCATGTTGCAGCAGCTGGTTTAGTAATATGGTTCCCCAAGTTATACAGCTGAGAGTTGTGCATATGTTCGTGTTTTGTCCCTGTTCTCTGTCTCTACTGACCTAAGAGCTTCTTTTTATTCTTCTTGTAAATAATAACAACTTAAATCAACAGTAATTTAAATCTTAGTCAAACCATGGTCTGATTACACCAGATTTTGCAGAGGCAAACAGTAGACCTCTCCAAAATGTTTGCAGAAGTTGTGCAAAGTTCCAGGGAAGTACATATAAAAGTGTATATCTGGCATGTGTACAATAAAATCCAAAGCCACTTACAGAGCTGTCAATACTTATTCATCCACCTGCTCTCTCCAGGTTGTCCAGCATATAGTGCTATTTTTTTTTTCTTTAGTTTTCATACATCCATCTGTACATGAATTTAAATGTCAGGTCTTTGGACTGGTTGTCCAAAGTGCAAGTGCAACAGGAGTATGGTAACCAGTGATAAGCTTGGATGATAGAAGAAAGAAATGTGTTTATTGGTCTTGAGTGTATAAGAACTCTGTAGCTTCTCACAGCTGACAGCTCCCAGAACCACAAGAGCAGGTTGCATGTGAAAGCTGTATTGGTAAGCTGCCTAAGTACTGGGAAAAAGAACCAGCTTAATTTTGCTTCCATAAAAAGAATAATTCAAGTCAGTAGATTAGTTTAAAATTATATCATATAAAAGTGTTAATGTGTGTTTTTTCCTCTCTCCTAGGTATGCAACCATATATACTATGTTTCCAGTCTTCTCTCTTGTATTGGATCAAGATGTGAAGCCAGAAATGGCATTGCTATATCCAGAACTTTATAAGGATCTCACAAAGGTATGAATGTCTCAGTGCTCTGCTACAAACAAATGCTGAAATATCCAAAGTGCAAAACTGGAATTCTTGTAATCACTTTCTTAAGGTATTCTGAGCAAGACAGATTGCACAACTATTGCCATCTCCTGTACTATTAAAATAATCCAGAGTACCAAACATTTCAATCATTTTTATTAGTATATTTCTCCAGTCACCAGAGGTTGTACTGAAATAATTCAAACCTGAAGGTATGTTGATAAAGCAGCATTGACTCTGGCCCCAAAGTCTCTGATGCAGAGTTGTGTTTACGTTTTCACATCTTATTTTTCCTTTTTAACTGGTGGATTAATTTATAGATTTATTTTTTTCTAACATGCAGATATTTCTGCTGATGTCTCAAAAAAAGTCTTCTTTTAAATAACAGATATTTATAACTGATATATCTGAACTCAATCATCCATAGATACTGCTTTCTTTGTGTTTGCACATACTTGCAAACAATCAAAGTTTATAATTTTGTTATCTACAAGAGTAAAATAAATCTCTAAATTCTGTTTTAATAGGTTTTTTGAAAACTTATTTTTGATGTTTCTTCTTCATCCTTACCTGTCAGCTAGAAAAGTTATCATCCAAGACAGAAGCAGATGGTCTTTTTAAGGGATAGTAAATTCTTCAAAGATGTTTCTCAAAGTTCAGAAGCAGACTCAAATTAAAGAATGTCCAAACTTTCCCAAGTCTTTCTCTTTTTAATTGCACTAAATTATCTATTACCTATGTTAGTCTGGGATCATTTTTTTCCTCTGTTGGGATCTTGATTATTTCTCTGCTTGAGAATCTGAAGTTTTTGAGAGTTCAGTCCATGGTCAAACGAAAAAGCATGGCCTTCACCTGCTAAATAGAGTCATAAACTTTCCTGTGGAAAGCTGTTCACAGAACTTGGAACTTGCTACAGTAATGAAGAAGTGCTGATTCTTGCCTGTTTTAAATTGATCATTTCTTTTGTGGCAAAATGGCTGCTTTGTTTGCCACTTTATCCTTTAAATTATGTATCCTTTCAACTCTTCCGTTCTAACAAATTTCATCAGTATCCTCACAGAATGCAAGAGTCATATCACATGTACAGCATTTATTCCTTGATTTTTGCATATGTTTCAGTCTGTACCATTCACAATCAAAAGATTTAAAATTTGTTTGGTAATAATTACATGCTGAAAATTTGTCTTAGTCATAAATTTATTCTATGAAAGCAGATGGGCAGTTTATCCATCTGCTTTCATAGAATATAACATTTAGAAGTTACTAGTAAGGAACTGCAGATTTGCTTAAGATTTTGGTCAGTAAGTACACAATGCTGTAGTTGTTTTGAAAACTGCATTTTACAAATAAAAAATAAGTGAATTTTACTGTATTTGTCATTCTGAAAACCAGACACAGCATTGCAAGCTAAAGGATCTCTTCTGTTTAAGGCTATGAATTCTTCCTCCCAAATTTAGACTTTGTGTGATTTCTATACAAGCTTGTAGTGAAGAATCATTGAAACAAGTAGAAGCTTTGTAGCCTTTATCACTTCAAATACTGCTTCTTTTACTTGTAAAATGTTTCTCTAGCAATGAACTATTAAAAATATATTAGCTGAGTAGATTTATTTTTTAAAGTTGTGTTTAACTGTCCTCTCACATGTTTCCCTTAGGGAAGATCTTTGTCATTTAAGACTTTCCTCATCTGGGTTTTAATCAGTATTTACCAAGGTAGGAGAGAGTCCTAATTTTGCTGAACTGGAAATTTTTTTTCTGCTATTAGCAATATTGTTTTTCAGCTGCAGGTTGAATTCCCAAAGCTTAACATTTCATCAGCAGTTATATATATTGCTTTCTGTTTATCTCATAAATCGATACTCCTGTAGTGTTCCAGGCCTATTCAAAACACAGTGTGATCGGTATTTTTATTGGTGCATGTCGCCTAAAAAAGGACATGTTTTTAATTAAATGCTAATCCAGAAACATTTTAATGAGTGCTTATCATATTGCATGTATTTACACAGTAGTTTTCTTTCATTGACTGACAGAAGTACTGTTGAAGAAATCTGAATTATATAATCAGTTAAAAGTAATTACACTTTCAACAATATCTCATTTATTTGCAGCACTTGACAAAATGAGGTTAATTAACAGTTCATTAGATATATTGCACTAAAAGGTGTTGAATTTTCTAATATTTTGATTTCTGCATGGCTTTACTTTGGTTGGCCTATTTCACATGTACGAAGTACAGTAAATATCCTTTTTTTAGAAAGATCAATGTTATAAAAAATGCTGGACAAATTTTCATAGTGAGCAATCAAACGTTCAGTGTGCAGTTGTGAGATCTGGTACAGTGAAATTTTACTGCAGAGTGTATTGCCAACCTAGTGTCCCTCTCCACCCTACCCAGGTGGTATTCTGATGTACGGAGCCCTGCTGCTTTTTGAATCTGAATTTGTACACGTCGTTGCCATTTCCTTCACTGCTCTGATCTTGACTGAGCTCTTGATGGTTGCACTGACCATACGAACATGGCACTGGTTAATGGTGGTGGCTGAATTCCTCAGTCTTGGCTGCTATGTGGCCTCTCTTGCATTTCTAAATGAATACTTTGGTGAGTAAAAGTATTTTAGCAAAGAACAGTTTTGTATTTTTAATAATGTTTTTCTCTTCCTTACTTTTCAATTAAGAATAGGTGATGTTTTGAAATGCAGCTTTCTTTATAAGAAATATAACTGAGTCCAAATTAGGCCTAATTAATGTTGGGTTAAAGTATTCTCTTACCCTTTTCTCCTAGAATTCAACAATCCTTATCTTGTTAGTATCTGTTAGTTTATCTAGATGATAAACTTTACTCAAACCACTCATACCTTTTCCATCCTTGGTCTGATATTGACAGTCCAAAACTGCATATCTTAAATTTGCTTTGAGATTTGCACTATTGAAAATAGATATGATTTGTAAAAAATCAGGATCTTTTGCTGAATTGGTACATTATTTTGTATACCAGACCAAGTGGACCTTGTTAGATCTAACTCACGAGGCTCAAATTGCTGAATTATTGTTAGGGAGTGATGCAGCAGCCTCCTAGGAAAGATACCTTATATAGGGACCATTGCTTCATGATTATAGTAAGCTTGTATTAAACTTGCTTTGCTTTAAGTTTTGGTATGCCGTGCTGTGTCTTAAGGTTCTGATGGTTTATAGTTCACAAGATGAAAGAACACATTCTAACTGCAAATCTTAGCAGTCAAAAATGTGAACATCAAAATAATACCTATTTCTTCTTGGATCAACTTATCCTTTAGTAAAAATAAAGTGTGTCTGTGATTTTGCAAACGTAACTTAGAGAAATATGCATAACAAATTTAATTACTCCTCACAAGAGGCAGAATCCAGCTCCTTCTTCTTTGCTTTTTAGGATCTGATGAGTACAGTTGCCCTCCTTCACCTGTCCTTTCACACAGCAGAATTTAGCATTACATGGCAGTTTCTAGAAGTCTTAAAATTCTGCCTTCACTCTCTCAGTTCCCAGGTGTTCGATGCTAGGGGTAGTGTGTGTGCATTATATAATTATTTATTTAATCAGTAAATGCTTCACTGCCTGTCCCAGGTGTTCTGTTCCTTTCCAGACTTCTCAGGAGTTAAATTTTAGTGAAGAAACAACCCCGCTGGGCTTGATACCTGTATTGTATGCTATTGCAGGTTTGTCAGGGTACCCTTTTGTTTTCTCTGACACTGATGCACAGACACATTCATAGAGATTATTGGGTGGATTTTTGAACCTCCACAGTCAGATTACAAATTAAAGGAACAAACAAGAACAGATATAGATACTTGCACTTGAGTCCAGACTTCCAGGAACTTCATAAAGCAGAACTTGCAGCTTCACCTTTGAGAGTGCAGTATTGGCAACAGACAGTCCTTCCGTCCTCTCTGGTGTTGTTCTCTGAAAAACACTTTTAGATGATGTTTGCAAAGGTGTGAAAACTGCAGGAACTTTGTTTCTTGCAAACTTTTCTGTAAAGGGGAGTGTTTTCCTCTCTGTGCTCATGTATTTGCTGGGCAAACCCAAGCATAAATGGTTGCATGGCTTCTCACAACCCAGGGACTTCCCTATTTTTTGTATTTGAGAGTACTGAAAAGGCTGCAGTTTCATGAGATTTTGTAAAGAGGTATTTTACTGTGCGTTATTCATCAGTTAATCTGAGAAAATGCCTTTCTCTTAGTCTCACTTCTGCTTAATGCTTTATTCTTATTTAATCTGTCCCATTATAACTGGGGGAGGGAGCTTTTTTGTGTCTGTGATGTAACATAAACCTAAGTGATGGTTTGCAGTTCACAATATAGAACAACTTCCGTGGATCAGGAAAAACAGTCCAGACCAATAGTGCTTGACTTCACTGGCAAATAAACTTATTTCACTGATGTTGCTTATAAGGATCATCTCCTTCCAGAGCAATTATATGATGACATGGCTCTCAAATTAGAAAGGCAAAAATATTTGATACTGTTCTACAGCTCTGACTCATGAAAGTAAATTAGTTTTTATGTTTCTGAGTTAATTGCACACAGTGGCCTTTTTAGGGTGTCTGTGATAGGTTACATGGGCTTTCAGTGTGTCTAAGCTGGCTTGGGCTAAAACTGCGTAACAAGTTTATACATTGAAATTTAATATGCAAAGTATTTTTAATGAGTAGAGTTGGAGCAGGAAAGCATTTCTTTATTGCATTTTCTGAGGCAAATTTTCATTCACATGATCAAGTTGCTTATACAGTAAATTATACCTTGAAGTGAAATGTAAGAAAAGTGCCAATCTATTCACAATCTTAAAACATGACCAAATGTAAAATCTCTGTTTTCAAAGTGTTTTGACTTAATTGCTGCTTAAAATAATCTGATTGACATGTGAAAGGCAATACTAATCCAGTTAATGCTACTAACATCTTTTTCATTTCCTCTTTGTGTAGCTAACCTGTTTGGATTTTTGCTTTTTGGGGTTTTTTTTTTGGTTTTGTTTTTTTTTTTATTTGCATAACTTTTGTATTTTCTGTAAATCTGTCCTTTCATTTTCCCTCTTTGTGAAACAGGTATAGGCAGAGTGTCTTTTGGAGCTTTCTTAGGTAGGTGAAGTTTAACTTTTCTTGAAGCTTTGGGTTGGCTTTTTGGTTTTTGATCTTTTAAAGATTCATTGTAGAGTAGTAAATTTCTTAATATATGCATTTGTAAATAATGGGAAAAATTTAAAAAAAAAAATTATTGGGGTTCACTGAGTTTTTAGTGGGATCTTTCCATCTCTCCAATTAAGTATAACCTAATTACCACAAATAGGGTAAAAAAAATCATTAGCAAGCATAGTGTGTCAGCATTCTTGTTAATTTTCTGTCATAAACAATTAGCTTTTCCATGTGGCTTGTAGCCATATCACTACATTGTTTTGCCTTGAAATTTTTGGGCTCTAATTTAATCTCTGTGATTTTAAGAATCATTCAGTGTAGATGTTGTAAGAAAAATAATCAATGCAGAATAAAAGAGCCAAAGAGCAAAATTTCTGGTTGAGAACTTATAGTGGGTAAAAACCATTCCTACTAGTAGAAAGATAAGCTGAATTAACTCTTTGTTATGAGAGAGTCTTGCTTTTAAACTGAGATTCTGTTTCCCCTAAAAATTACTTCAGCTGCAAAACACTGTAAAGATCATAAAGGAACTCTGAAGTTCCTGTCTAAAAAAAATAATTGGCAAAAGCAAAAGGCTGAGGTTAACTTTCTGTTGCTTTATTGTCCTTTTTTTTTTTTAATTGGACAATGGCATAAGCAAACAATTAAGAGACTTTTATTGACTTTGCACTGTGGAAGTTCCAGTTTCCATGTTACTGGCCCCCATTACTGATTTTCCCTTTTTGTTTCTGCAGATGTTGCCTTTATCACAACTGTGACCTTCCTGTGGAAAGTGTCAGCAATCACTGTTGTAAGCTGTCTTCCACTTTACATTCTCAAGTACTTGAAGCGCAAGTTCTCTCCTCCAAGTTACTCCAAGCTTACCTCGTAAAAGTGATTATATTCCTATGGGTTTTCACTCACACCAGTCTGCAGATTGCATATTCACTGTGCTTTAGTGTCTATGGATTCGTGTTGGACTAAAGAAACTTAAAAAAAATCAAAAATCAAAAGGGATAGCATGAATAGAGCACAAAAAGAGGAGGAAGCATCTGACAGATACAATAACACAGAAGTACACTAACAACTATCAAAGATAAACTAAATTCTCTTTGTGTTGATTTTTTCTTTCAGTTGTTATGATTATAAAATAAAAACAAATTACCTTTGATTTGACAATGCTTCTGAATGGTTTCATTGCTACTGTAAAGGATCTTTTGCTACTGTAAAGGATTTTTTCCAACTGTGTTTATCTTCTGCAGTTAAATTGAAAGTTTTGTTATTTATTACATAATTTTTTCTGTTTTTAATTATTGTATAACTTCTTAATTCAAGCCCTTTCTTTTAATGTTTATATATGGAAAAGTTCATTCATCCATACTTACTGTAACAAACCTAATACCTGTAAATGCCCGTGTCTGTATTAGCAGCTATTATTCCTCATCAGACATTGATTAATATGCACTATTTGAATTATGTACTGATGTCTACATAGCACAGTATTATTTTAGGAGCTGTTGTCCTATTCTGTACTCTCCATTTCTGGCACCAGTAAATTACAGATGTGTGATGTTGACAGCAGTTCTTTAAATGCACATTGCAGCCAGGTTGCACAAAAGCTGTTAAAAATTAAATTTTAAATTCTGTACATAATTCCACAGCACTTATTGATCTGTACAGATATCAAAACATGGCTGCTCAGTAAATATGTTTTAAAATTCTTATTCATTTTGTATTTGTAAAACTGCAAATAGTGTCAAAGTACATTTCTATATATGAGAAGTCCAGTAAACCTTGTATTAGCTAATATGTTTAAATTGCCTTGTAATCTGTTTACTTAGGTTACTCAGGTAAAAGAAAATAAGAGGAACACGTGAACATCATGGTAGGAAAATCTATCATCTTCCAAGTTGTAAATGTTATGTTTTTATAACTTAGTTTGGGTGCAAACTTGTCAAAAAGAAATCAAAACATTTTTTTTGTAAGCTGTCAGAGTTGAGTATCTTGGCTGAGTTATGACACTTTATAGCAGCTGAAGATTTTTTCCAGAAACTCAAATACTCTGATGCAATCTGAAGGGTCCAAATCTTCCACACTGTACTGGCAAGTAGGATATATTAATTTTCCATTATGATATAACTTTGCTTTCTCATGAAGTACATATAATGAATTTGGCATAGTCTGTTAATCAGTGGAAAGGAACAACATAACTATTCATGCTTTCTTTATTAAATATTTATGTGTGTGTTTTTAAAACCCACTTAATATGGATGTCATTTTTATGTTTGACTGTATGCCTTTACAAAATAATTCCTTGTTTAGTCTCTTTTCCCTTATGCCATTATTACTTTGGATGAGGAATACTTAATTGATGATTATAACTACTTCCTGGGAGAGCAGAGGAAATGGCTGCAGAGCTATTTGGATTCCACCCCACTCCCACTCCATTAATTTTTGTTTTCCAAGTTTTTCTAACTAGCTATTTATCTGCTTTTTTTAATTTTCATTCCTCATTATAAAAGCAATAAAGCCTAATTTCTACCAAATATTAGTGGTACATGTATTAAATAAACTACTGAGGTAGTTTCCTTTAATTACCCAACATCACAGACTAGTTTGCCCTGTCCCTCTGTGAACTCGCTTCTGTAAATCCCCACAAGATGTCACTGTTCTTGCATATTAGCAGGAGCCTTTCTGCATTCGGTGGGGTTTTGCCAAGATGCTCCTGATTTACGTTTTTAGTTTACTTCTGCGATATTTTTGTCACTGATTTGCGTTAGTTTTTTGTTTTCCCCAATAAGTGGTGATTACTTTCAAACAATTAAGAAAAGTCACCAGTGTGCAGTTCTTCTGGAATGTTGCTGGTGTTTTCTTCAGACCTTTTTGTTTTACACGCTGTGGGCTCACAACCACATGCCTAAGATCCAGGAGATAAGCAAAAGCTCAGAGTTGGTCATCTTTCATCTATACATCGCAGCTGTGAAATTGGGCAGAAAATGAGAAAAAAACACAGAACTTTAACAGCATGAAGGTGATAGTGTTGCTGCAATACATCTGAGGGAGAAACAATTGTACCCATGGGTAAAGAACTGCTGAGTTAGAACTTAAGTGTAGGTATATTAATTTCCAACATTAAAACACCTAAGGCTAGGGTGATAGCAAATGTATAGGTTCTGTACACAGCTATAAGCCTTTCAAAAGTGGAGTCAGTTCTCTAAAGTGCCTGCTTTCCTTAGTATTTCCAATATATAGCAAAGGTCCAGATTCAGCTCACACTTTGTTTTAAGGATTGTGGAAGCCTGACTCAAGTCACTTACCTTGCTTTTGAGTCTCAGCTTACATAAACACATTTGAGCCTTGGCTCTGCAAGTTACACCCAGAAGGACCTTAGATTTACGTGGAATTAAATAAATGTTTGCTTTTGTGAGCTCCTATGTCAGATGTATTTCTGAAATGGTAATCATGTCTCTCTGAAAACATACGGAAAACAATTTCAGAACTGGGACAGAATGGAGGAGCAAGGTGTGACCAGGAAATACATCTTCACCAAAGTAACTTACATAACAATACATGGGCCATGTTTAATAAGCACATGAGCTGAACACCTAGATTTTCAATGTAGTTTGATGGAAGAACAGAGGGAAAGGAGAGATCCTGCAAAAAAGGAGAATACTGATAACCCTATTGGGTTTTTCTGATGCTATTCCAAAATTATGTGTTCGTGTAATTGCTGGAAAATATTTCACTTCATAAGATATTAGTTTGCAAATGGAAGATAAATTAAATCCTTGCATGCTTACATTAAACTGTAGCACTTGTCCATGAATGTGTTTACATCAATGTTTTTATGTTCAAACTGAGCTTGCTGACTCATGCAAACAGAATTCAGCTGTGTAGTATCTCCTGTTTTCTTCCTAAACCTTCAAAGTGGTTGTCAAAAAATGTGCCATTGCTTTTATATATACACTGGAAGTGTTTGCTATCTTGATGAGCAGCTTCCGCTTGAGCAAGCCTGTATTACAAACGTCCTACTCTCCATTTGCAAGAGTGTGAGTTGAAACTTTTCTTCAGTCTCCATTTAAAACGTGTCTGAAAGAGGGAGCCTTGTAGTTGGGAACCTTTTTGGACTGGACAGCATTTCTGTAGGTATTTAAGCAAGAATTTTGATAGCCACTTATGCAGTTAAACAGCTGAGGATCAGCTTCTGTAGACGAAGAGGAGGTTCTTTCTCTACTGATTGCTCTTACAGGGTTCACTGGAGGCTGGGGCTGTTCAAGCCTGATCCACCTCTGGTTGCATGTTAACCTCAGGTGAGCTGGTGAGCGAGGCCTGGCTCGCTGTACAAAGGACAGTGAGGCTTTGGAGATGGGCTGTTAACAGAGATACCCCATTGTGACTGCTTTTCCTGCTTCTGCAGAGCTGCGTAGTCCTGGATTTTAGATTGGCAAAATAATATGAAAGAGGCTTTTGCATCTATTTCACACTTGCATCCCTTCACGTGCCCAGAGCTATTAATGCGGCTCCAACAACTCCTGCAGGGCAAAGGAATTTATTGCAAGTATGTGGGCTCTGGATGGACAGTTCTCCTTAAAAAATGACAGCCACCAAAGGAGATCAGGCTGTCCTGCTCTTGCTACTGATGCAGAAACTGTTCCTGTAGGTCCTGCTTACACTGACATCCATTTCAATTTTACCTTCCATGGAGTTTCTTCTCATTTTTGCTGGCCAGAAAGGAAAAAATTGGGTCAGCAGTCTCTTATAATACTTAATTGAATAACCTTTCTGTATCTAGGCTGTTATTGTTATAACTCAATTGAAACTTGAAGGCAATCACAAAAGCCCTTCAATATGTTAGCCCCCCGTAGGGAGGAAAATCAGTACAAGTGAACAAAGACAACACGGATCGAACATTATATGTAAATAAACAGGAGGCACAATGTCTTTAACGCTGTGTTAAAAAGCGTAGGAATTTCTCTTGTAAACAAAACACACTTAAAGCGAGATACTTCCCAACAAGTATTAACTACCCAACAGATGCCCTCAGCAGGGTTCACAGCTGTTATTGCAAGTGGGAATTTGCTCAGCCAATTGCCAACAAAATCCACCTCAAATAGGCAATTGCACTGAAAGACCTATTCACTACTTCATCGACCAAAACTATAGTTTTGATCAAAATATTTTACAGCAGAGGTGGTGAAACCTGGATGCCATGAAAAGAATAATGAGAGCACGCTCTGCAGTGGAGTTGACAAATTCTGCTTTATTCTTCTATTCCTGACCAGGTTTTAGCAGAGCTGCAGCTGAGTTTCTCCTGATTGTAGTCTCCTCCTGTCCTCTAGCATGCTTTCAATGTGAGATGGTAATCAGCAATATTAAACTTCTAAATTGCTCAAAAAAAGCAGGCTTGAGTAATTTTGCTTTTGGAATTTAGCCTTTATGCATTACTGAGCTAAGAAAAGATCATCATCTGCTCTGAGGAGATACTGGGTACTATAGCTGTGATGCATGATAAGTATTTATTGCCTGGCTTTATTCGTCTGGCAGTAAACTACCTTTATTTCCTCTGCTTTTGACAAAACTGCTAAGAACAAAAAGAGCTTTGGTTATAACGATCATGTAGCTTTAACCACGCAGTACACAAAATAGACCATTGTAATTCTTACTTGTAGAGCTGCTTTCCATTGTTTTTCTATAATACACACATTTAGTTTTTTCCATGGGCCCTTTGTGTTTTGCTCTAAGTTCTAAGCATGCATTTGATTTTGCAAAGTAAACACACGTTGTGTGGAAGCAAATTATAGATAACTACTTCAAAAGTCTGTTGAAAATTAATTCTTGGCTGGAAGGCCGGGGGTTGTTAATGGATGAGCAGACCTGTAAGGGGTAAGTGTATGTGCATATGTTTTGTATTTATTGCAATTATCTATTGCCTATTTGAAGGAGAGATCTGGGAATTCTCAGTCAAGATGCTCCTCTGGGGAAAAGCTCTATGCTGCATGTGCTCAGTAGAGGAAGATGAGCTGTTTTTTCCCCTGTGTGTAACTGCTGGTTGCTGCCTCCTCTTGCCATTGAATTCCAAATTCATCTGCAGGAACACAGCTACACAGGCACTTCCTCCCACAGTTTCTGCTTTCCAGAGTACCTTCTCCCTTCATCAGGGTACTTACTCTTCCATGACAGTCACTTGAATATGTCTGTTGGATATCTGGATCCCAGCTGAATGAGGTTTATCCCAGCTGTAGAAGGTCATTTTCCGTGTGAGTGTCATGAGCACGACAGGTCACACAAATGTGGTCTAGTATATACACTTGTCCAAATGCAACTAAAGCAATTTTAGACAATCTGTGATTGAAAATCAATAAATACAACTAACCTGAGCACATACAATTTTATAAAATTCTAGGAAGAAGGTGAAGGGAAACACAAGTTAATGGCTTTGAAACTTTCACCCTGTGGCTCTAGTGGTTTTGCCTTGCTTACAGTTGCCTTTCAATTTCTTGCACAATCTTCTTCACATGAGAAAATAGTAAAATATTTCACATTGCTAAATTAGTAATTTGATTTTTAAAAATATCCTAGCTGGAGACCTTCACTTTACCTTCCTACCTGCGCATGACTGCTTTTAATTCTGGTAGGTCCTTTTACATCATTTTTGGTGTTATAATACATGGAGGGTTGAAAGTTTAAAGCAACGTATGACAATATCCGTACAGTTGCTTGGAAATTGGATGCTATAGTGAAGGATACCAATATTAAATATTTAAGAACCTTGAAGTGTTGAAATTTACAATTATTGTATGATTCTGTACATAAAAGATGGAAGGAAAAAATCTGCTGCTCACAGCAACTTGGGTTTTAGATTCCCTTAACTTGTGCAGACTTCAGAGAAAGAAAAACCAAATAAGAAACCCACATGGCAAATCTTACTTGAAAAAAAAATTAGGAAAGTAAGCCTTTTAGGAGGACTGTGAGACTCACACCTGAATGTCTGGAGCTACTGAGAGAAATCATGTTTTTAACAACCCATCTTAGGAACACCTGCCTGAAAGAAACAATTCCAGACAGTCAAAATGCCATGCATTTCTGCCTAGCTTGAGTATCAATCTGGCCCTGCTTGCATTAAAAGAGATTTGATTTCTCCTTATGAGGAAGGACCAGAATGGGCTGTCACACTGCACTTGCATTGTCCTGTTACCCTGATAGGGGCAACCACAGCGAGGTCCCTCTGTGCTTTCTTCCAGCTGTGCCCACCGGAATGTTGGGACACGGGTGGAAGAAGTCCCCAGCCTGAGCAGTTCTCCAGTTGTTGAAACAATTGACTTCTGTGTAAACTTGTTTGTAGTGCTGGAAGGGAGGAAAGGAGGAGAAAAATAAGCTCTCTTTGTATAACCCAAAGCAGATCTGGGGGGAGTGGGAAAAAGCCAAGCTGCAGTCACATAACCATGCTGCCAGCTTGCCATCTGTCCAAAAGCAATTACTTGGAGATGGCAGGTGAGAAGGGAGAACAAGGTTATAGCTCAGCTGTAACGCAGACCCAGCCACAGTAACTGATCTGGTACGTGGCAGCACAGGAGTCTTTCTTCTTGACATGCAGGTAACTCACTCTGCCAGCTCAGACGTATCATCACTGTGAGTGATGGAGTTCCCTGCTGGAGAAGCAGGGAAAGGCTTCTTACAGCAAAGCCTGCCCTAGAGGCAGCTACCTCAGGGCATGGCAGCAGAGATGTCCGAAAGTGCAGAGCTTTAAGTGTTCTGGTCAGACACTGGAAATACCTTTGGAAGCAGAAGGCTGGGGAAGAAAAAGGGGGAAACTTTATTTTACCTAAGGCCCAACAAAAACAAACTCTCACCCCTCCACCCTGTGCTACACTGGACAGTGCAATGGAACATCCAGACTGTGCATGCTGCGGGATCCATGCAGCCCTCTGCAGCTTTCACCTCCCAGCCCCCTGGAGAAAAATCCAAAGGCTGCTTCTGTTGCTTCTGCAGCTGTCTTGCAGGAGCCCTGAGCCCGTGGCGCTGTCTGTCTGGCCTTGAGCCACCCAGTGCCACTCGGTGTGCAGGCCCCTAAGCACAGCATGCTGCTGTGACCCTGTGCTCATAGCAAGTCACTTGGCATCATCCTGGGGACATCAGGAGATCTCCCTCAGTCTTTCTGCAAGCCATCTTGTTTGTGTTCTGATCATTTGATTGGCCATGTCTTTGCCCTAGCTATTCATCAGCACCTTCCATTCCTGCTTGTGGTGTTCTCCTCTGAGTAACCTGGGTGTCTGGGGCCTCTTTGAAATTGCAGCCTGCTGATCCTGTCGCTGTTGACTCAAGCACAGTCACATCTGCGTGTGGGTCAGGTTTGGTGACTACAGTCAAGACTTCGTTTATTTGTGTTGTATTTATTTTTAAAGATGGGACACAAATTCCATGAGAGAGACTCATTTGGTGATCATGTGAAGAGAATGACCAGGCAGCTGCTTGTGGCTGAGCTGCTTTCAGGGAAGCTGAATTCAGTATATGCCAGTATATACTGGCACTAAGGGAGAAATTTGGGAAGGGAGACACCAGATAGAGCCCTCCAGCAACTCAAGGAAAACATGAAAAACAAAGGCTTTTCTATAGTCTTTCTTGTTACCTGCCAGTCCTGTTTGAGTTGCAGACATCTCACAGCTCTTCTACTTTGTGTCCCTCCTTTTTTGGTGTGGTACTTTTCCCAGGCATAAAAAATGTGGGAACTTTATCTCTTCCTAAGAGAAAGAAAAAATGGGAGCTGCTTGCAAGTCTGAAATACAACAATCAGCTTCGTATTACACAAATTTCAATGAGAATATCAAAACCTGAGGCAGGGAATAAGAACTTGAGATGTGAACCGAATCAAGGGGGAAACCTAGTAATTTCTATTGTTTTGCCCATGCAACAATTTATATTCCCAGCCTATTCCACCAGAAGTGACTGGTGGTTTTAAATTATACTATTTTTAAGATGTTTGTTTTTTAAGTAGGAGCCTGGTTTTCAAAAGAATGCTAAATATTTGCCGTACAGGCCTTCAGCCTCTTGATTAATCTTAAGCTGGGCAAACAAAATGATCAGCTGGAAGGGAGTAAACCATAGTACATGAACAACAAATAGATAATTGGTTTTGGTATCACATTATGGAGCCGAGTAGGATGCTGGAGATAATGATACAGAGGCAGAGAAAGACCCCCTTTACTCATTAAGAGACTGACAAGGGAAGAAGTTTGGCTACCACTGAGAATGCATGAAAGAGAAAATATGACAATAGTGAGAGACAGTGAGATGACAGGCTGGGATTAGTCTGTAAGGAGAAAGGTCCTAAGATGTGTTGACTTGGGAGGAAAGAAATGTTACCTTTTTCTTAGAAGGAGGCAGAATTTTCATCAAGGTGGTAAATCTACTGATTTAAAGTCTTTGACCTGTGGGGGATTGACAGAGTCATTTACACATGGCATGAAGGAAGGACTTCTTCACTTTTCACGTGAGATTGATCATCCTCCTTGTTTAAGGCACGTCACCTTAGGGATGGCTTCACTTGGATTTGAATTTTTTCATATGAAAATAAAGTTTGAATTTTTGCTATATTCAGACATGGTCACTCTAGAAGTTATCTGGTTAACTTTGGTGTAATTCCATATTCATCACTCAATTTCCTCATCCTCCAGACTATTGCAATCTTACACAAATATGTGCACTCTGAGTGTAGGAAATACACCCACAGGGGCTTCTGTCCTGCTCCCAGCTCCGCCCTGGTATAAGTTTGAGCAGGTGCCCTGCTGCTCTGCCCCTTCCCTAGCCCCGGGAGTTCCCCGCGGTCAGCTCTTTGTTGTGGCTCTGCACCAGCCCGCCAGCTGCTCGGGCTGCTCTTGTGAGTCTCGTCCGTGGAACGCACAGCCAGGACTGTCAGAAGTGATTCGTGTGGAACTTAAACGATGGAATTGAGGCTTCTTAGCACAGCTAAGTTATGACTGAAATAGCTGTAAACTCGTTCCAGGGAGCCGGAGTCTGTACAAACACTCCATGCCAACCCAGTTTCACAGCCCCCAGCCCCTTTCACCCAGTGGGAAGCAGTACCTGCATCATTTCCCTTGCCGTTCAGCATCCATGCTTTCCAAAGGTGGGCTCGGTTCCAGTCTGAATGATTGACGCCTTAGGCAGATAAGCCTCAACACCAATAAACACTTGGGGTTTTGCTTTACTAGTTTTCTTCCAAGGGCAAGTTTCTTGTGAAAGCTGGTGTTTCTACATAAGCCAGAAGAGGGCGATGCAAGCCAACAAATAAGTAAAATTCCGCGTTTGTGGTCATCACAACCAAGGAAAAAAAAATTCCTTCTTTCAAGGTACACGGTGCTCGTTTTCTAAAACTGTTTCCACAGTGTGGAGGAAAAAAGAAAATAAAAAAAAATTAAAAAAAAAAAGGAAAAAAAAAGAAAAAAGAAAAAAAGAAAAAAGAAAAAAGGAAAAAAGGAAAAAAAGAAAAAAGGAAACAAAAAAAAGAAGAAAAAGGAAAAAAGAAAAAAGAAAAAAAGAAAAAAGAAGAAAGGAAAGAAAGAAAAAAGAAAAAAAAAGAAAAAAGAAAAAAGGGAAAAAAGGAAAAAGACGGGAAAAAAAGAAAGAAAAAGGAAAAAATAAAGAAAAAAAGGGAAAAAGGAAAAAAAAGAAAAAAGGGAAAAAAAGGAAAAAAGGGGGAAAAAAGAAAAAAGAAAAAATAAAAAAGAAAAAAAAAGTTTCCTGAACGGTTTTGTCTTAAATTTTTCAGATGAGACAAAAATCAGTGTTATGGAAAGGTTTCTTTCCAGTTCAGTCATTTGTCAAATACCATCACTGCAAGTGCTGCTTCTGAGGATGCAGCCTCAGTGACAGGCTAATTTATTTACCAGTGTGGGTGTTGAAAGGTGAAGGGGTTTCTGCCAGCAGACCATCCAGGCTAGCTTCAAACCAAAGCCTTGGGTAGTCAGAGCCCTCCCCCTCTGAGGCAAGTTTGTGTTTCCTATTGAACTTTTAATTGTGTGAAGGGAGGAGAAAAAGCCCTTAAAAGGAAACTACCCCACAAAGTGTTTGCTGTGATGATGTCTGGATTGTGAAGGCAGCTGGGTCAGGGCAGACTTTGTGTCGGGGCCCTCAGTAACCACTTTTTGCCAGATTTGTTGACCACTAGTGCCAAGCTTCAGAAGCTACATGATCCCATGCTCCTAGCAGGCCAGGATGTTTCATCTCAGCAAGAGACTCCCCTCCTCATCATTTCTGAATCAATGAACTCCACAGGGCTGCTCTGCCAGACCCGGTGTAGTGGTGTGGTCTCTGAACCAGCATTCTGGCAGCCCTTCCCCCACTCCACTCCAGACCTTCACAACAACGCTCCTGAGAGACTCTCCTCACTAAAATGTGAGCCCATGCTTTGGCCCCTCCACAGTTATCCCAAATGGATCTCTTACTACCCTGCCTTTACTCTCCTCTGATCTGCCATTGATCCCAGCCTTAAATAAATACTCTTCATCCCAGCTGGTCCCAGGATATAAGAAGTCTTGCACTGGGTTTGTACCCAGGCAGTGGTCACCCTTCAAAAGCCTCTGCCAGACAAAGTTTTTCCCTGAGGCCACCAAGTCCAGCTAGCCATGAACTCTGAACAGAGGGGAGACTCCTGCGTGTGTACGTGCCCATGCACGCACAGTTTCTGAGGTCTCAGTCTGCCTTGTCCTGTGGGTCACTCTATACCTGCTGGCACTCCGAGAATAGGGACAGGAGCTCCCAGGTCTGTGTACTTCCCAGGTCGCTCTGCAGCCCAGCAACCAGGGAAGGAGCTTTCCCTAGGGAGGAGGAGAGGCTACAGTGGGTGGGAATGGCCTTTCTTTGTCCTGCTAGAGGTTGCCAGCCGCTTCTGTGAAATTGGTCTGCATTCACCTATTGGAGTGCAGCCAGTGAAACTTGGAGCCAAATCCCAGACTTCCAGACTTGACAGCTTTGACTCATGTAACTTGAGAAACACCATGAGAATTGCATTGTGGCACAGCTCTTGTGGACTGCTCAGGGCATCAGTGCTGGGCAGCAAGCAGGCAGCAGCCCTTGAGCAGTAAACACAAGTGGCTTTCACCTCAAAGACTCACCTCTGGTGACAGATTCTTCAGCTGAAGTCCCAAGGCAATTTCTGTGAAACAATACTCTGAAACAATTTTCAGCCCCAGTCTTTAGTCTGTCTTTTCACACCTGCCTTTCTCAGAATCAGCCTGGTGGATAGACCCAGCTCTGGGAGGTTGTTCTGCCATTGCCCTGCCCGTGGCTCAACAAAGGCATTCCTGTCTGCACAGCTCTGTCCATGCAGTTCTCTCTTGCACCACACACACATCCGTGGGCGGCCTCCTTTTCATACACCACAGCTAAGAGGTTTCTTTAATTTCATCGCTTGCTCAGTGTGCTTAAAAAGCAATCTGAAAATAAATTTAACTGGACTCTTGGAAGGAAGATAGTAATGAAAGTCCTGGAAGCAAAGGAGAAGAGATTACTTTGTATCATCTTCATGGTTTTCTATAACTGTTCCAGGCTTGCATTTGATGTATCTGCATTAACTTGATGTAGAAGAGTCTGTTGATGAGACCTGAGGCACAGGGCAGACACAGAGCCTGGTGTTGGGAGGTTGTGGGGTTTCGTAACACTCGTGGCTTCACTGTTGTGCCGGAGCACTGCTTAGAGCAGAAGAATCATGAGGTGCTTTTTGGCATTTTTCTTAGCAACGAGGAAAAGGATTCTCTGGCTTTGCAGAGGGGAGAGTCTCATATTTGGACTGCTGGGGCTGTGTTCATCCTGAAAAACTTTTCCATGGCTTTTGGAAGGTCCTGCTCTACAGTGCATGCCAAGCAACTGCAATGACTTAACACATTTCGTTTTCAGAGACTCAACGGAGGGACCTTAGAAGTTTACCCCTGCTAATGTTTGCAAATGTGTCTTGTTCTAGCTGCTAGTGAATTTGCACTCTCACATACAGCACCAGATGCAAAAGAAGAGAAGGGGTTCTTCCTGGGACTTTCTGGTTCTGCATACTCATTTAGAAATCAATTTAATGCATTTTAATTGCCTATTTTTCTCCTTGGTTTTCTCTTTACAGCTACACACCAGCAAAAAATAATAAGGTAGAGTCTAGCCAGGCAGACTGCTAATGAGGAGGCTTGACTCAAGAAGATTTTAATTTTCAGCATTTGCTCTTCAAGATAGCTACTTCAGCATGCAGGGATGTCACAAAACAGGAATGCTTCTAATGGAACAAAGGCTTTGGGCTTCTACATCATTTTGGTACACAAACAACCAAACCTATCCTTGACCAAACTACAGGAGTCTGGCAATCCCTTTCAGGTTGCTGGCCCCCTCAGTCAAATCACCCCAGTAAAGAAAACTCTAATTGTGCATGGAGTGAGGTGTGAAAAGAATGAGGGAGACAAAATTCAAGCTGTGAAAATGGTGTGTGTTAAAAGCCAATCTCTTGCCAGCCTTTCAAGATCCCTCTGGCAAAGAGAAGCTTCTGTGCCTGCCAACCTAACTGAAGTACTTCTCAGAAATTCCCCATCCATGGGGCATTTCTGTGAGAAACCAGAATTAGTTGAGGTCTGTGGCATCCCTGGACAGCCAGAGCAGGCACAATAGCACAAAGCCGTGCTGGGTGTTGGGACCAAAGTCTGCCTACCACCAAGGTGCCCCTGATTCCACAGATAGTGCAGCTCAGCTGCGACCTTGGCACCACCAAATGCTGTATCTAAACCTTGCCATTGCTGCTGAAGTGCATTGCAGCTGGAGACATCTGTGTCACCAACCCCATTATAAGTCTTCATATCCAATAGCACACAGCTCTTATAATTTCATCTTTTAGGTTGAAAAGCTCTGAGTTTCATCCCTGTCCAAGACCCCTGTCTTTGGAAAGGCTGGGCTGCTCAAAGTTTGGTGAAAATAATAGCAGAGTATATTTCTTTACACCATTGGACTGTGATTCATTACCTACTTTACATCAAATGTAAAGGATGCTCCTCAATAGGGCACAGCCACAAGTGAGGGAATAAAACCTTGGCACCAAATTTCATCACCTGGAAAATATTTCATTTCTCCCTCAATACTTCTCATCCCCTGAGTTATCCTATCATGCTGCAAATACAGGGGAAAGGGAGAGCAGGGACTGGTGTATGCAAGCATCTGGCACAAGGGCCATAGTCAAAATTGCTGCTAGAGTAATCCAAATCCTATTCATAAAGTTTGTGAAGGTGAGACCAGAAAGGTTTAAAGCAATGATTTTGTGTTTGCTGGAGTTTAACAAGGTTACTGACTCTGCCTCAGAAAATGAGGTCAGTAAAATGTATACAAGAATTGGAGTATCAATATTAGGAGGATAAACTTGGGTTAGGGAAGAGAGAAGTGCAATAAATAGCACCGTGCACCAGGAGAGAGCTTACAGGCAGATCTCCTGGGGGCTTGGAGCTGGGACTTGTTCTGTGTAAGAGTTTTGTACAAATGAGCCCGAGGCTGGCGCGATGTGCCGGGTGTCCAGATGCGGATGACATCATGATAGGAGGGGAGGCTGCTGATAAATTTCAGGAATGCACTAGACTACAGGAGGATTTGGAGACACTGGGGGGAACAGGCTAATACAAAGTAATTCAATATTACACAATGGAAGGTTATTCATTTAGGGAGAACCAATAGCACATTTAAATGCAGGTTTAATGAACTAGAGCAGGAGGAAACTAATGAAGGCAAAGACTGCTGGTGCTGAGAAGCAGTAGGAATAGCAGCAGTCTGACAAGTAAATAATAGTGCAGCTGAGATATTGGAAAAGAGGGCTCATGCTGCAGCCAAGGAATCCAGGGCTTCACATCGGGTCATTCATTCCATGTGGTAGTGAAGGTGCTCCTAGCAGTGAACTTGAAGTATGACTGAGGCTGGTCTCCAGTAACAGAGAGGAAGGCTACAAAGGGCGCTTCACTGCTGGCCCTGTTCTGTGCACAGCGACATGGAGCCTTGGATCTAAAAGGAGATGCTTCCACATGCATGGAAGTGAAGTACATGTTTGGGCTCACAGGGCACTTGGTTGTGACCACAGCTTAAGACATGCTGCCTTTGGAGTAAATCAGCTCAGCTTACATCTCCTCTGACTGTGGGGGGAGATGCACTTGGGGACCAAGTACTGGCAGAGGGTAGAGAATGAGAAGGACTTACAGGAGCCTCTCACTTAATGCAGAATTTCCAGAGGATCTAGAGCTTATGGGCTAGGCAAGAGGAAAAGGAGTCCACTCTGCACTGGAAGGGCATGTGCAGTTTTCCTGACTCCTGACCATCCAGACTCAACCACAGGCCTCTGGACTGCGGAGTGAAGAAACACTTCTGCACATGCAGAAACACATAGCCCAGGCTTTGTGTCCATCTTCCTGAGTCACTGCCGCCATGAAGCCTCCTGCCGTAATCCTGTTTCTTCAGATGAAACATAGACATCTGGGGAAAAAAAAAAAACGCTTTGCACTGCCTGAAAATGAAGGTGTGATCCTACACCTCGGAGGATGGATGAGGTGAAAGCTGCCATCCCCACAGTGTGCAGGAACTGATCCCTACCACAGGTCCCAGCCTGCCACAGACATCGTAAATCTGATGTTTCCCTTCCCAAGGAGAAGGGTCTGCTCTGCTGCCAGCTTGAGTCCCTGTGTACCCAATGAGCCTTTCCCTCATTAAGTACTTCTGAATGAGGCAAAAAATGTGTTACCACCGCCTGTACCAGCAACTGGGGAATTCTGAAACTTTAAGTATTTCCAGAACTAAAATACAATGCCTGGTACAAAACCTTGTCACACTGTTTCTTTGCTAGTCTGGCAATACTGCACAAGTACAAATAGAGAGTTAGACATGCTCTTATTTTTTAACCACCCTGCACTGTACATTCCATCAACACGGTCCAGGAAGAAATGCAGAACATCGGTATTTTCATTGTTGATGGCTGTTTTGCCATTGAAGAGAGTTCCTGAATTGCCACAGTGAGACCCCAGGGTCATGCAACAGAGACGGAATTCAGCCAACTGCTGGCACCCACCTCAGCTGGGACAGCTGCAGGGAGGATGCTGCACATCGACCCCAGCCAGCAGCAAGGGTTCTGCCCTGTACCTGCTCACAGTCTGGGTTTGTGCAAGGGGCAAATTCAAAAGGAAACAAAAGGGCACTGATGCAGCATGTATCATTATGAAATTATTTCTCTGAATTAATGTCTCTGTTTAATTCAGTCACAGCTTTCTGTATACGGGTCTGGTGCAGCTGTCTGATGTCTATCTTGATTTTAAAAAGTCGGTGTCTGAACAGATGACTGTAGCTCAGTCAAACTCAAAGGTTTAAGGACCTTTGCCTGCAGTCACTGGCTGCGTTCCCAAACTGTCGTTTAAAAAGAGTCCACTAAATCAAAAGCCAGGTAAATCAACAGAGCACTCAACGTCGTAATGAGACCGGTTATAAGGTAAATTACAACATTATTCAAGCACACAAAATTCCTCCTCTGGCATTTGTCCTGCTAAGTGCAATGCACCTTAAAAGTGGTGAAATGATTTCTGGCAGCTGGTGAAAGAGGCTGTGTCAGGGGGATGGGAGGCTGGGCTCAGCCTCCCCTTTGCACCAGCTTCCACCTCTGGGCAGCAGCTGGCCACTGCTCAGGTGTGCTCCCTGCCTTGTTTGAAAGGTTTATAGATGGGTTTTCAAAATGGTGCCGGACCAGCCATAAACACTGACCATGTGCTGTCTCAGTTTCCAGCAAATCTTGTTACAATTTTCAAAGCAGGGAACTAGAAAGACTTTAATTAGGACTTTGGTTAGGGAGGCTTGAGACTTATAAATCTTTTGTTGCAATGAATGAAATTCTGAACAGATGCTGACGCTTTTGAAGCTGCCAAGACCCAAAGGATGGGCATGCAGACCCTAAGGGGGTGGCCACTATTATGAATGTTAGATATAAAAGGCTGTAAGGATACAAGGGCAAGAAGCCCATAACAGGACAAAAATTCCATGCAGAGCATGGATGGCTTCTTCTGATACATATCTTGGATTATGGGATTCTGTGCACTTATTGTAAGAAAATGTTTGATATTGGTAAACACTGGAGAGAGAGATTCCCCCCACCCTGCTTTCAAAACACTTTTGTGTAGACAAAGCTGAAAGTTTTCATTTTACAGGACACAACCCAAAGAAAAAATTTGCCCCAAGTCTTGCGAGCAGCTCAGGGTGCGAGTCAGGCACAGCCTGTTGTGCAGTGCTACTAACCTAAATCCTCTGGTGGGGCGAGAATGGAGAGTTTTGGTTCTCTAATGGAGAATTAGAGGTTCCTGGAGAAATACTGTGGCTACTGTGTGCAAAGGTTCATGCAAACCATCCTCCCCAGACTGCAGGGGCCCAACAAAAAGGAGAGAAAACGAAAATGGAGGAGGGAATGCACAGACTCACACGACTTCACATAATATGAAACTAATCCAGAGAACACGAATCAGACTCTTCAGTGATTAAAACATCCTGTATAAATACCCTGCACTATTTTTTTAAAGGATAACACTATATTCAAGAGCTCAGAACAAGGGGAAAATTTAGTGCTTTGTTTGCAAAGATTAATAGAAGGGGTAAAAAGTGGTCAAAAAGTGCCCACTGAAGCCTGCATCATTTGGCTCCTTCCCGAAGCAAAAGAGTGGTGTTTGTGGCTGGCAGGAAGCGTGTCAGATAGCCAACAGGGAATGCCAACACGGCTCTGGCATCCAAAGGCAGCTCCAGCCCAGCAAATCCCAGCAGTGGGAAGTACTGAGATTCTGGGGCACTACTCCTCCCGTCTGGGCGAGGAGAGAGAGGGGAGGCTCCTTTTCTACTCCTACCCTCCCTCCTTCTGCAACATACAGATTTTTTTCTTCTTGTGATCTCTCCAGTACAAATTGAGTGCAGTTAGGGCAGTGGAAAATGGGTGGGAACACAAAAAGGTTCTGTCCCAAGGCAGAGACTCTGTGGCCTGCTCTGTCCCCCTTCTTTCCAAACTCTTACCCCAGTGCAGCTGCTTTCCCTTGGGAGAGCTGCAGTGCAGCAAGTGCATTGTCTCCCACGAGCATCGCCTCCATGTGCAGCCGCACAGACGAGTTTCTCAGCCTGACCCTGGCCACGCAAGCCACTGCATGCTGTCTCAGCCATGGAGGAAAGGTAGAGCAGGGCAGCTGATTAACCTAATTACTGGTTAAGTGCAGCAAGCACTTTGTTTTCAAGCACAGACGCCTCTGTGGAGGGGAAGGGAGGCAGCAGCTCATCCCCTCCTTGCTGTGAGACATGCGGATGGAGAGGGACTGTCCAGGGAGCCCGGACATGGATGGTGAGAAGGCCCAGTGGAAGCATCCCTGTGGGAAGCTGGAGAGGGCTGGCTGCATGGCACTGACAGGGGGAGAGAGGTCCTGGCACAGCACTGGTGACAAGGGAGGATTTCTTGCTGGGGTACATGCCTGTACGGCCCTGTGTGGAACAGAGACTGCTGAGGTCCCACCAGCTCTGCTGGGATTTACCATTGAGGGATTAGGACCAGTCAGCGAGGAATTAGATTTGGGCAGCGGGAACCCTGTGCATGGTCTTAGTGCCCGAACTGGCATGCAGTGATATCCACTCGCGGGAAAGGGTGATGGGGAGTGAGGCAGCAGTAGCAGCCACATCTCCCTATTGTCCACTGCTGACCTCTCCCACATGTGGGCTCTGATGGTCAACATGTAATGCGGGGCTCAGGGAGCTGCTTAGAATGAAGCTAGATGTGAAGACGTGCCTCTTGCATCTTCCCAAGGAAGTGAAGAACCCCTAAAAAATCATCAGCCCTGTCTCAAAAGTCAAGGGGGGGCCCGATACTGGTCTCTGCTAACTCAGTGCCAGCGGTCACTGAAAAGTACTCCAAATACTTCCATAACTTTTTTTCCCCCCATCATTTATTAGCTTGATTTTACTTCTGTTGAAAGAAAATGTCTAAAAGTTCATAATAATGAAGGCCAATGGTGGCCGTAGCACTGACAGCCAGGATTTAGGAGGAGATGCGGGGAAGCAAAGCAAAGAGGGCCAGCCAGTGTGTCAGCCTCGGTGGCAGCACAGGACAAGAGACCTGGCATCGGGGACGTGGCTTTTAGAAACGCCGGGCCGCGTTTGCTACGATGATCCACTGAAACAACAGCCGTCTAAAAATAAGGTTGTTTTCAGTACTAAGCTCCTTTTAACTTCGTTAGTCATCACCGGCTCCCAAAATAAGCTCCGTGTAACAGTCTCTCCTAGTAGCGGCTGTAAACAAACTCGAGGAGGAGGGAAGGAGGCGCAGGGCCGAGGGAAGCGGAGGCGGGGCGGCCCCGGGGCGGCCCCGCGGGGCTGCGGGGGCGGCGGGGCCGGGCCGGGGGTCGGGGGGCGGCAGCGGGGCCCGCGCTGCGCCGCCGCCGCCGGCTGCCCGCGCCGGCTGGCGGGGCCTTGGAGCGGCGCCACGGTGGTCCGGGCAACGGCATTAAACAGGAGGAAACAGACGGGGGATTCCGTCATTTCGGCGGGGAGCGGGCGGAGGGGGGACGGCAGGAAAGGAGAGTCCCGCCGAGAGCAGCGCGGCTCTCACCCGCCCCCGCCCCAGCCTCCCGGGAAGCAGCCGGGATCTTCCCCCCGCCTCCCCCCGCGCCGGGCAGCCCCGGCAGCCGCCCCGGTGGGCGCGGGCCCGGGCACCGCGGCCCCCCCGAGCGTCGGGGCGGAAGGGGAGGGGGCGGGGGGGCTCCGTCAGCGCCGCCCCGCGCCCTCCCCGCCCCGCGGCGCCCCCTGGCGGCGCCCCGGCGTCCGCGTGTGCCGCGTCCGGGCGGCGCGCGCCGCGTGCCTGAGGGGAGGCGGGACGCTGGGAAAGGCGGCCGGCGGCTGAGGGCTTCCCCCCTCTGTTTTCCCATTCCGCTTTCCGTGAAAGAAAAGCGTCGCCCTTTTGGTTCAGGTTTTGGGGTTTCCCCATCCGACGGAACGGCCGAGGTCGGTGGAGGGTGCTGCGCCCCCCGCCGGGCGCGCCCCTTGTGGGCACCGTCTTCCACTGCTCTTAAGTGGGGGAGCCCGCCCCGAAGAACCGGCCGCGAGCTCCCGTTCCCCAGAAGCAGACACGATTTCATTTATACTGGGTTTACTTCCAACCACACATGAGTGTCAGGCACTAGATTTATGATTTTTTTTTTTTTCTTCACACACCAGATACGCTCAAAACCAAGTCCCCGCACGGTCCATTCCAAAAGTTTGGTCCCCTCCTGCCAGCTGTGGGGGCAGAGGGAGGAAGCAGCGGGAGCGGGGCTGGGAGCGGGAGCGGCGCGGCCCCTCTCAGCAGCTCCCGTCCGGAGGCTTCCGCCTGGGCCGGGGTATCACGGCCGAGTCGGGGGCCGGGACGGGGCATCCCGGAGATGGGAGGTGGGAGGAGAAGTCGCTGTGGCATGGAAACCTCTCCTTCTCCCTGCTACAAAGTGATGAGACACAACTGTGTTGCTGAGATATTTACAGAATAATAATAAATAATAATAATAAATCTGGAGCGACTGAAGCAGAGTCCGCGGGTCTGTTAGTAATTTAGCAGAATGGGATTTTCCTTTCTCTCGCCTGCCAGTTGATGCTCTTTTCCAAATTTCCACAGCGGGGGAAGCCTGCGATTTTTTACATAATGATTTCAGCATGCGAGGCTGCCTCGCCTTTTTTTTTTTTTTTTTCCTTTTTTTTTTTTTTCCCTGCCTGCCTCTTTCGCTCCCCGGTCTCCCTTCTTTCCCCACCTTCACGCTGCGACCCCGGCGCGCCGCCCGTTCTCCCGCAGGAGGGCACCCGGCTCCCGCAGGCTGAGGGGACCCCGCGGGCGGTGGCGACAGGGCCGGGGCTGAGCGGGCGCCGTGCCCCGCGGAGGGGCGGGCGGGCAGCCGGGGCCCGTCGGTGCCCGCCGGTGCCCGCCTCCCGCTGGCCGCCCGCCGGCGGCGGGGCCGGGGCCCGGCTGACATCACGGGGCCGGGGCGGGGAGAGGGGCCGGGAGGGGAAGGGGGGGGGGGGGGGGGGGTGTTTTCCAGCTTTAAAAAGGCGGCGCCGGGCGCGCAGCCCTGCGTCAGAGCGAGACTTCCCCGCTCCGCACACTCACTGCCCTGTCCCCCGGCTGCAGCTTTCCGCGGGCGGCAGCGCCCGCCGCCCCGTCCCGCCGCCTCAGCGCGGGCAGTGCCTCCGAAGTCCCCACGCACACCCGCCCTCCTCTCCATGCCCCGTCCCCGGGGGGGCGGCGGCGGCGAGCTCCCGTGCCTCCGCGGGCGCGGCTACCACGCCGGGGGCGGCGCGGCCCCGGTCACCGGGTCGTGAAGGCGGGCGGGGGGGGCGCGGACAGGCGGGACAGGCGACGAGGGGCCGGCAGTGGCCCAGGGCGCGGCGCCGGGCTCCGCCGCCCCGCCGGGTGGATGCCAAGCGCTGCCCCGCCGGCCGCCGCCGCGCCGCCGTCGCGGGACCCATCCAACGGGAGAGAGAAGCCGGCGGCGGCCCCGCAGGACGGAGCCCGCCCGCTCGGCAGCACCATGAAGGCGGCGGAGGAAGGTAACGGGCGGCGCTGCGGGGGGCGGAGGGCGGCCGGCGGTGTCCCCCGGTGTTTCCCCGCGGCTGCCCGGAGGCTCGCCGGCGGCCGCTTGCCAATAGGTGTCTCTTTCGCCTCTCGCACCGCGCCGCTGCGGCCGCGCCGCTGCTCCCGGCCGCTTCCCGCCGGTCCTGGGCCCGGGCCCGCTCCCGGCGGGGCTGCCAGGGTGCCTGGGATCCGGTCAGGGGCACACGCTCGGGGATTCCCTTCCTATCCCGGGGTTTGGTTTGGGGGAGGTCAGTATACAGGCCATCATTGCAGCCAACCCACGCTCCTGGGAAAAGGAAGGAGTCCCGGGCAGTGCCAGGCGCCGTACCGGCGCTCCCGGCACAGCGAGGCAGGCGGGCACGCCGCGGCCGGGCTGCGGGGCTCTGCCGTCCCGCGTACCCCGCGCCCCCGGCGGGCGGGCGCTCTAACACCGCCGTCCCGGCTCCGGGGGAGCGCTTGCCTCGCTATCCCATCTCTGAATCACGGCTTCTTCCTCTGCCCCATGCTGCGAAAAGTCCCTGAAAACACAGTGGTAAAGTTTCTAAGAGGGACAGATGTTAGGCACGGTGCTCGGGACGCGCGCAGCTCCTCCGGGCTGAACTTGCCCTGCCAGGGGTAGGGTCTGGCTGGAGAGGGGACCGACTTCACCCTCCCCTCTTGCCAATCGTGACACTGTTCTCCCCCCGGAGCATCCCTATCCAGCACCGCTCTGCCTACTGCCAAAACTTTCGGACCTTGCCGATGCTTACGGCGCTTTTCGGCCCCGGCAGCGGGACCCCGCCGGCATTCCCGCCGGGCATCACCTCCGCGCCGTGGCAGGTGCGGTGCAGCTCTCAGCTCCTCACTGCCGGCCAGGCGGCTGCTCTGTGCCGTGCTCCCTCCTCCACTCCCGGCTGTTCTCCGGCTCCCAAGTTTCCTCCCTATCCGGTGGTGCCGTCGCTTTGCAGCGGCTGCTGCTGGGGCTCGGGCAGGGCGCAGCGAGTCCGCACGTACCGGGCAGAGAAAACTGTGAGGAAGCCAAGTGGGGGGGGTTGCTCATGTCCGCCGCGTTTATTCTGCAGCGTGGGACAACGGCACTCCATTCCCCGGGTTTGTCCCCGGAAAGCTGGAAGGAGCTTAAGACCCATCTCTCTCTCTCTCTCTCTCTTTTTTTTTTTTTTTTTTTTTTTTTTTTTTTGTCTTTTTTTTTTTTTTTAAATATATATATATAATTATTTTTTTTATTTTTACACAGCTGTTTTCACCCTAGGGGTTCATTGCAGTTTACAAGATTCTGCCAGTGCGAAATCTGCAAGCGGGGCTCTGACTCTGGCTCCGCTTGCAAAGCAGAGAGCCTTTTGGGATGGAAGTTAATTATACTGTATTTAATAGAAGTGGCTGGCGTGCCAGTCTCACACTCGGACATCCGTGGGCTGCGCGCATGGCGCTTCCAATGCCCTGGGCTCCAAGGGCACTGAATACAGCACTTGTAAAAATTACATCCAGAGGCAGCTGACATAAAAAGCGTTCTGCAGCCTCTTGTAAAGGAACAAATAAATCCCCCCCACACCCCCTCTGTTTCTGTGGCATTTCTGATGCCTGTGTTAAAATGCACCAACCCTCGTCGATAGTTCTCTTCCCTGGTGGTGTATTTTGTATGGGACTAAGAAAATGAGTCCAGCCAGAAAGCGTGACCCAATCCAGGAAACACGTAGGGGAGCCCTGCACGTCAGGATTGCTGCCTGCAAATTAAGGTGCCATTTGATTGCCAAACTACAACAATCAAAGAAAACACTTTATTTCTTGTTTAGTCTAGGAAGAAATGCGCAAAGAGTCACAGTGGGAGGACCTCGATTTTTTTCTTTGAGTGGTAGTGAGGTGTGGAGTCCTTTACTTTTGAAAATGCCAGTGGTTATGCCAGGTTTAATGCCGTGGACAAGTAAAATTCCCCTTCAGGCTGGGGGGCTGCAGCTGGAGCAGGCCATCTGATGCATCCCTTGTTGAACCTGCTTTATGGAGTTGGAACAACCTCAGTTAACTCCAAGGAGAGGCTGGGTGGGCAGCGGCTGAGCTGGTGGATCAGTCCGTGGGTCGTGCAAGGGCGGCTGGCGACACGGAAATGGCCTTGCCAGGGCGCACCGCCCGCCCCCCCCCCCCCCCCCCCTTCGCTCGTTTCGCTCTTCTCAGTTCAATGACACTGTTTCAAACCGGACTGTTTAGCAGGAGAGCCACTGTTACTCTGTGCCCACATGTGGTATCACCTCGTTTCTGACCTTTCCATGGCACATCTTTCCTCTTTCTCCACGGGAAGGATGCAAATCCAAGTATTTGCAACAACAACGATGTCACTGGCAAATCAAGCCAGTGACAAGTCTGGAAATAGTGTGGGACAATTCACAAGCTTTGCAGGTACCACATACGGGAGAGGCGAAGGATCATGGGCAGCAAATGCTTGGGAGCTTCTCCTCGTCTCCCTGCCGGGGCACTCCAAACGGGTGTCGGGAGCAGAGCGGCGGCAGGGAGGGGTGACACTGGTGGAACCGGGGCCTGGCGGCTGGGGCGAGGCGGCTGTCCCGCCTGTAGGCCCTGGGTACAGGGACAGGAGGCACATCCCTACCCGCCGCCGGGGCGAAGGCTGAGGGACGTGCACGGGTGAAGCGGGACGCTCCTCCCTGCGGCTCGGCCTGAGCCGGCACCCCGAGGCGACCACTGTCGGGACAGGCGCAGCGGGAGGGGTTCCCCTGGTGCCAAGGCCTTTAGCACACTCGGGTGACTCAGCCACGGCACTTCGGCACTCACGGCCCCTCCGGGGCAAAACCCAGCTCGGCTCCTGCGAGAGCCCAGCCTGCAGCGAGGCTCGCCCCGGCGAGGAGGGGGGAAAGTATAATGAGCTCAGATGGAAAAAAAAAAAATAATAAAAAAAACCCCCGTGTTTTCCTGGCAGGGAAAACTTTAGGACGGAGATTTCGGCCGCAAGCCTGGAAAATGGTATTCCCTGAGTTTATAAGAGAATACTATTTCCATAACTGCTTAAAAAAAAAAAAACCTGTTCTTTTTGAAACTCGGCAACTGAGGAGCCGAGCCGAGCTGCTGGGGCGGGTGCTCCTTTGCCTGGCGGGGACCTCTAGGCCGGCCCGGTGTAACGTGACAGGAAAGCACCTCGAAACATAAAGAAAGTCTTAACTGACATTTTCTCTAATTTGTATCGCGTACGAGCGGGAAGAGGAACCAGCCGGGCAGAGCCGTGCCCGCACCGCCACCGGAGCCCTTTGCAGGTGCCCTCCCGGTGTGTGGCGGCGGCCCGGACCTTTCCCTTCCCGGCGCACGGAGGCGGCCGGCAGCGCTCCGAGTCCCGCTTTACTGCGCTTTTTATAGCAGCTGGCACTAGTGGGTGCTGCGACTAAGTGAAATAAATAATAAATAAATGAAAGCGGAGCCTCTTGGCTCACAGACGCGACGTGGTGGGCACCCACGGAAGAAACCTTGTCAGTCATCAGCGAAGAGGGGACACGTCGGTGTCCCCCTGAGTGGGCTGAGCAGCCCTCCCTCCCCACTTTCTTCCCGTCGAAGCGCGGAAGGAGCCGCTCCGGCCCCCCGCCGTTACCGCCGGTGGGGAGCAGGTGAAGTCCCGCTCCTCTCCCACCTCCGGGCTCGCCATCCCGCCCACGGCGAGCCCTCGGCGGTCTGGGGTCTCCCCCGGTGCCGAGTCCCCCGGGTGGGGCGAGGGCTCCCCGCGGAGCACGGGTTGCGTTGCGGGGGCAGAGCCCCGGCGGGAGGGTGCGGGGGGGGCCGGGCACCGCGGTTGTTTGCATCGACCCGGAAACATCAACAGCGGGCGGGAGGGCGGATCGGAGGCGGCGGCAGCGGCGGCGGCAGCGAGACAGGCCGCCCGTCGGGGCCGAGGTCACGTTACCGAGCGCAGCAGCGGCCGCCGTACCACGTCTGCCGGGGCTCCGCGCAGCCCGGCCCGCCGGCAGCAGGTGTCCTGACACGACGGGGCCAGCCCGACGGGGCGGGCCGGGGCTGCGCCACCACCGCTGCCAGGGTGCCGGAGCGTGGCAGGGGTCGCGGCGGGAGCCATGACGGGCGTGGAGGCCGAGCAGGAGTTTGACTTCGATTTCCTCTTCGAGTTCAAGCACAGCGATGAGGGTGGAGGTGGGTCGCGGTGGGGCGGCCGGGTCATCTCCGTGGGTGCTGGCGGCGGGATGCTGCGGGGAGCCCTCCTTGCGCTGCCCCGTTCGGGAGGGAGAAAGGCTTCCTCCCTTCGCGGGGATCGGGGCGGGAGAGCTGGCAATCCCGGCCGGACAGGTCAGCCCGGGCCTCGGGCGGCGCTTGTCGCCTCAGCTGCGCCGGGAAGCGGCGAGCGGGGCCGCTGCGACCGGGATAGGGTCCTCCCCGGGCGGCCAGCGCTCCTCTGGCGGTGCCCTGGCAGCAGCCGAACGAGGTGCAAGGGGAGACGACCCGGGGGCCGCCGGTGCAGAGTTTTTAGAAGTTTGGAATTGTTTGAGATGTCCGGACCCCCGCGCTGACGGCTCGCACGGCGTCCCCCGCCGGCTTTGGGTCTTGATGGGCCGGTTGAAAACTCACTTCAACCCCCTTTCCCCATCCTCCCGTGAGCCGGAGTTAGGCTCAGGGTTTAGCTTGAAGGTCATCCGCAAATAAAAATAACGGGCGTGAATTTGTCACGGGTCACAACTGTTCCCAACTCTGGTGTCTCGGTCCGGCTGTCTGTTTTTATGGCTTTAAGCAATGCTTGAGGTGGAAATGAGGCGCACAAGCCTGGGAGCCGCTGGGTGCGTGGTTAAGTCGCTGATAGCGGGCCACGGTAAAGAGCTCTTGTACAAGTGGATGACTTAGCGCTGCCTCAGAGTCGGGCTGCGTTTGCTCTGTGCCTTATCTTTTTTGCCTGTAAATTCTAGCAGGTTTGCAAATCCTTGCCTGCCTAACGCAGCTTTCCAGGATATAAACGAAGGTGTTTGCACCTTCCTAGCTCTCTCCAATGCCCACCTCTCTGGCACAATGTCGGTGTCCAAATAGTTGTTATGAGCTTCTAGTTCTTAGAAGAAGGCAGTTTTTAGACTTTCGCACCACGCTTTTCAGATAAATGTTCTAGTGATTAGACATCTAAGTGTTTAAAGTGGAGGGGCCTAAGCAAATTAAGTGTCAAAATCCTAGTTTGAGAAAAGTACCTAACTCTATTAGGCAATTTTGAAAGCATGAATTTAAACACACATTTAGATGTGGCTTCATCTTGAACAATGTAAGGCAGCCCTCACCTCTGAAGACCCTACAAGCTGCAGGTGTTCAGCACTCCTATTTAAAATATGTAAATAAAAACCCGATGCCCGGTGCTCAGTGCCTTGCAGGATCAGCCCATTAATGATAGAAAGGAATAAAACTTGCTTGCTGTGAAATTAAGTCGAGGGAAAAAAGGAGCCTTTTTAACTGCTACAAAGAGAAATGTAATATGTGGAGGTGGTGCTCACAACTCAAAAGGGTCCAATTTCTTGTCCCAGTTATACTTAACATAAGTGTGGATTTGTTGGAACAGAACAGTTGCAAACCTGCCCTGGTCATCTGATACTGGGGTTTGCCTAAGGATATTAAAATACCCTATTAAGTGTGTCTTGGTAGTCAGTACACTGGTCCTGGGTTCCTCTGTGAATCACAGTCATAACAGTGACACCATGGCAAAGGCATTACCTGCCTTTCATCTGCATCAGGACTGTCAAAATATCCTACATAGCTACATTGTGTAATGCAGCATTTTATTCTTACCTGTCTCGTTCACCTGGGTGAGGAAAGCGTCAGCTTGTTATAAATGCTGACTGTGGATGTGTTTGATGAATTTTGTAAATACGAAAGTTTTGGAGGATGAGCTTTTTCAGAAATTGTAGCTGGTGGTTTTTAGCCCACAAACCAAGGTCTCTGTCTTGTTCCTAGTTCTGGCTTTGAGACTTTTATATTTGGTAGATATATTTTCTAGACATTGCCTGTAATTTTAAGATACCTAAATATATTTGGAAGGCTTTGGATCTTGCATCTTTGTATTTTGTGTACTATTGTATGAGTTTTATGATCTTTTCTTTTTCTTGGCCCTTTAAAAGTTGGCTTTAAAAAAATGCGTAAGAGTTCTAAAAGTGGCTATACCTTGTCATGTGAATTAGGGAACTTGTTGCTTCATAGTACTTGAGCCTGTCTTTTTTTTTTCTTTTTTTTTTTTTTTTTCTTAATTGGATTCCAAAGGCTCATCTGAGCTGTGTACTGCCTATTCAGCCTGGGCTGCAGATCTCAAGCAGACTGCAGAGTTTGAATTTCACCCTTGTCATGCGTTAGAATTTCAGCAAGCTGCTGGGTTCACAGTACTTATCCCTGTTATTTTGTTTGTTTACCTATTTATTTTAAATACGAGGTCTAAAAGCACCGATCCTGCAGTCAGCAGAGGCAAACCCCAGCTGGTGGGTGCGGGGCTGGAGCAGCCTGCCGAGCCCTCGGTCCCTTGCCCTGGGCTGTCCGGCTGCATGGCAGGGACCGGCTGCGAGCGGTTCCCAGCTGTGCCATGTCACCAGTGCCTTCCAGCTGTGTGCCAGAGCAGGAGGCTGTGGAAGGGTATGTGGAAGAAGCCAGTCCTCTGGAGCTGGAGGAAGCAGTGAAGGGGCTGAAGCTGCCCTGAACTACTCTAGACCCTTTCTCTGAGCTAATTTCTGAAACAGATAAGGTCTTACCGCTGTTGTACCCTGTCAAGTGTTTTTTTCCATGAAGGGCAGGAGGGAAGCGGTGTTGGTGGTGGTGCAGCCAAGTGGCAGGGCAGCAACAAAAGGGAACTGATTTTGGAAGGAGGGTATTCTGATCCCCCAAGCAGATCTGCACCTTGATGTGACCGATGCAGTTGGATTTAGTCAGGTAGCACCTCTTTTGCCATATTTCCTGCCGCCCATGTTGTTTGAATAGAGCGTGAAGCTGCAGTATGTTGAAGCTGCAGCATGTTTTGAATAATCCAGTGTTATTTGTGGCACACTGCAGTGTAATTTAATGACCCTTCCTGAGCAAATGGCCAGTGTCTGAGGGCAGACTAGGAAGCGAGTTCAAAAAATGTTGTTGCTCATCATTCCCGACTGTTACCTGCTATGACATACATCAGCTGGAGTTGCTGTGAAGCTGCCACAGCACATTAATTTTTCCTAAGTACCGTTTGCCTTGGAGTCATTGCCAGCAAGAAAGGTGAGCGTGGGATCACAGGTGGATGACACCAGAGAGGGCTGAGCTGATAAACAAGAGAAAGAGAATAGCTGGCTGTGCAGGTTACCAGCTCAGAGGCTCGTTTGCATTTGCAGAGCTCCCTGGTCGCCTCGGGAATAGCAGCTGTGGTAATTAACACAGCCTTTCCTTACCTTTGAGGTAAGGTGACTGCCAAGGGAACTTGCCTCCTGGGATGGAAAGGGACAGGTTTCCCATGTGGACTGGCTGTGGCCATGGGGGATGGAGAGTTTCCCTCTGTCCTGCAGGAAAGTGATGCTGCTGCCATAATAAACCTCTGGGAAGGCTGGTGCACTGCAAGCACAGCTTGGGGCTGGAGCTGGGTGTGTTTCCAGATTGCTGAGAGGAACCTGTACACCAGCATTACCCAGACTCAAGAGTTCAGCACTTGTCCCCGATACAAAGGTTTTGCTCTCTTTTCCCAGTAAAGTAAGAGATACTGGCATTAGGGCTTATGTATCTGACTCATGTGTCCTGGTGACACAGAGCCTCCCTATGTCAGAAAGAATAGATGATGATTCCTCATCTCACCATAGCTCAGAACACCAGGGGCATGTTATCCTTGGTTAAGGGCTGCCCATTTCCCCCATGGGCAGCCCACCAGTATCTCTGGGTGGCAAAAAGAGTCACATATGCATCCCTGGGACAGGGGAGCAGAGCTGAAGGAGTCCCTTCAGCAGGCAGACAGCAAGGCGAGGCAGAGATAATCCCATGTGGACCAGCTTTGAGACACTGGTCCCTGTAGAGCAGCAGGGATGTAGGCATGCAAAGGGCACATTGTTCCCTGTGCTCAGTCAGGGAGCCCATTGGCATAAGGCTGCAATGTGATCTGTCACTTTCCAGGTTTTTCACAGTGGCTGTGCAACTCTGCTCTTGCTTTTATACTCCCGGCCCTGTTAAATGGTTGGAGAGCTGGCCCTGAGCACACTGCTGGCAGCGCTTGATGTGGCGTGCGCAGTAACCAGCAATTTCAGTGGAATTTCAGCTGTCGCTGAGTAGTGAGACATCCATGTTTATCCTTCACCTGGCCTCTGCCAGTTGGGCTGGAGGATAAGTGGTCCCAGAAACCGGAGCAGATCAATAGATGCATCTTTTTCCAAAATCCTAGTTAACTGGAACCAGTTGGAAACTTACTGTAATGGAAATTTCAGTTGTGTATGATTTTTTTAACAGAAAGCAGTTGATTTTGTTCATTGCTTTAGTCTGCCCCCACTTTTGTTTTTTTTGTCCATATTTTTTTGTGTATTCCAACTTTTCAAGGAGGGAGTTAGGCTCACTTATGTAAAAACGCATCTCTTCAGTTGCATCTCTGAATGCTGCAGTCTCCCAGAATCCAAATCCAGTGTTGTTTGAACTTATTTTTTTGCTCTGAAGGGTCACTTAAGACCTCAAGACCAGCTCTGTCTGTGTACATCTGCCATTCCAAGATATCTTGTCTTGTTCTGTTCAGTTAGTGCAAGGACGCTAGTCTGCAGCCTCTCCCCCAGCATGGCACTCCTGTGGGCTGGGTTGTTAAGGAGAGCTGTGCTTTTGTGTGTTGTGCCATGTCCCTCCATTTCAGCTGGGTCTGTTACTAAGTGAGTATATTTGTGCAGCACCTCATGTCATTCTTTGTTGTTTGTTTGTTTCTTCCAGAACACTATAATTATGCATCTTCAAATGTAAATGCTGGCTTGCCTCTAAATGTGGCACATTCCTCATTGTCAACTCCATGTCATGGCCTGCAGACATCAAATCCCGTCATTTCAGTTGTCCCATCGACAAACCATCCCTCTGGATATGGAGGACACATTGACAGTGGAGCCTCCGAGTACTACCTGCCACCAAACATGAGACCTAATGGGGCTCCAGCGCTGGAGAGCCCTAGAATTGAGATCACGTCTTACATGGGACTGCATCATAACAACAACCAGTTTTTCCACGATGAGGTGGAGGAGGCCATCCCTAACGCCAAGCGGTCGCCTTCCACTGCCACTTTGAACTTGCCGAACATCGAGGCATACAGAGACCCATCCTGCCTCAGTCCAGCCAGTAGCTTGTCTTCCAGAAGCTGCAACTCCGAAGCATCTTCCTATGAGTCCAACTACTCGTATCCATACACTTCACCTCAGACCTCTCCGTGGCAGTCCCCGTGTGTCTCTCCGAAGACCACCGACACGGAGGAGGGCTATCAGCGCAGCATGGTGGCCTGTACTTTGCTCAGTTCCCCAAGGCATTCTCCATCAACGTCTCCCAGAACAAGCATCACAGAGGAGAACTGGCTGGGGGCTCGCAACTCCAGGCCTCCGTCTCCCTGTAACAAGAGGAAGTACAGCCTCAATGGCCGGCAGACCTCCTATTCCCCACACCACTCCCCCACTCCTTCTCCACAGAACTCGCCACGGGTGAGTGTCACGGATGACACGTGGCTGGGGAACACAAACCAGTACACCAGCTCCGCCATCGTCGCTGCCATCAACGCCCTCACGACTGACAGCACCATGGATATGAACGATGGGATTCCCATCAAGTCGAGGAAGACTGCCATTGATCACACCCCATCCATGACTCTCAAAACTGAACCGGCTGGCGAGGATCATGGGACCATATCGCCAACTGCTGATCTGTCACCCGAAGACTTCTCCAGCTTTCAGCACATCAGGAAAGGAAACTTCTGTGAGCAGTATCTGTCTGTGCCACAGCATCCCTACCAGTGGGCCAAACCAAAGCCTCTGTCTCCGACATCCTACATGAGGTAAGGAACCCCGACTAAGAGGGCAATCCCAGTAGTATCTCTATTGCATGGTTTTGTTTCCCCCTTCCCCTTCCTGTCTCTGTTTCCTGCCAAATCTGCCCATCCATTCACTCCACCTAACTGTGTCTTGTGACACTGCCTCTGTTGTTGGTGTGGTGTGACCACGAGTCAGGCCTTGAAGGGTAAAAGAGGCTGTTCTAGGAGCTGGCTGCGCATAAATTGTAACCAGTTATTCACTTCCCAGGCTGACACATCTGGAAATCAGGTGTTCAGAAGCTCAGGGAGCAGGACAATTCAGTGCCGTCAAACCTGTGGCTTTACTTAAAGTTTATTATGTCTCAGTGTTTTTATAATGCTGGACAAGGATATGGTCTCATTGGACTCTTGCAGGGCCTTTTACATTTATGCTTTGTGCACGGTGAATATAAATAAGAATTTGGTTCTTTTGTGAATTAATTCAGCTTATCTGAAATTATTTCAGCTCATCTGAAGGCTGTCTATCAATCTTTTTCTGTCTCTATTGGACAGCAATTCTCTGGTTTTCTCTGTCTTCTGTTTAAAGAAGGAAACCTAATTTTTCAGCTGATAGTGGTTCAATCTGTTCATCAAATTTATTTATCACAACAGGGCTCTGGGTAGGAAGCGGCACAGAATAGCTGAAATCTGAGTTACATTCATTGCATTCCCTTTCTGTTGTAGTTATAGACTTTATTTTAGAGTCTTCTGGAAGCTATGATATGCAGAAGCATGTGGTGCAGGGAAATAGTGCAGCTTTCCAAGGGTTAGTAAGCTGTTCCTGGTCCCTGGTTGGGATGGTCACCTCCTTTCCTCCTCCTCCCCAAGCACACCTGGGTTGTTGCTCTTGACAGTGAAGCTGCCTTTCCCAAAATGAAAGCAGTAAGTGTGAAGCTGAAGTGTTTTAATTAGTGATGGGTTCCCTGGTTCTCAGCCTTGTCAGTGTCACCTTTCTTTAGCCAGCACCTCTGCCGTGTGCTGTCTCCCAAAACCGAGGTGGAGTGGTCTATGGCTCTTTATGTTACAGCACACTCCTCTTCCTCATCGTTCTCGTTCTCCTCTGCATTGCCAAGTTCCTTTCAAGACCCTGACTCAATTCAGTGATGGAATATGCAGCAACAACCCCTTTGGGTCTGGCCACCCAGAGTTAGACACTCACAGCCTTTCAGAACTGGGCTAGAGACTTCTAACACCAGGAAAATCCTTCAGAGCCTTCCCATTTACTTAGAAAAAGCCTTTCGTGCTCACCCACTGAAGTGCCAAGTGGCCCATGTTCGTCAGAGAGGCCGGCCCTCGGCTGTGGTGTCGGGGGCAGCTTTTTGCCGACGACTTCAAGGGCAGGAATAGGACAGTTTGACCAAACAGGCTTTTATCTTTCCGTTGCAGCAAGCGGCCGTAGGCGCTGTGCCGCGGTCCGTCAGGAGGCACCCGGCGTGCCTGTGCGCTAACACAAACAAGAAAGGTGAAGTGCACAGAATGAAGCCCCACTATGTTGTGTATTTAACATTTTTTCCACTGTTTTGGTCTTGTGTAAAATATGTTTCCTGGTTTGCAATATGTTTCCATGTGATCTCATTAACTCGTGCTCTAGGGCAGTTGGAAGTTACTGTTGAAATGTGATTTTTAAGTTATTTTACCAATCAGATACACTGACAGTGCTTCCTTCCACCAAAAATACCTCTCGTTTTATGTATATGAAAGTGCTGGGCAACTGAGCACGGACGTCAACAGGATCACAGCCTACGCAACAGAAACTGTTATTTTAAATCTTTCCAAAAAAATTGGTTAAGAATTTGTCACAACAGAGCTGGATTTTTTTCCTGTTATGTTACACATCTGTTCTATTTCAAACGTGAGGGCTGGAGGGGTGGATTCCAACAAACAACTCAGGCTCCAAAATCTACCCGGTCATAATGATTTTGAGATAACCAGATTTGATTACCTCCTCTGTCTCTTCCTGAATATGCGGTAGAGTTTTTCATCAAAAGCCAGCATGCCTTGGAAAATCACTGACGCCTTTCCGTCCCTCTCTTGCATTGCCATCTCTTTGGGAGCAGGAGGGAGCAGGCTCAGGCACACCATCGGCTGAGTGCTGTCTCCTTTCCCAAGGTTTTATAGTGGGCATCAGTCTAAAAAGGAAACTGCTTTTTGCTATTGTTACTAAAGTTGATGATGTTTTTAATTTGTCATGATTAAAGTTCAGGCTTTTCAAATCCTGGAGCAGGGGAATAATAAGAGTATATAATGAGAGTATAATAATGCCTGCCTTAACAGAAATAGAGCCTCACAGCTGATTCTTGAGCTGCACAGGCTAACCCAGGGCTGGTGGGGATTTGTCCGCAGTCCTTTGGTTGCAGCCCAGAGCCTTGCTCCAAATCTTTGGATGTAGAAAATACTTAAAGACCAAGCAGAGATTTCAGGGGAAGCATTGGAACAAGTGCTGAGGTAACAATGGGAATCACACCTTTTCTAGACTGAAATAAGTTACCTAAATATACCAGTCTGCCTCAAAAAGCCCTGGAGGTAAACTATGATGCAGAGAGTCAAGAGATGGTCTTTGTGAAGCTCTCTTTCAGCTTTTATCTCTAAGATCTCTTTTTTATTTTGATATTTGTGCATTGTGCTGTCTCACTCAAATGCAACAAGTTTTTGTCTGTAGTATCTTTCTCAGAGTTATTGCAGGGAAAAATTTCAAGGGAAGCACTCCACTGGGCAGTCACTGTACAAGCAGGTGATGTGTTTTCTCAAATCCTTGCTGTGTCAGTGGTGTTCCTTCTATGCCGTTTTCTCCATCTCGCCTCAGTGCTGTGTAGTGCAGAATGTCTTGTGGACAAAAATGTCAAAGCCAAAATGAAAGTACAGGGCTGGACTTCTGCCCTTGGCTATGGGGGCACTGTTAGTGACTACTTCCAAACCAAAATCCCATTTTTTGTATTCTATACGTGCTCATAAGCAGGTCCTAAATCATCCTATATCACAACAAAAAGTATAGGCACTCACCAAAGTGCCATGTTTCTGAGTATCTTGCACATTTTGTATGACTTCCTCTTCACCTGCCATATTTAACTAAACACAACCCAGATTTCCCGGAGGCAGTTTCTTACTCTTTGAAAAGTAATGCATTGTATTTATGTCAAGTGTTATCGATTTAATCCAAGGAGTGTGTTGGCCTTTAACACTTGAGCTTGCACTAAATGTAGTGTTTTTCAAGAGAAAGAGAAATGGTTGGGTTTGTTGGTTGGGTGTATGTCATATATGAGGTCTACCACACCAAAAGGAGTTTCCAGGAATAGACAGGTGACTTTTCAAAGCTCCCTATGGTGTTTTCTTCCACAGTTTATTTTTTTTTCAGCAGTCAAAAGCCACATTTTCTTTAGCTGCAGTCTCTTTTTCAACCTCAAAAATATGCACGTATGTTTTTGACCTTGCAGGTACATGGTTATGTGGTTTTACATATAGAGACTGAAGTTTACACCTAGAGAATGTATGGCTGTATACCTCTCTGCAAGTTGCAAAAACACATTTGACTTTTGTCTGCATCAGTGAGCTTTTTAGGGGTTTTTTTATGGATTTTTTTTTGATTGTACTCTTGGGACTCTGACAATATTAAATTCAAGCATGCAAAAGTTGAGGCCCCAAACGATATGATTTCCCTACAAACTATGATTTTAAAATGTTGCAGGTTTTTGTTTTGTTTTGTTTGATTTGCAGCTCTTTCAGAAGCTTTTGATTTTGTGGGATGTTTGTTTGTTTGTTTGTTTGGGTTTTTGTTTGTTTTTAAAGGTATTTTATTCCAGATCATGAGATAGAGGGCAACCCTACTTGGGAGAAGTTGAGTTTCTCAAGAAAAAGGCACCAGCAATCTTGAGATGAGATGAGATGAGATGAGATGAGATGAGATGAGATGAGATGAGATGAGATGAGATGAGATGAGATAGTCAGTGGTGCAGCAGCACCGGATTTGCTGACCTGTGCATCCATGGTGAACTTGCATGTTTATGGCAGGCGAGAGGAAGTTCCTCAGACAAAGCAAAGGCAGGGCTGTCTGGGCAAGACTCAGTGAAGTGGGGACTCGTGGCTGTGTGGCAGTGACCATCTCCTGGGACTAGTTAGTGTTAATTGTGGAGCTGACGCTGGGAAGTGGACAGGGAAGAGCCCAAAATGCCACTAACCTTTTTCTCTTTTCTGCTATATTCCTGCTGAATAGGGATGTTTGGATGCTTTCAACATGTTTGTTTTGCCATCACATAGCGGTGACTTGTTATTACATTTCGTTGCTGCACCATAAGGCTGAAGACTCCTTGGAAGCCTGTCTCAGTAAACTGATATATTTTTGTTTGTTTGATTTAATCCTCCCCACGCTTTCCCCCAACTGTTTCAGTTCATTCAAACAACCCTGTGAGCATCTTATTAATGGCCTTGCTTCACCAGCTCATTTTAGCACCCCAGGGTTCTAAATTCAGAATAAGCAGAAATGCAATGCCAGCCACTTGCTATCTCCATTCCTGCAGCAAGAGTTTCATGTCCTTTCACTAAGCCATCAAACGTGAAACTTCCCATGCAAACCAATCTCTGAGTGTGAATTTTTAGGACAGAAGGGTGAAATATTATGTGGGAGAATGACAACAACTCATGTTTTCAGACTACAGCATGAGGAATTCCAGTGCATCTCATGCACTTCACGGAGGAGCTACTTGCTCCACGTGCCAGCAAAATACAGCCAAGTCTAGGGTGGGACACAGCATCTATTTGAACAGCTCACAGCCAAATTGCTCAATTGTCAGACAGGAAATTAAAAAAAAAAAAAAAAAAAAAAAAAGAGCGAGAGTAAAATCTGCCCACTTACGTTAAGTCATAGGTGAAATATAAAGCAGGTGTATTTTTCTGACCACAATCAAGTTGGTGGACACCTAGCCATCACCATTGTTTTCTTACTCTTTCAAAATCACACACAGGGATCTTTCACAGGCATCTACTTCAATGTGAGACAAGTAATAAATAATAAATTGTAAACATATTTGCATTTGGTGCAGAGTTGGAGCAGATTCAAGCTAGCAGCCTGGTAAAAGTTTCAGCAGCCCTGTGGTTTCTCTAGTTTGTGTTTTTGTGTCTATAGGAAAACTCCTTGTCAGAAAAACCCTAAGTTTTTCCCCTAGCGCAGGGCACCCAGTTTCAGCTGTACTCCTTCTAGGTCACTTTACTTTGGGTGCTGAAAGACATTGAACATCTTCTTCTAGGCAGTGGCTTATGCCACGCTCAGGCAGCTGGGGTAGATGACTCCATGCTGTAGTACTCGGCCAAGAGCAGAGCTAGTTCCAGGATGAGACTGGTGGTTGTTCTTATCCCTTCTGAAGTTTGGGACAAAAATATTTGTGAATCTCTTTTTCAAGTGGCCTTGGGTACCTAGTAGCTTAGAAAGTGTAATGATAATTTAGTTACCAAATGGATAGCAGTCATGTGAAAATGGAGCTTAAACACCTTTATAAAGTTTAGCAGAAGTTTTTGGCTTTGTTTCCTCCCTGTCTATATTCCAGTGGGCTGCTTAGTATCTTTTTTTTTTTTTTTTCTGTTTTTTTTGTAACTTGATAAATCTTTCTGCTAAAGGCAGAAGTCAGCCAGACTGGATAATCTGTTTTTGATTTAATCATATTGTGTATCTGGTGTATGCAAAATAAATCACTATTCATCTGGTTTTTAATCTGATTTATGTAGGATGGACTTACATTGAGCCAGTTTTTTACAGCCTAGCACCGGGTTTTGTGAACCTGCCTTGATGCAACCATACCTCATTACAGCATTTAGAAGGAGTACAGTGAGATTTATTGGGGCACAGAAAGGAACGGGACAGGTTTTCAGCTGGTGGAAAATGTCATCTGAGGGAAAAACACCAATGTGTATTTGATAGGAAGACTGCATGAGGACCTTTTATTCCTCTTCTTGACTGCTGTGCTGGGGTTCTTCTCCCCTCCACGTGATGCTAGCTTGATGAGGTAGTTTGGAGCTTTTTAAATTAATATTTGCAGCAACCAGATTTGATTTTACCGCTACACCATTTGTTTGGTGGCTTTTTCCTTTAACCACGTTTGGCTGCAGAAAATTAAGTGCATCGTGAAGATAACCTAACATAGGAAATAGCTCTGACAGCCCCAGTCCATGACACTGCTAAATGCATCACTTTGCTTCCTTTATCAGGAAAGCTCCCATTAATTGTCAATTTATAATTGGGCAGGTGGTGCTTTGGAATTTTGATTGTAGATGTGAGGCTAACAGCAAACTGTATTTTTATTTTCAGACTTTATTTGAGAACATGAATTTTACAGCTTAATTATACTAACACTTTCAGGTGCTGATTTGCAAGGTGTGTGTGTGGTTTTTTTTCTTTGATTCTGTTTTTTTAAGAGATGTCATTAATTACTTCTATTTATCTTAAAAAGAAAAACAACCCTCTTCACTTGAGGGCTACATGCTGTCAGTCAGAGTTGTCCTTTTCAATTAGGTGTTAAAACTTTCTAATCTGATAGATGTTGTATCCTCAGAAAAAAAAATCCATCAAGTGAGAATTTACTTAAAACCAGAAACATCTGTTTAAAAATGTGTGCTGATCATCACCAGAAGAGACACAGCTGTTTTGTTCTACTCTTTGTCATTTATCATTACTCAAATATGCTTCATCCAGATTTTTCTCTTTTTTTCAGACTAAAATATGTGTACCTAAAGTGCTAGGCAAAGAGCATTGGCTACATACAATGGCCATTTGTCTGTAATTTTCTGCTGTCTCTTTGTTCCTTGTATGAGTGTGTAGTATCAGAAGAGCTTCCCCTCACCTCCAGAGTGGACCCCGGCCATTTTGGGTGAAAGGCTTGCACAGGAGCTCAGAAGGTGCAACATCCTGCCTGTAGCTGAGGCAGGGGCTCCTTCTGAGGGGCAGAAGGAAAATTCAGAGTTCGTCCCTGGCAGGATCTTGTCAGTGGACAGAGTGCCCCCTCTGGCTTCTCCTGACTCCAAATGTTTATGGAAGCTCAGAACGTTCACAGAGAACATCTTTCTTTTAGATAAGCTCCCACTTAGGGTGAGCTGGGATGGATACTTCTCTTCCTCTCTGTTATTGGGCTCCATGTCCTGAAGGCTGGAGAACAGAATAGCTTGATGTTTGGAGCCTGCAACTTGCCAGTGAGCTGTCCTGGGCTAGCAGGAGGTACCCAGGGAGCAAAGGTGATCCTGGTCCTCACCCAGGATGGGACTTGGTGACTCCAGCTGACTCCTGTAATTGTGTGTAGTGTGTGTCCATAGGCATGCAAATACATGGCTCAGACTTGTAAACAATGAAGAAAGATAGTGTGGGGACACTTAGCACAACCTAAAGTCTCAGCAGTGCATACACGCACAGGCAGCAGCAGATGTGAGTTCAATATGCTCATGATACAGGGTTGCGTAAGCACTCACAAAAACCCAGAAGGCAAAGCAAAAAGTGCCCTTACTTTAGTAGAAGTCCTGCTCTGCAGTGGAGCCAGCAGGGCTGCTGAGAGGTGTAATGCCAGAGAAGCCACAATTGCACCCAGTGTGGATCACTGGGATGGTAACATGGACTATCCAGCTGAACATGTGTTTCTAGTATATGCATCCAGTGTGGAAGCTCTTGCACATCCTTTCTCCGTCAGGCAGCTCACAGGGAAAGGACAGATTTCAGCTGTGATCCCTGCTGCTCAGACCGTCCCTGCTCCTGGGCTGCAGCAGTGAGGCAAAGACCCAATAAATCCCCAGTGCCCAGCCTCCTCGCAGGCTGGGGAGCGCTGATGAGCCCTCACCTGCAGGCTGGGGTGGCACAAGTCCTCTCACAGTGCCAGGGAGCCCTGGCCCACGGCACCTACAAAGGGCCATGATTTTCTGCTTGCTGGTTATCTTCTCCAGGCTGATGGGAGAAGTAATAAAGTTTCACATAAAAGGGGGGAGAGTGTATTGCAGTTGTGCTATTTAACTACTTGTAAAGACTTTTGAAGGACCCCCAGTGAAGAGAATTCACCAAAGGAAAGAATATATAATGGACGTGAAATTAGTGTTTTAATTGTAAAGCTTATTTCTTCAATTTTAAGATTAATAAGTCTGCCTCAGGGCTGCTGTTTCTGCTGTCCTTGTTTCTTTTCTTTCAAAGCATCAACTTGGCATTTCTTAAGAGATCTCCCAACGATTTTCAAGCATGGTTTTATACTGGAAGAGGGTTTCTAAGAGTACCACTTCCCCACCATTGCATGCTGTCGGGCTGCATGGTGGTATTGAGTCCTTAGTATTTTAGTTAATTGCAGAGTCAGTGTTGAGCCAGAAGAGTAAGCTGCATTTTCTGCAGGCTTGCTCATCACCATCAATAGGATTCATAAGCAAGTTCTGACTTCAGAGCTTCCTCCTTTGCAGTGCATTAACCCAAAAGAGATCAGCTTTGCCTCGAGGCTCTCAGACATGCTTTGTGTTGGGAATGAAGCAGGGAAAAGGCTTTTTTTTTTCTTCTTTCCACCCCCTGCAAACACAGCAGATTTGTTGAAACCCATTAGATTCATTAAATGCCAAACTAGTTTGGCATTCACTTTCACAGCAGAAATCTTCTTCCTAGAACTCCCCTGTGTCTTTCTGACTTTTTTTTCTTTTTTGAGAGTTAATATATAAGATATTTGTAATCTGTGTCTTAAAAAAATTCAGTTTTGGATACAAATGAGTTAGCAGCTGGGCCATCATATATTCTCAACCAATATATCTTCCTAAAATAACCATTACCTTCTAAATTACTTATGTCATGACATTATCCCTATCAATGAAATTTTAACTCTGAGATGGTGAAGGATGAACTGCAAGACCACGGTGTCTAAAGTAATAGTGCTGACTGCTTGTAGCTTGTGATAGTGTAGTTGATGTTAATTTTTAATCTGTTCTCCTTTCCCTTGTAGCCCATCCCTGCCTGCTCTTGATTGGCAGCTGCCATCTCACTCAGGACCTTACGAACTACGTATCGAAGTGCAGCCGAAATCCCACCACCGAGCTCATTACGAGACAGAAGGCAGTCGAGGGGCTGTGAAGGCATCTGCGGGGGGCCACCCCATTGTGCAGGTACCAAACCCTGTGACGAGCAGCGCAGGTTGTTTATCTCCGTGCTCTGTGGCGAGCGCCGTTTCTTCTCTAAAACCAAAAAGTAATTTTGGAGATTTTTTTCCTGTCCTCAGAGGTTCCTGCACGTGAGCAGACCTTAGAGCATATTTCAAACTGGGTGGACCTAGCCTTTGGTGAGCACAACACAGGAGCAGTGTGAATACAGGGTGGATTGCTGCTCTGTCCGTGTAGGGCTCAGCAAGTGTTCAGCTGGCAAGTGGTGACCATGGACTTATTTGTGCAGTCAGACTCCAGACATGCGGTTTATGCTGAAATCAGCTGGGGACGTGCCTCAGTACATTTAGTCCTTAACTTGCAGTTGGATCTAATCAGAGCTGTGAATGCATGTTGGAGTGCAGAGCTGTAGCAGTGATGTAGAAGCATGTCGCTGGTTTGGATGTTTCAGTGAGTTCTCAGCAAAGGCTTTTAGAGCTTCTTCTGTTCAGTTTCTAAAACCCTTCCAGCTGCTCTGGAAAGCATCTGAGGTCTGAATCTAGTTTCATGAATTCTACCAAGCTCTTTAGTTACTCTGTATAAAGCATTTAATTTAATAACACTCTAAACTGACCCTTAATTTGTTTATATAAGTAGTCTCATTCATTTTTAAAGGGCTTTTTTCAAAAGGAGGAGGAAGCACAAGATTTGGTTGTTTAAAACCAAAAAAGAAAAAGTAGTGGGAGAGAGTGGAAGACAGTGCCTGTCCCTCCTCAGCTGCTGCTTTCTCACCCAGCAGTTAAACTCCCAGTGCCGCCCATCAGGGTTGTGACCCTCTGTGCAGCCGAGCCCAGGTTTTATCACTGCCCAGATGCCACAGGACCCGTGGATGCCAGGGCACTGCTGCCATGCTCGCACTGCTTGGGCCGGTGCCACAAGCCATGTGGCAGGAGCGGTGGCTTGTTGAAAGCCCATATGGCTCAAGATGATGTACGGACCACACGTGCCGGGCTCTGCATGTTTGTTTATTTGCTGCAAGCCCCTGTTAGCAAACACGTCTGTGGAAGGAACAGTGGGAGGCTGGGATGACGCTGGGCAGAGAACGCTGCTGTGTGAATGTGGGCTGCTGCCGCAGCTGGAAAAGGAAAGTGAGGGGAGTTGTCGGCAGCAAAACACTTTTAGCTCTGCCAGAGCTCGTCAGTGACATGGGATTATGGAAGTTGTCTGCTGGAAGTTGAAAGGTTTTAGCAGAACATTTGTGAGTGATATTAAAGAGGGGCTTGTGGCAGACATGCTTGTTTACAATTAATGCCTACTCTATTTGTGGCTTGATGCAAGGAAATGCAAATGGGGAGGGATCAGTTTGCAATGGCTACCTTGGCACTTAAAGTTTCTTATGTGCGTTTTGGAAAGACTGAATGTGATGCCAGCATTTAATTGGACTAAATGTGTCCAGACATATCCCCTCTCATCCTCTGTCCCGGTCTGTCAGGAGGGAGCAGGCTGCTTCCAAACACAAACAAGTGTCAGGAGAGAGGAGAGGAAATTACGGAAGGGCATGAAGGGAGAGAGGAGGAAGCAGACAGTCCCAGCCCTGTCAATTGGCACTACCGGCTTAATAAGGATTAATGTATTTTTCAGTCCTTTTATTACAACTCCAACATCCTTTTCACCAAAAAGAACAGAAACATAAAGAGGTGCAGAAAAAGCTTTTCCGTGCTGACATTGCTATCATGGCCAGTTGTCTGTTTGAAGAAATGCATTAAAGTTCTGACTTTGACCAGAGGTGAATAGGTGGATGGATTAGAAGTGCTTCTGAAAAGAAAGGAAGTATTTATAAATAATTTTTGTAATAGAAATAGTAAGTACTTACAAATAAAGAAGTACCTGAAAAACAAGAGTATGTATAAATAAATGGCGGAGGAGGAAATCTAGGGAGTAATTTCTGTTAAATTGGTGACTGGCAAAACCTGAAAAATGCATCTCTGAAATATCAACATATTTCCAGATGTTGCAGCTCTTTGGGTCAGGTTTGATTCATCCCACTGGGTTATACAGAGAGGAGCTCAAGTTTTGAAGTTCAAACTCAGATGTAAGCTCAAACACAATCTGAGTGTCTTCAGGAGAAAGATTTTGTATCAAGCTTTTTGCTCTTTAATATTTCTGGTGTTTTCTGTTTTGTTGACTCAGGGAAAATGGTCATAAAACGGCTTTGACCTCTTGTACTACCCTCTTCTGTTACATTTTTCCCATGTTGACAAGTCTTTTCTATGTCAGTACTTAGGGTAAACTTGCTTTAATTTTCTATTGTTAAAGGTCTTCCCCCTTTATCTTCAACAAGAAGAGAATATGGATGAGGTCTCTCTCCTCTCTCTGTTTTTCCCTCTCTTTGTTTCAAACCCCCTCTCGCTGGAATCTTGCTTCCCAATGTAGGAGCTGTTCTTACATTAATACTGCCACAAATCTGTTGGGCATGCTAAGGCAGAGGAGAAGTAAATCCAAAAAGCATCCTCTGTTAATGGCATGGTTCCCAAGCAAAATTGCCAGGAGGTTGCTCTCTCTGCAGCCAGAGCAGGTTTATCTATTTTTCCCAGGCAGTGTTAGCTTCCTTGCTGCTGATCCATCTCTTCTTTTAGGAGGTGGAATGTCTGAGGATCACAGGTTTCTGAGGCAAGCATGCTGGATGAGGAGAGCAGTAGCATAGGAGAGCAGGAGTCTCTCATGGGTATGAGATGAAGCCCAAGCTTGGGGACCAATTTTTTCCTTGGCTCCTCCAGGCTGGTGACTTTTCTGTGTAGCTGGAGAGTGCCACGTGTAAAGCTGAGGACCTAGCACTGTGCACGATGCCACCACTGTATGGGATTGCTCTTCTCTGCCCCCTTCTCTCTTCTTCCCATTGCTCACATGAGCATGGGAAGGGGCAGGCAGAGCTGAGCATGGCAGGCTGCCTGAGGAGCTCACACTGACCCATGCAAAGAGCAAGCCCGGTGCTTGCTGGGGGGCTCTCTGTGGCAGCAGTCATGTGCATCACTTGCTCCTTATCATCTCTGCATCATGTGGGGCTTGCTCACTGTAAGCTCCCATGGGCCATCTCCCAGGCATATTTCATGCCAGCAGGATTTCCTGTGGATTTCCTTCTGTGGAACGGCAGCACCTTCCCCTAACGCTGCACTTAGGAACGATATGGTTTGGAGCACTTCAAGTTGCCTGTGAAGGCTCATGAGCCTGGTAGCACAATATTCCTCTCTCTCATATTCTGCTTTTGCCTGTTTGGGTGTTTGGCTGCTATGGCAGCTCCAAGCTATCGCCGTTCCCAATTGCTAAACGTTTGCAGAGTGGGATGAGCCGGCGCGCCTGGCGAGCTAAAAATGCCGCAGAGGATTGGCAAGCAGTGGTGCTGGGGAGCGGTGCTGGTGAGCTCACGGCTGGCACTGGCTCACACCCCTTGGCTTGGGGAAGTATTTTGCGAGTTGCTGTTGCCTTTGGTGATTTCAGACTGGAGTACTCCCACCTCTGAGTCAGAACAGGGGCGGTGCCCTGGCTGGCATCAGGCATTGGGAAGCTGCATGTTGTGTCAGGTGATAGTTATACCTGGGATCACTCTGAGGAGCAAAGTCCTGTCTGTTAGCATCCTGCTGGCACCTACTCCTTCTCAAGAGTTCATGGCTTGGGTGAGGATTTTTCAAACAAAGCAAAATGAAACCCACGGCATTACATAGCTACAGATGCATTTTAAGTGAGTTGAATTTAATTCAAGGGGCTTACATCTCAGAACATCTTAAAAACATCCTCTATTTGGACCTACCTCTTAATTCTTCATTTTGAGAGTAGTGGTGAGGAGTTGCACAAGATGGGGTGTGCATTCCAGCCAGCGATGGCTGTGTTTCAGCTGCAGGTAAGTAATCCAGCAGATAAAAGTTTGGGCTCACCAGGGAGGGATGGCACCAGATTATAAATGCACGGTCTGTAGATATTCTAATTAATAACTCATCTTTAAAATAAGTCAGGCTCTTTGACTGCCTGAGATGGAATTTTTACAAGCAGGGTGTGGTGTATCTGTGAGATAAAATCCAAATACTCAAGAATGTTTAATTAAAGAGCATGATGTACTCCCATAGAAGATTGTACTCAATGGTGAAAGAAAATATTCAAGCGCACGGAGTGGTCTAGTAAGCACTTTCAAAAGCCATGATTATTATTAAACTTTTTGACACAAAATATGCCATGAATTCTCTTCAAGATCACTCCTGACATGAAGTAGATAAATTGGTTAGAAAAAGCAAAGAGAAGGAGTTGTAAGGGTTTTCCTTTTTCTAAGTAACCAGTACTATCCAGATTTTGTTTTCCTCTTGAAAAATTAAGTTAATATGGAATATACATTGAATGCTGCCTTGCCCTTCTCTGTACCTCTTTGAGTGAGATAGTAGAGGTTGTGTATGGCTCCTGTGCTCCAATACAAAATTTCATCTGAGCCCGTGAAGAGCTGCTGAATAGTCTGAACTCCCTCATTTTACAGAAAAACACAATGATTTGCCTGCTGATTTACATAGTCAAAATGTTGTCTGTACCAGGAGATTTGCTCACAAGAGTCATCTGTGTCCTTTCTTGACAAGACCAAGTAAGCATTTTGGGTCTGATTTTCAAAGGCATACATTGGGATTTTTAAATCCCCTTATGATTAACAAGTGTCAGACTCTCCTCCATGGCAATCACTGCCTCGGTATTTTTTGTACATCTCCACATCACTGTAATTAGGCACCAACATGCCCCTGAGTTATTTGTGCACCTCAGCAACACATGGAGTGTCTTATTGTTTGCTTCCTATGGATTAGTTGGTTTTGTTGCCTTTGGATAACAAGCAGAAAGGCCCAATGCAGGTGCTGGCCACCACAGGTATCTGCCCGAGCCCTTTCATCTTCAGACCTATAAGCAATTAATACCTTTTGCAAACCCCTTGAGGAATAGAAAGCTTCCATGACAAAGTAACAGTGTAACTTCAGGGGGCATCACGCTCTGATCAGCATCTCTCATAGACCCGGCTTCACACACAGCCAACAGCGTGAGGTCAGACAGTCCTGTGATAACCAGAAGGCTAGATGGGAATGAGAGAACTGAAGAGCTAAAGGACAAGACTGGAAAGAGGTGTTCACCACTGATGACAGGAAGAAGATGGAGGTGTAAGGAAGCCAAGAGGAAGGCTCTTCCAGACAGAGCAGGCCAAGTCCTTTGCAGCAATGCTTTGGTGCTGCACAGCAGGAGTGAACCCATGGCATGTCCCATTGTTTTGGACCTGCAGTGTGTTCCTAAGTGCTTTTCTTGGTAGGTTTCCCCCAGTGCTGAAAGTTTGCTTTAAACAACAGAGCTGCCACCATTGCTGAGTGAGTCAAGGGTATTAGAAAGAACAAACAGTCCCTGGTGGGTCCAGCTCACAGCCATCTGACTCCTGAGCAAGAGGAGAGAATGTGGAAAAAATAGTGTTAGCTGCTTTCCCCTTCCCTCTCTGGGTATATCAGGGCAGAGCAGAGGGCATATTCTTGTTAGTTAAGCAGTGATTCAACTCATCATGCCACAGCAGACTTCCTCTCTGTGCTGCTCTTAGCTTCTTTTTAGAGGGCAGCATCACCCTTTTGTTCAGATGGAAATATAATCCTTCCTTATGGTGGGCATATAAAGACATCAGCAAGCACCTGTTAGCCAGGTTGCAATTATCAGCACAAAGCCATGCAATCACACAACAAACCAGACAGGGAGGCTACACTTTATAGCCTTGTTTTAGACAGCCGGGACTTCTTAAGTGTAAATCTGAGCTCAATGGCTTTCTCACTTCTTGCATCTGTATAGTGAAAGCAAAACTTCAAACTAGCAGACGGATAATCAAAACTGAAAAGTGGAATGATTTGGCAGATGTTTTAAGGCTGCTATTGCTTCTATAAATCCAGCAAGTGGAAGAATGCCCATTGAAAGCTTTTCATCACAGTTTTTTTGTTCTTTTTTTTTTTTTTCTTTGTTAGGAGAGTTTATTTTGGAAAGGAAAGAATTTCTCATTTTTGGGGTTCTCATGAAGTTGGTCCCACAGAGTAGCTCCACAAGCACAGCTGCATCACTAGCCTGTGGCCTCCCTAAGGAGGAGTAAGTCCAGAAGGGAGCCATCCTGGAAAGCGTGCTGCTGTCAGCTGGAGAAGATTTCATGACCCTGAAAATACAACTTCAGTTCTGATTTATGAGCCATCCTGAGCACAGGCCTCTGCTGTTTGGTGCAACGGCCCTTTACAAATGAAAAACGAAGTTTCATCAGCCAGTGCTTGGGGGATGCACTCTGCTCTCTGTTAGAAATGATACCTCGCCCACGCTCAGCATGATGGATGCCGCAGGACATATCCCGGCTGTTAGGGTGCTGAGATGTTCAATCTGGCTTTCCAGCCTGAAGGCTTCAGCACTAGGTTTGCCTTCAGTTTGGACTCAGTGGCTGCAGGCAAAGCAGAAGTTGAATATGGCCTTGAGGAAGGAGAGGATTGAAAGCCTTTTCATCCCTCCGCTGGTGCTGTCTCTGTTCCCTTGGGAAAGGGGGTGATGACATCCAGCTCCCAACTGTCTTTTTCATTGGCCTCTCCTGGTTTCCTTTCTGTCTTCTTCTTTGCAGTAAGGGAGTCAGTGGCATTGCTGTCACTGTGAGGGCTATCTTCTAGCTGTCCTCTGATAGGGGCAGCTGATATGGCAAAGACCTTCTAGATTAGAGAGGAAGCAGAGGTGTTATCTTTATCACCAGAACTGCTCACAGAGCCATCCTTTCTGCTTCCCTTGTCTGGAAAGCTGGTTTTGGTGAGCAGCAGCACATGCACCCTGAGTGCTTACAACCAGTGTGATAGAAGTCTTTGCAAGGTCAAGAAAGGCAGAACATAAGTGTAGCAGTCCTCTCTGATTCCTCATTCACTTTTCTTCAGACCTTGTGCTGCATCTTTTTAACTTGGTGAACTGCTCTCATTGTGGACAGAGGGTTTTTTCTGCATGTTGTCTAAAATGTTGATTCATCATAATTTTGGAAGTGTGCCTCTAAAATGTGTATTACTACTTTTCAGGCAGGAGTCAGGACTCATTCTTGACTGTGAGAATGTGATACCTTTTCTTGCCCATTCTGTCCTTTTTGTCCTGTGCTTAATATTGCATTACTTCTGCTAGAAGTTGCAGATGCCGTGTCTCTTGCTTTGTCACAGAATCAGAAGGCAGAGGCAAAGCTGCAGATGATTCTGATTAGCCAGAAGAGGCTACCAGTAGTGCTAGAAATGGCTTCCCGCTCTTCTAAGGAAAAATACAACATGGGTAGATCTTTTGCTTGCCTCAAATTACCAGACCTCAAAAAACAAATAACAAATAACAAAACAAAACAAAAAACCAACCAACCAAAAAAACTAAAACCAAATTACATTCAAAGCTGTATTTGGGCATGCCAGAAGTCAGACAGCTTAGCCTGCTTAATTAAGGCACATGCTTAAGAGTTTGCTGACTCTTAGTTTAGCCATTTTTGAGAAAATAAGACTGGATGGGTGAGATGTTGACAGCTGGATTTAAAATAGCTTTTCATGGAGATTCAGGTGGTATGTGAGGCTGTGGTCTGGGAATGAACTACAGTTGTCACTTGACTTAGTTTTGGTTGCAGCTGAGAAGACCTACACCAAAGTTACCAACCAGCAAATCTGGTCCAGACTTGCCAGATTATTGCACATTAACATGCACCCAAAATTTGAAAAGAAACTCAGTTAAAATTAAAATGCAGCTTTACCAGAAGCCAGATGCTTCATTATGAGCTGAGCTAACCTACCTGCCAAATACTGCTAACCTGCATGAGGCAGGCGATTAATTTTTTACAAGTCTGCTTTGGGAACTAGACATCTGTCCTCTATTCCTAAAAGTAATCTCTCAGGGCAAACAATTTTTTTTTTCTTGGTACTCCAAATTATATAAAACATATTTCATGAAAGTTATATTGCCTGCATTCTATATGAAGATATGCTGGGGGACAGTTCATATTTCAGATCCCTTTCACACCAACCTAACTCCAATGGAATTTCTGGTTTTTTACTTTCTAATTTTTGTATGTAAGAAGAGTAAAAAATTACATCTGTAACACACCTTGTGATCTGGAATATCAGTATATATGGTTACAATAAAGATTTTCCATTTTAATTAGTCATTATTTCAACTAACAGGCTGAATCAGTGGAAAATATGGTGTCCAATTAATCAGTTGCTCTCTCAAAGTACTTTGCATCTTCCATTATGAGCAGTGGTTTATAACTTCTTTCCTTGTGAAGAATAGCTTGAGATCTTCTTTGATACATGCCGTGAAAGGGAGATGATCCATTACAGCATCTGCTCTATACATACACGGAAATAAAATGTGTTGCATGCTGTCAGTGCAGTGAAATCAAATAAACTTTCTCCTCTGTCCACATGTTTAAGAAATAATTTAGCAGGAGTTGCATATTTTCACTGAAACAGTTGAAACATGCTAGTGATCAATTTACTTACACATGGTAAAAATAATATAGGTTGCAGACAGACTTGTAATGTAGTTTTTAAACACCTGTTTTTAATGTTTCAATACCCAATAAAGCAGAGGAACTCCTGCTTTTGGTTTGCATGCAGACGTTATGCACACTGGGATTTAAAAGTCTGCTGCCTAGGTTTCAAATGCAGTAAACAGCACTTGCAGGCACAGTGTGGGTACATTTTGGGGAGTACAGACTGGAGTCTCCCTCAATGAGTTTTGCTCTTTGGGGCACTGATAACATGGTGTTACAGCCAAATGTGAATCCTGTGGGTGAAAACCCACAGTCCTCACAAGAAAGAGAACTGCTCCCTTGCCACTTGCAATCCTACTCGTGTAGAAATACTGCTGGTCCAGTTCTGTGTAATGAGAGGGGGAAGAAATGCATGAGAGGTGGAGCAAAGTGATCTGTTACAGTGAAACCAAGCACTTAAAAACGTCCTTAAACTTTCATAAAGTGGGATTAGATGTTGAATATGTGCTTAAGTTTTCTACTAAGCAAGAATACATTGATTAACTGACAAGTAATTGTACAACATATTGTCACTCGGTACTCAGCTGCAAAATCTGGCGTTAGACATTTTCGCTGCCTTGCCACGGGTGTTAAAAGAGATTGGGTGTCAGGCGTGAGTGTGTGGGGCTGTGAACTGCCCAAAAATAGCATGATAAAGGGGAGCAACTTGCAGGAGCTGCATTCTGTTCTTGCAGGCCTCTTTGCTGCTTTTCAGGAGACCTACTAGGTTTTGCCTCTTAAAAATCTGATGCTTTTTGGGAAACAGTTGCAGGTTCCATGTATATTGCTACGTACTTTTGATGGTTTTCAGGTGAATGCTGATAACTGGATCCTCCTTTTCGTCTGTCTTCAATCCCTTTGATTTGGGATCCCTCAGGATGACTGCCTCTTGTTTTTGTTCTGCCAGCATGGTGCCTGTCCACATCTGATGGCCATGAAGTCTCTGAAGCTTTTGCTGGATGCCTTGATAGCAACTCAGGCGTGATGACACTGGAGCCAAGCTTTCCATCACTGTGCAAAATCTTCCCATTACCTTCCTCTGTCTTTGGGCAATGTGTACCTTTCTTCATGTCATCCAAATCTGCAATTCAGACTGTTCAGTGAAGTCTACTATATTTAGCTGCTTGCTGTCCCTGTGGTGGCATGAGGACAGCCGTGCCAGCGTGCATGTTCCCCGCAGGACATGGGTGCCCACACTTGCTGTGCTTAATGAGCCGCACGCTCCGGTCCCCTCGGCTCTCTGCCCGTGGAAGGAAGGACAGAGCCTGGCCTTCGGGAAGCCCGCAGCACACCCTGACTGCACAAACAGATAAACAGCTGGAAGGGAGCGGGGTGGGAGAGAGATCATGTTTCGTCCCTGGAGAGCTGTTCAGAGATGAGCTGTGCATGAAGCCCCTGTGCAGGTCAGGCATAGAGAGTTAGTCCCGAGTTTTCATCCCTCTCTTAGCGTTTTCACCTGAGGCAGCTGCTTGGTTTAGCACTGCAAGCAGAGACACAGATGGTTGGGACATGTCGGGATTAAGAAGCTTGAGCAGTGTTTGTTCGGCGCTGCTTGTGCTCACCGGCGGGCAGAGCCAGCAGCGCCTTGGCGCTCCTGCATGCGCACGCCGGGATGTGACGGGCTCCGCTCCGAGCACGGGCAGAGAAGGGATGCGGGGGCCTGTTCTGGATGGGACCGGCCATTGCCAAGGCGAGCACCGATGCACAGGGCAGCAGGGCACTGGATGCAGCCGTGGGGCAAGGGGATGGATGTGGGACAAGGGGGTGGATGCTGCGCGGGTGCTCCCAGCAGCACCGGGGCCGGTGAGGGGCTGAGCTCCTGCTGCCACCCCCCTCCTCGCATATCCTGGCCTTACGTGTTGTTGTTATGATTGCTATGGAAATAATTTCAATGTGTTTCGCAGCTCTGAGATGCTGTGTCTTGCATTGTTTGGATGGAAAGCTGCTTGACTGGTTTTGGAGGGTGGCTGTACATGCACAAATACTGGCTGGTTTTTTTTGTTGTTGTTGTTGTTTTTTTAATTTTTTTTTGTGGTGGTGGAAAGTAGGAGATTCACAGCATGGTTTTAATTAGAACTGCTCATTTAGTCTTTCATTGCAGTGTGTTCTTCAGTTGAAAGATAATTTAATTTTCTTTGTTTTGGAAGATTTTCATGCTTGTCTGTGTGAAATGTCTTTATTTACTGTGCCTCATTGTGTTTTGTGCATAGCTTTGATTATGAGGAGAATCAAAAACAAAACTTCCCTGGGCTGTATTATTTTCTACCTGCTGTGGGTTTTAATACAGTCTCACTTGTATATATGTACCAAGTGTCTGCATTTCTGAGACAAAATCACCAGAGAAGATTGGCAAAGCATGCAGGGTTCAATTTAGCTGTAAAACTCTTACTGACTTGAACAGGAATAGCATGTCTAAAAGTTGTGAAGTGCTGAAGAAGCATAACTGGTATGGGTCAGTTTGGTTTTTCATCTTGGAGAAGTCCATAGAAGATATCGCTTGTTGAAAAAAAGGCAAATGCCCCAAAATATCCTGCCTCCTCTTGCAGAACTCCATGTTAAGATCTTGTAACCTTCTTTTCAGTGAAGAGTATTTAGTCTGGTTGTAACACAAGGCAGCATGGATGAGTCTTGTTTATATCTACAAGAATATTTAGATAGCGCCTGTCATACCAGAATACTAAAAAAAAAAAGCTACATAAAATATATAGATCTCTCCTGTAGGTGCAGGAACTCATAAAATTGCTCAGAATATGCAGTTAGAAAAAGAAAGAATTCTAGATGGCATTTTAAAATCAATCCTTAATAATCCTGAAATAATTTTCTAAATGGGTTACAAATTAATTTTCAACCACCTCTTTTGCAGTGATGTTTTCATTATGTGGGCCTTATGTGCTGTAACCCTTACTCTGCAATAATATAATATTCTTCAATATAGACTCAAGAATTGTTACTGAATATGGATTATAGAGTGTTATTGACCACAAACTGGCACACAGTTGAAGACTTGTACACAAACTCCACCCACAGCTGCAAACTTGAACTTCCAGGGACAAACAAATTTAGACCACAACTTGCAGGCACATGTGCTAGCATCTAGGTACACAAGTAATCTCAAGCACATGTCCTGAATACATCAAAGCTTCATTTTCTAATCCATCACGGTTGTGAGGAAAACCTTAAAATATGTGAACTGGCACAGCCCCACTGCTGGCTGCAAGAGCCCCAGATGAGATGGAAGCAGGTTGGAGAGGCTTTGCAAAGAGCAAGGGAATGCAGTGAAAATACTGGAGCTGGGCTATGGCTCTGCAGTTTTACTGTCCTAAATGAAATCCCTGAAACTCTTAGCTTAAATAGATTTTACAAGAGTAGTTGCTCTAATCACAGAGCAGTGTTAACCTGGAAGCCTATCTGTAAGAGCAGATGTTTGTAGGAAAATGGTCTGGTGAGTAAAAGCATTCTTATTCCTCCAGTTTGAGTAAAAATAAAGAAAAATGTGATGAACTTTGGCCCTTGGGTTCTCCAATTATTATTAAATCCTCTTTCCCCTTTTTTGTAGTAGAAAAAGGTGTGTAATAAATGTTTGAGTTGAATGTAAGAAGTGGTCATTAGCAGGAATAGGACTCAGGGTTCTATTTTTATTATGATCCAATTTTGAAACAATGTCAACAGCAAGGCTGCCGAAACTGTACGTGATGGTGCTCCAGAACTTCCTGTGTGCTCCAGAGCAGAGGTTGGGAGCACTGCTGGGACTGGGGGGGTTGCTGCAGTCTTTGCAGGGAAATGAGCTGCTGCTTTGTGACACCCTTCTGAGGAAGGGAGGGAGGAGTGAGTGGTCCCATCACAGGCACAGGAGGGAGGCTGCAAAGAGAGAAGGTCAAGTGTCTATCTTCTGGCCGTGACCACCTTGTGCCCAGCTTGTGCTGAGGCTGACTCCAAGACCAGGTTAAAGCAGGCCCCCAAAGTCAGGGTGGAAAAGCCAAAACACTGCATTTAAGCTGTGTGGAGCTGATGTTGATCTTTCCCTCTGGGAGGGGAAAGGGCTGCAAAGTACTTCTGGCTGTCTGAGGTGATGGTCTTGTACCCCTGCTGTGGAAAGCTGTGGGAAGCTGCCTGAAATGAAATGCCTGATGGGGAAGTGCAAAACCTTGTGTCTGTAGTGGGCTCTGCCTCTGCAGGGGCCTTTTCCCAAGAGGTCTGCTCTGTGTCTCTTCAGATAAAGCACAGCATGTGCCTCACAGCTCTGCCCCGGGCTTGTGGGACACTCACATTTTGAACTGTGGCCTGGGCAAGTGACAGGGGCAAGTCCGTATTTCATGGTTCATTACATGTCTGCCACTGAGCTAATTGCCTTGGTTTCTCTCTGTAATCAGGGAAGGCTCATCAGTACAGAGTTTAGTGAGCTATTAATTTTATTCTGATGTGAACATCTGAAGCTGCTTGGGTAAATCACACCTTCAGAGCGCCGGTCTTGTTCTGCTGGCTGTGACGGCAGCCGAGGTGATGAGAACTCGTTGTTGTCCGGCCTTCACCTGTTAAAAGTTAGGTGGCATGAATCACGTTTCATGGTGAAAAAAGGCTTTTCCCTTTTTCTTTTGACTGGGTGTGTTGTGTACAATTGTTTCTAACTGTGTTCAGCAGGCTTTAAGGTCACTGGTTTCCCAAGACTGAGATGTACTTCTTAGTTTGGATACCCAGGTAAGGCTGCAGTATGGCTGGGAAGAGCAGTGCCTTTTAAGACCTTGGCATTTCTGTCTTCAGTTTGGAACTTAACCCGTACTAGAGCCTCATGTTTGAAGTCATCAGGTTGATAGGGTCTTGGTTTGGGTGTAAAAACACAGAATCTGGTCGCCATCACCTCCTGGTCATATCTCCTTTCAAAGGAGAAATTGTTACCCTCACCATCCTCCTCAGCTCCTAGTCATGCACTGACATCCTGCTTCACTGACTGCAGCAGAGTCTCATCCATTTGCAGCAGCAGATAAGCTACTCTATAAGGCTTTTTTTTGCAAGTTCTGCTTTTAATATTTGCAACATTTTACTTGGCCTCTTACTGGCTTTAAGCAGGGTTTGTGGTGTTAGCTTGTCAGTATTCAACTCAGAAACTCTAGTGCAACAGCTGTTGCTAAATAATGTTACTCAACGTGACAATATCTAGAATGATTGATTGAAAACAGTCCCTGTATGTTGAGAAAGTTTATTTAGAAGTCTTTCATGCTTATTTATTTACTTGCAGTTGGAGGTCTCAAGCCTTTCAGGTCATTCTAGCACTAGTGGCAGAGCATCTCATGGTATGCTCATTGGTCAACAGTCTTGTCTGTTCCATCCATTTGGGTTTTGGGATTATTTTTTCATTAGAAAAAAGAAGTGACATCAACCAACAGCATCACCCTCAAGCAACTTACAGTGTGGAATCCAATCTCTCTAGATTTCTTGTAGTTTAATCAGACTGCTCTGAAGGTCCAAACCTTGAATCCGAGCTATAAGATATACCTGACCCATTTTTATTGCTGCATTTGGATGCTTTCCATGGAAGACATGCTTTCAGATAAAATTGCAGTGTAATCAGAACTGTAGCACAAGGCAAATCAAAGGTGGCTTGGGGAAGTAGAGTAGGACCAGAAGTGTAAAGTGACCTGGCAGAGCCACTGCCCCTTTCTGCTCAGAAACAGGAGTCACAAAGAGCATTTTTATGAATCTTGTGCATGTGACAACAACACTTTTTTAGGGCTGAAATAACAGAAGCAGAATCCGTCTTAAGGAATATACACATGCAGATGGCACTTCTCTGACTCCAAAGAGCAGTGGGATTGCATTAATCTGCTTTATTCCCCTAGGAACATGGCTGTAACTTGTGCAAGGGTTGAAACCAGGGGTCTGTTAGTGCTGCATTTTCATAGTGAAGAAAGGGTTACCTGGCCTCCTGGCACTGTGGTTACTGGCTTTGTTTTGTGAGGAGGCTGAAGCACAGATTGATTAAACAAAGAAGTCTGGAAATACATAAAATTTGTTTGGGGTTTTTTTCTGCTCTAACCAAGTCATAATCTCTGATAGAGCAAAAACTCTCTGGCAGTGCTGGAGATAGAAACTCGATCGCTCCATGCCCAGCTCACCACACTTTCATCTAAGACATCCTTGCTCTGTGCTTTTATAAAATGCCTTGAAATATTTTCCTTCTTTTAATTCATTCCTACATTAAAAAAAAAAAAAAAAAAAAAAAAAGCGCAGCCAAAAATGGACAGAAGTACTGTGAAAGTTGGAAGCCATCAGTATTCATGTGACTTTCAGAAGAAGGGAGGAGGTTTATTTCAGACCTTCAGCCAGCCTCCCTTCCCACTCCCTCCTTTCCCCAAACACAGAAGGCAGTCAGGGCTTGCTTGATTCATGGACTGTCTGATTATAATAAGTCTCACTTGGGGCATACAGCTGTATACCTTGCTAGTGCACTTCATGCTTTGGCTGCCTCCACTAAAACACTTGGGTGTTTAGTTCCTGCTCTGTGCTGTGGCTTTTGACTCCATTGGCTAATTAAATAGCAAAATGTCTCACATAAGATTTTCTTTTGTCTTTTTAAGCAAGTACTTGGCAAATCAGAGAAATTAAGAATTGAAAGTCTATCCGTAGTAATTTTCATGGCAACAGAACAGTAAGTGTAATATTCATATTATGAATGTGGCTCAGTATTTATAGCTCTCCAAATATTTACAGAGATAAAGCCTTTAAACATAGCCCCAGCTTTTTGTCTTCAGTAGCAGTTTAAATAAATGTCATTTGGAGAGAAGTTAAAATTGAGGAGAAAGGCAGCCATTTCTAGTCTAATACTGTCTCACTGGTGTCTCTGAACTCCAAAAGTTTTATGCCTGAAGCTGTGCCATCCCTATCCCATATGAGCCAGTGTTTATCTTGACATGCACGTCAAAAGCATTGGCCCTTAATCCAATAACTCTTGTGGGTAGGTGGGTGCCCCATCGTCCTCAAATTCACAAGGGTGAGAATTCAAATTCATGCAGTTGCTGAAGCACTCGTGAGCCACTGAGTTAAAATGTGGCACTGAGGGTGTGTCTCAGATTGGAGGAGTCACCAAGGGATGCTGTCAGCGGTGCTGTGGCACGGCTGGGATGGGCACTGGTGAAGGGCATTGTGCTGACGGCACCTGACACACACCCGGGGATCCTGGGCCAGCCTGTGCTCACCACAAACGGGAGCGTGCTGGGTGCCAGCGGTGTGTCAGCAGCGTGGCGAAAGGCAGGCACACAAGTATGAGCTTGTCCAGGGTATCTGCCTAAGAACAGGTAATAAATTCCTTCTGCGGGGCTCCTGTGATTTTTTTTTTTTTTAACCCATGCATGGCCAGGGGTATGACTGTCGAAACATCAGGAAAGCCATGATGGATGCTGAAGGCAAATGTTTGAGTTTCTAGAGTGAGGGCTTGGGTAGTTTCAGGGAGGGCGCTGTTGTGTTGGATTTACCCCCAGACCTGGATTTATAATCCTTGGAGCATGATGAGGCAGCAAGGATTAGGGGAAGAACATTTATTTCTATGCCTTTGTGGTAGAAGATGTCATGAGAGCAGTAATGATTTCTCAGTGTCCCAGTAAATAAGGTGCCGAGGACTTAAGAATTCATTCTGTTAGTAACTCCTTTTCTGATGGGCATCCCTCTTGTGAGTCTAACAGTTTTAGGAGGAGTGTGACACGAGTTGGTTTTTAGGTATGTGTATTTTTGAGGAGGAAAACCTTTGCTAGAAATAGGGAACAGCAGCTCCCTCTCCTCATTTAGACAAGGAGATTTCATGGCTGTGCTGAGAGCCAGCAGCCACGAAGGCTGTTTTTCCCTGGATAGAGACTGAAATTGCTTGTGAGCCAGTGACTGAGTGTACAGCATCTCTATTACATTAAGATTAATAATTCCTCAGTGTATTTGCAGCTGGAAGTTTTATATAGATCTTTATTCATCATGATGTGCACAGCTGCTCTTTTGCTGCTCTGTTGAGTTAAGGTCCAAGTGGCAGCCCTAGAAAGTGCCACATAAAACACACTCCTGCTGTTTCCATTCACTGCTCTCCCATCCAGCTCTAGTCCTTGGCCTAGGGTTGGCTCCTTGCAGGAGCAAACCATCTTATTTTTATTTGTGGACCAGCTCCGACTACATTTGGATCTTAAAGCAGAGTTTGAGTGAATCCAAAGAAAATCACTTTTAGAAAGAAAAAATAAATCCTGAAAGTAGCACAAAAATCTGTAGGAATTCCTGTTACAATTTTATTTTAAGTAAGTGAAGGACTATGGGGCAGTAACATGTTTCATTGCACAGAGCATAATTTATTCTTTTTGCTTAGCTGCATCTGGTGAAGTACAGCAAAATCTATCACAGCCAGAGGGTCATCTCAGCTCCTAAGGAAGTGTTTTATTTTCTGTTTAGTTGTTTTTTGAGGGGTTGTTCTGTTTTGCTGTGTTTCATTTTTTTTCATTCTGAAGTCTGTTTGCTCTGCTGTTTTGAATAAAATGCTCCCCCTTTTTTGGCTTGTGCTCTTACAGGAGTAAGAGCTTAGCACCTAAATAGTCACTGACAATGAGTCTGGATCTGAACTGTTGTACCTCATCCAAAAACCAGCACTCCCTATTGCTCCCCAGGTTGCTGGCAAAGGGAATATTTTCCTGGTCAGGATGATGTGCCTTGCTCAGTCCTAGGTACATGGAAGCCTATATCTAGAGATCTGGAAAGAGCAAGGGACATTCAGGTGGTATGGCAGCAACTGAAACATGTACACCTGCAGAGTGTGAGCCTGGAGGTGGAGAGAAATAGCTGGAAAGAGACGGATTCTGCACAGGGAGAAAGACACGTGCCTCAGTGGTTTGGTGGTGCTCTGTTGATGCTGCCTGTCTGCCTCATTGGCACTGCCAGGGCTGCTTGCTCCTCGTCCTTTGGGAGGACAATCCCAAACCTGAATCCCCAGAGTAGGGGCTGCCAGCCCCTGGCCTAGCTCATGCTTTGTAGCCCAAGGTACAGCTCCCTGCTTGTGCCCTGCTGCTGCTCTTCAGCATGCAGTACACCCCTGATCTGCAGGAGGACTGCCCAGCTTCCCTCTGGAGCAGAGGGGTCAAGGGGAGTTCCATTAAAACATTTCCTATGGTGCCTGGGATTTGGGAGAGAAGCTTGAGAGGAGAGCCACTACAGTTCCTGCCTGAGGGCATCTGAGGTGTGGTTTTTTTCTCAGACCTCCCCTAGCAAAATGTTAAGGGCCAACCCAGGACAGAAGAGGTATTAGGGAATTCAGTGATGAACAGGGCAGTCTTTTCCTGACTCTTTTTCCCAGAGGCATGTTGCTGGCTCCCTGAGCCTTCAGCAGCAGGTTCCTGGGCGTTTTCAGCTGGGGACATGGAGGCAGGGCAGCTCGGTGGCTGCCCAGGCAAAGGTCGGGCAGGTTCTCTGCAGCACACACCAGAATAGATGCCCTGGTCTCCTGACCTCACCCCCTGTGCTTGCGCTTCACATGACAGTCACTGCCCGCAAGATCAGCTTTTCCCTCCTGCCGTTCAAACCCATGATGCAGTGGCTTACGTCTTCCAGCGCTTCTGTGTGGGAGCCGAAAGTAAATTCTTTTTCTTGAAAATCAGATTCATGACACTATTTTTATGTGTGCTCGGGGCTAACTGCTGAAACCAGTACCCAAAATGTTCATGCACTTTCTTTCTAGTTTAAACAGCTTGATCTTTGATTTGGTTTTAAAAAGCCAGGACACTGGGCACTCACCGATGGTATTTTATTGAGGCTGTATATTAGGTACACTTTTGAAACATGACAATTTGTTTCATTTTATCATTCATTCATCATGTGCAGTTCCTGAAAAAAAAACCAAAAACCTGCTGCTTAAAAAGATAGCAATAAAGCTATTTAGTGTGTAGCTCCGAAGCTCTAGCTTAAAGAGACAAGCAGCACTTGTCTTGACTTTAAAATGTCCTTATTTTATAGATTTTATTCTGTTTGACTTTTTTTGAAACCATTGCAATTGCTTTCCAAAACATTGATGAAAATAAAAGGGAAAGAAGCCCCCTGACAACAGAGTAGGTTGTTAGTGCCCCGATGTTTCTTACCAGACTGACTCAGGTATTCCTTGAACAGTTCTGGGCATGCAAATGGGACAGATGGATGTGTAAGGCATTGCTGAGGATAAGCACTGTGGTACCTGCTGCAAGCAGCGTGACCATCAGTTACGTGGTCGGATAAGTAGTTATTGTTCTTAGTATTTTTTAGAGGCATAAATGGGTGTATTTACTTGTTGTCTTTATTATATACCAAACATAAAAAAATCAGACATACACACAAAAGGTATTGCTGATAAGGATGTTCCCTGTGGTGTTTTTTGGCACATCATTATCATTGAAGAGGCAGCCCCTATAGGCCTCAAGAGTCTCAAGCACAAGCTGCTGACTGGTTTTGAGAGTGAGTACTAAGTCCCTGGTCATGCCTGGCTCTGTTATTAGTGGGAGCTCAGCCTTTAGTGTATTGGGACAGGCTAAGCCCTAAATTATACCCCAATGTTCATTTAATACATTTGCAAAAGAGTCTGGGTCTGGAGGAATGCACCACTGTAGGGTTTTTGCAGCCCTTTCCCCAAACTCCCAGTAGGTACACTTAAAAGCTATTAAGCAGTGTAGCTTCCTTTCTTCCTGACTGATGCCATGGGTGGTGCAGAGGGTGTATCTGGCTGGTGTGTCCTGTGAGAACAGGTCCATTCTTTCGATGGCCTCCAGGAGCCTCTCCAGGCAGAGGGCTCCTTGTTATGACAGGTACCTTTCTGAGCATTTCAACAGATGCTCGGGCATGCCAAAAGCATAAAGCACTTGGAAAGGGAATGTGCAGAATATTTCAACTGCGTTTCTTAAAATAAATGCTGTGGCTTAAATAATAGAAGTTTTCTTCACAGACTGTAGAATAACCACTGAAGCTGAAATACCGTTTGAGTTATTGGATGTGGTGTTTGCAAAATTTCCTCAAAATTGAGTAACTATAGCAAGATTTGGGGAGGGTTTGCCTTTTTTTTTTTTAGTGCTTATGTTCGAAACACCTCATCTCCTTCTGCTCATTGTTTTCCGAGTCTGTTCAATTCCAACTGGCAGATTTAATAGATGTGTACCAGGCACACATTTGGAATCAAGGCAACCTCAGTATGTTCACATCTGTGATAAACCAGAGGTCGTCCTAGCTGTAGGACTGAATCAGGCAGTACCTTGCAGTCAGCTCCTGGCTGTGAGGGTGAGCCCTGTTTCCCTCCCATTTCACTGGCCACTGGAGGGAGATTCCTGGTGTGTTCAGTGCCGTGGCACCTGGACACATGAAAACATCCAGCCACAGCACACAGTGCATCTCCTTGGGGAAGGGCTGGGGTTTGCTTTGGCACCCTGCACTGAGATGAGCAGCAGCCTACTGGTGAGAATCAAGATGTGTTGGTAGGAGATAGTGCTGGGAAAGTGATGACGAAGAGGTGTAGGAATCCCAGGGAAGGCTTGATGCAGTGGCTCAGCCAGTGCAGCCTTTTCCCTCACTCTTGCATAAGACAATGTAAAGTGACGAAGAGCTTAGCTGTGATCAGTCCTGTTCTGGTGTTAATTACCAGTGACTGCATCACTTTTGATAGAATTAGAGGAGTGTGTAATAGCCTGCAATTAAGTCTGATTTTGATCTTAGCAGCTTCAGACAATAAAAATGTCATTTGAGATGAGTTCAAGTATTTTTAACTTGCTCAAAGTATTGCTCAAAGAGGAAAAGATCAGAGTAGTCAGTGGTTGGTCAGTACAAGAGAATATGACCTACTTCCATTTCAAAACCAAACACTTGACCACACAATTCTTATCTGCATGTTTAAGTTTTTCCTGCGTCTTTCCTTTGTACCGAACCAGGTGACTGCCATATCACTGCCTTTATTTGGGAAGGGAAACTCATTCAAAAACATTGTGCTCCTGGTCCTTTTTTGCAGCTAATTCCTTTTACAGTTTCACAGCAGGGAAAACTGCTTCTGTGTATTGCCAAGCAAAGCATGCTTGGTAGGAAAGATTCATCCTTTACTATGAATGCTGCAGCTGAGAGCACCTTTGTCACCCGTACTCAACCACTGAGTTATTAAGAGCTTTGGACTGTGTTACACAGAGAAAAAGATAAAAATAGGGTGTCTGACGCATGCATCCCATGTTGCACGCCAGGAAACTGAGTCGCTCTTCCACCAAGTACAGTACCTCAGAGCATACGTGGAAAATATGCATGGATGTGAACATGCGAGATCTTTCCTCACCATGAAAAATGCTCAGTCACCTTTTTTTCCCATCCCATTTTACCTTGATCTTGTTTGATATTCCCTTTGACTGCTGGCAAACCTAACAGCCTGAAGTCCCACAACTCTGCTTTTACTGCCACTGCTCCTTGCTGTTGAACATGTGACAGTAATACCTGTCTCCCATGTTTTGAGGAAACTGCAGAATATTCTTATTTCACCCAGCTGATAGTAAGCAGGATCTTGCCCATTCACCAGACATCTGCAGCCTGCTGAGAGCTCCCAAGGCTCAACACTGTCTGTCATGGAAATCATGCACTGGGTGCATAATCTAAAATAAGTCATTCATAGTATGTGCCCCTTAAAATGTTAATCCTTGCGTCGCTTTCTTTTATTGCTTCTGTTAGCATACGCAATTATATGACATAATACAAAAGTAAATAATGTGATGCAATGGGTAAAGCTCAAAGGGAAATACAAATTGGAGATCAGATGCTTCCTAACACAGAATACAACATAAAGCTTAGTGACGTGAGTGTGGATTTTTCTTATTTTGAGGGCAGCAATATCAAGCAGATAGCAATTGCATGAGTCTTTCTGGATGTTTCTGGCACTTTCTAAGTCGGCGAGTAAGTGACTTTGGGTAGTGGATCCAAAGCAAAGGATGGCTCTGCTCTAGGACAAGGCCTTTAAAAAAAGCAAACATAAATTTAGCTTGAAGATCACAAACCTTAAAAAACAATGCAAAACATGCATCTGAGATCTTACTATTTATTTTCCAACACGTGAACACTTTTCAGGGGAGGGCAGGTGTGCAAAGTTGAGGACTATGGGTGTTTGATTGCCTCCTGGTAGGAAACCTGTGAGAAAAGCACAAGCTGAGGCCCAGCAGCAGGTTACAAGTTATGGCAGCAGCCAAGTTCAGATTTAAAGATAAAGCCTGAAATAGCAGAACCCAATGCAATACCAACATTTTTGGTCCCCTTTGCCCGTATTCAATAAAACATATGGGTACTTTGGTGTGCGATTTTGCTTTTGCTGAATTGAGGTTTGAGTTACTCACTAGTCTATTTTTACATTTCAAGCAGCCTTGTAACTCAATATGTGTTTGTTTTAATTTTACACTCTCCATAAAAAGCATCCTCCATGACGACTTGGAGAAGTGACCGCTGGCAATGCATAGAAATTTATTTGCCTGGCATGTCACACTGTCTTACTTTTCCCCCTGCAAACCCACGTGCTGGTCTTGACCAAAAATACCCTGGGATATCTTGTGTCTCCTCCCTTACCTAAGCTTTGCGGCTGAGGCTCTGGAAGTGGTAAGGCAGGGAAGATCAGCTTGGGACAAATCCAGGTCACTCTACCAGCCCTGCTCACACACACCATTGGAACTAATGAACAGCCAGGATGTCATGTGAGGGGAACAGGGTGGTGATGAGTAGGACAGTGGCTTCCCTGTGGCCACTGATTGTACCAGGAGCACACCTGTGATCACCTCAAGCTGCATGTCTGTCTCTGGGGGAGAAGGCCAGGAATCCCTCTTTTTGCAGCATAGTGCTGATGTGTGTGTCAGGGGCCGTAGGAGTGAGTGTTCCATATGGAGCTGGAGGGAGGTTCACAGCCCATGGCATGCTGCTGAAGGCAGTGTTACAGAAGAGAGCATGGCTCTACTTTTCTCTGCTTCTCTGTTGTTTTGCTGATAGTGCCGATTTTCAAACTGCCACTAATGTGTTTTCAATTTGAGAATGCTGGCATGGAACCCTCATATCATATCATATCATATCATGTCACAACCCCCTGGCTCTGATAATATTGTCCTGCTAGAAACAAGCCTTGTCCTCCTCCTATCCCTGCATCCTTCCAGCATTCACATGCCTTTGGTAAGGATATAAAAATTGCTTCACCAAATCAAATGAAAATGCTTCTGTTCTGCTCTTTAGTTTTCTGACCACAGTGTGGGGTGAAAACTTTACGGTGTGCCCGATGAGTGATGGAAGATGTTCCTGGGCTCATCGTCCTCCCTTCCTCATGCATTGGTCACTGTGGTACCTGAAACTTTGCCACTATGAATTGTTGCCATTCAGCGTGTTTGATAGTGGAGGGAGAGCTTTGGGCCTGTTGGCACCCTCCAGAGTTTTGTTCAAGGGCTCAAGGAGTAAAAGTGAGTCAAGATCTTTGATTTTAATAGCATTCCTGCTGTCAGATGGTAAAATACCTTAGAAAGATAACATGAAATTGCTCTGTAAGTTTTAAGGAGAATGAAAACAGACAAAATACAAATAAAAGCGGCATTTGATATATGGGTTTCACCACTTGCTTTCAGCTTTATTTTAGCTTTGAACTTGCATCTACCTTAAAACTCGTGTAGCTCCTCACCAAATTATGATAAATTTTGATCTGTCATATTCGATAATGGTGAAAAACTAATGCCCAAACCCACCTGAACCACTCACAGAGGAACTTAAACCTACAACAAAGTGAGCAGGTTTGCTCTAGGGTGGGGCATCAGGGACAGTGCACCTTGCCCACACTCCTGTCTCCTATAGATGCTGCATCCTCCCTTCCCTTGGGACAAGGCTTCACCACTTACCCCTGCAAGATAACTGGTTTTGGGAGACTCATTTGGGAGACTCAGTGTCAGGTGGCAGCCACATTGTTTAGGAACTCCATAGCAGTGGGAACCCTGAGTAGCTCCTACAGGAGATGGTGCGGATGAGGTCAGGCTCTGCTTCCTCCACATCTAGTGGCAGAAATAACTCTTGTTGTCATCAGAGCAGTCGCTGTAATGTGGATGAGGTTCAAGCCAGGCCCAAGAGCTTCAATGAGATTTTTGTGTGATTATAAGAAGAATTTGACACACATGGTGAGCTACTAATCATGTATATGTGATCTGTCTCCATGCTGTCCCAGGAGGTATTTACTAGCATAAAAATTAGCTAATGAGGGGATGGGTCACAAGCAGCAGACTGCTGCTGCGTGAGGCATGCTGCAGGAAGCATGGGGATGGATGAGCTGTGTCCTTTCCACTTGCAAACTCTGTTGGTTTTGCATCCCTCAGTACTGTGAAGGAACATCGAGTTAGTTGTGGTTTTTTTTTTTTTGCTGAACGCTGCAGCAGAATTTATGCAAAGTTTTCTGTGGATGTAGCAGGAGTGCTCAAAAGCTCAGCCCATCTAAAGTGCCTCAGGTCCTTTAGGATAATGAGAGATTTTGTGAGTGCACCTTTTTATTGTACCAATATTACATTACAGGAAAAATGGAAGGGGGGAACTTAACACGTAGCACCTGTCACAAGTGCTCTCCTTGAATTAGGCTCTCCTGCTTATAAAAATTTAATTGATTCCTAGCAGTTTATGTGCGTGGTGCTCAGTGGGCGTTTTCTGTTCTCTTGCCAGCTCCATGGTTACTTAGAAAGCGAGCCACTCACGCTGCAGCTGTTCATTGGGACTGCAGACGATCGCCTGCTGCGACCCCATGCCTTCTACCAGGTTCACCGGATCACCGGCAAGACCGTTTCCACTACCAGCCACGAAACAATACTTTCCAACACCAAAGTCCTGGAAATTCCACTTCTTCCAGAGAACAACATGAGAGCAATGTAAGACCAAGGCACTATATCTGACTCCTAGCAGTTTCACCTTGGTCACCTCACTTAATTTCTTTGGGGTTTATTTCTTTCTTCTTGTACACAATCTTCTTTTCCCTATCTTTTTTTTTTTTTTTCTTTCCCTACATTTCTCTCTGTAATAGTAGATTTTCTCAACTTTACTGAGACAAATTGCTGCTAATCAGCTTAACTGCAAAATGAACGTCACAAATATTTATGACAACTGATTTGCTTTCATTCTAGAGTTTCAGCCAATGTGCTTATTTGCCATTTTAAATAAGTATCTTGGTTACTGAGCTGTAAATATCTCCTACCTCAGCTCCTGCATTTAGTTTCTAAATATGACACCTGTTGCTCCTATACGCACTAGCACAAGGAACAGAGCTGATTAAAATTTATCTTTGGATGTCAAAGGAAACTCTTAGAGAGCATTTCCAAGCACCCTCGTGGTTTTCCTCAGACAAATAAAACCACTCACTTCTCACATAATAAAACTCAGCATTTTTCATGGCACTTGTTTACAAGCAAATCTTCCAGAAGTAGGAAGAGTTACCTTTGAGAACCTTTATTCAAAGATGATGCAGTTTACAGATTGAGTTCTTTAACTGGGCTAAGTTTAGTGCTATGCAGAAAAGCAGGCGTGGATATTTTAGGATATCTGAGTGATAATTAAGTGCCTTGTAAGTCCATTAAACATCTGTAAACGTCATTATAGGATGGTATATAAAGGTTAAAATAGCCTTCTGTGAGACATACATGAGACCTTCCACACTATTTAATCCTGTCCTCTCTTACTCCTCCCTCAAATCAGCCTAGCCCCTTATTTGAGTTTTCTCCCCCCTCATTCAAATCATCCTGTTATCTGATGTGCCTGTCTTGGGAGGAATTTCTGTGTGCTTGTGTGCAAATACAGTTCTTGGGATGTGTGTATATAAATATATTCATATTTTATATATAGATGCATGCACCTTTGTGTGTATATATTGGAAGATAGAAAGCAAGCAAGAAATCCTGACCTTCGCCAAACCAAATATCACAGGAAAATCACTATTTCACTCCTTGTTTTCTGTACAGTTTTCCATGCCTTAATGAAGTGGAAAATGCTATCAGACACCTAAAGTCCTCCTGCACATAGTAGTTATTAGAAGCTGGTTTGCAGTGTCATGTACAACATGCCCTGGAGTGCCCCATGTAAATAGAAGAGCCAGCATATGTTTAGCTGCATTGCCAGCTGGGCTTAGAGTGATCACTCAAGACCTGAGAATCTCTCTCTGTGCATTGTGTTAAAAGTCACGACAAGCCTTCAAAATTATTGGCCCTGTTTGCTCCCATTGTAAGTTGGTGGGGTTGCATTGGGGTTAAGGAAATCTCACCAATTTGTGGCCCTGCAGTATTTATCTGGCCCTTTTTATATCCAGTTTCAATCACATTTGAAATTTTGGCCATCTAGGAACATAATTTCCATTTCATTCATCTTTCTCCCTAAAATAAAGGTAAGTTACACAGTTTGGGAGCCAAGCTGAATATTTTTGTGGCATGCGTGCCAGACTGTAGTACAGCTCACTCAAGAATCACAAACAATGCTTTGGCACATATAAGCCTTACTTGTAACTAGTCTAAAACCTCATGTAGCATTACCAATGAATCAGAATTTGGAGCTAAAGACTTTTCTCACACTTTATGTTTTCAGGCCTTGATTCAGTGAAACACCAGAGCTCATCTGCCCATTTAAACTTTAGCACATTTAGCTGTCCCTGTTGACTTCAGATTTTAATGTCCATGACTTTAGAGGCTTGAACTTAAATACTTCTTCTTCTCTGAGAATTTGGATATGAATTATATGTCAATAATTATTCAATTATATATATATTCATATAATTATTCAATTCACAAGTGTTGCTATCGGAGAGACAAAAGGGAGAAATGCTCTGTGTCTTATGGATCTTTGCATAGAATTTTGACATGGGTACAAATACTCTGTAATTCTTACAGCTTCACCTGCTAATATGTATTGTTGGGAATTCTTAATACTTTCATTAGTTCCTTTGATCATATCAACAAGGGCATTTTTTAAATTCTGAAATCCATACTTTAGAAAAAATGCAGATCAAAACCATGCTGCCATAGTGCTTGTTTGCAGTTTGCTTCAGCACAGACCTTCAAAGGTCTGGAGTAGGAATTAAACTCTTTGAATGCAAAATAAAGTTAACTAAGCCTATTCAATGTAATAAAATGCATGCCAGAAACCAGTACCCAGAAGAAATTTCCACATAGACTTTGTAGTCGTGGCCAAGGCAGAGGTGTTTTTGCAGTGAGTTTTTGAGTGCATATGTTTGTCTTTTGTTCTGGGAGCTTCTTCTGTTGATATATTCTTTGATAAAAATCCTGACTTGTAAACTCATCCAGGAGAAAACCAAAGTTTAAAAAAAAAAAAAAAGAGATTGAGGTCAGGAATTGTAGTAGTCATATCTGATGAAAAGCACGTTTTTCCCTAATGTGCGGAGAGAACTCTGAGTTTAGTTTTTTTTCATGCATAGCTTCAGCTCAGCGCTGAGCTTGGGAGTATTTCCAACTCATTGAAATACAAACAAATTGACAGTAGAACTGACCTCAGGGGAGAGGTGTGCTGATTAATAAGAATGTCAGGACTTAACCCTAGATTGAAAATCTTATCAGATTTTTGTCCAAATTAGCTGTAACAAGTAAAATTGTAAGTAGCCCGGCTGAGTGAGTAACAATTTCTGGGTGAGTAACAATTTCTGCACTGCTGTCGCATCCCACTGCCTTTTCTAGTCTCGATGTTTCTTTGGGCTTTGGTTAATCTTTAGCTACAATCCTTACAGGACATGATGGGGAGGAAGAGTCTTTTAGATTTTCTTCCTCTGGGAACTGAGGTAACATCCTAAATTTCTGCGCTTTACAGCAGCCACTACCTGCTGCTACAGATAGCCCCAGCTCAGCTGCTTGGGAGTGCAAGTACTAAACAAAGTCTGCTGCATTCAGCCTGATCATTGGGTTGTGCCTGACGCAGTTTTTTTAAGAAGAACATGCAGGAGAGAGGGAAGATATTGCACGCTCATGTCTTCCTGAAGTCTTGAAGTGAAGTGCATTGAATTGCCCTGTGTTTCCTTTTGGATAGCATCGACTGTGCTGGGATATTAAAGCTCCGAAACTCCGACATCGAGCTGCGCAAGGGAGAGACAGACATCGGTCGGAAGAACACACGTGTGCGTCTGGTCTTCAGGGTTCATATCCCACAGGCCAATGGCAGGACCCTCTCCTTGCAAGTAGCCTCCAACCCCATTGAGTGCTGTAAGTGGCTACAAACATCCTCCTCTTGCTGGGTATTATCAGAAAATCTTTTAATCAATTAGGTTGAAAAAGACGGTGAAGATCATTGAGTCCACTGTTAACTCAGCACTGCCACGTCCACACACCTTTAGAACAGTTTTTAACACTTCTGCCCCATATGCAGTCTTTTTCCACTCCTGTGTGCTCTACATTGGTTTTGTTTTACCTGTCTAGTTAGCAAACTGTAATCTGCTTTCCAAAAGTACGTGGTTTACACTGAGAACAGAACATCTGTATCTTAGGAAAAAATGTGTACCTTTGTGCATTGCATGCCATAGAAAAACACATACAACTAAAGAACAGCAAAACTAATGGTGGACGTGGGAGTGACAGGGCCTTTGGCTTTGGGGACTCCTTATCATAAAGGTAACTGCTGTAGAAGTTTTGGAAAACATCTCTCATGACCTATTTATTCTGTCTGCCCATCATAAAGCAAAAACCAGCAAAAAAAACCCCCAGCCCCTTTGATAAAGAGCTAGCAGTATACTAGAGCTGACACACTGGCCTGCAGCTTCAGAAAAGCTCCAGAAACTGGGTTTCTGCTCTGGGGTCACTTTAAATGAACAGACTGTATGTTATCAGATACGCTGGGACACCCTTCAAAGTTACCTATATCATTTTTGCTCATCAGCCTCCCCCACACAAAACAAAACATATCTGCTTTATGTAGCTTTAACACTCTAGCATAAGTGATGGAACCTGAATTTCAGTCTAAGTCCCAATGCTATTTCGATTGGCTGGATGGACTGAAAAAAAATTTTAAGGTTTTGTTGAATTCCATCCACAAAGTGGATCTTTCTGATCCTGACAGGGTAGGGGGGAAACTTAACATCTGGCAGGTATGTGATGAGTGAGCTCTGGAGAGGAATGTCTGACCATTCCTAGCTCCATTCATGCTGGAGAGCAAACCAAAAAAATGTGAGGAGTCATGGTTTCATCCTGAAGTTGAAGTTTATGAGAGTTTTTCAGTTGCTACACAGCAGGATAAGGCACAGTTTGAATCTGTCCTGAACTGGTCTGTGCAAAGTTGCCAAGCTCAAGGAGCTACTAAATGTGAAGCTGATTGGATTCGAGTCAGGGTACTGCAGCTTTGAGTGTTGTGTAATGAGCAAAAGCATGGCACATGCCTGCAGAAAGAAGTGGAAAACAGGAGAAAAAATAAGTGTTAGTGTTATTTCCAGTGCAGAATGTGGAATAAGCTGGTGCCAAAATCTTCATACATTTCTTAGTGCGTGTGACACCAGAAGGAACCATATAATCTGGATAAAATGTCACATCATCCCTTGAAGCAGCACTCTCTTCATGTCCCAGTTGAGGAGGGATAAAATTTGTGCCACAATACCAGATTCAGTTTACATGCATCCATGTGTGCTTGGGCACTCAGGTTCTTTTGGAAGTACCCTCTCTAAAGTGTGAGCTGCTGCTGGATCACAAAGGCCATGGCTGCTACAAGACAGTTTGCAGAATTGACAAGAGGGTGTATACTGGCTGAAACAAATTTTGGACACGCATGATTACTTTGTCATGTGTGCCTTGTAAACACACAGCATATATGCTAGACACAGAGTGAGAGAAGATGATTTAAAATAAAGGAATTTCCATAAAAATGCACTTTCTGATATAGTACATATCAAGCAGAGTTTTAAAACACTTGTTCTTTGTGAGTCTTTTGAGTCTGTACTGCTGTTTAACACTATTGTTTACAATCAAAGCACTTGAAAATGAACCATGTTTCCTGTAAACCTTGTGACCTTTCTTTGTTTCTGTATCAAACTCAGCTTATCTTATGAAGGTAAGCATTAAGTTACTTACTAATGCAGTATTTACTTTTTTGTGTGTTTGTGGTTGCCCTTTTTTTTTTTTTTTTTTTTAATCATCTTTATAACTCTCCAGCTCAGAGATCTGCCCAAGAACTGCCTCTGGTGGAGAAGCAAAGTACCGACAGTTTTCCTGTTACTGGAGGGAAAAAAATGGTACTGACTGGTCATAACTTTCTGCAAGACTCCAAAGTCATCTTTGTGGAGAAAGCCCCAGGTATGTCTTTTCAGTCTAGACTCCCAATCTGCCTTCCCCCGCACTGTGTCAAATGATGAAAGCACAAATATGGTAATGAAATTTTCTTCTGCACGTGTACACTTTCCATGTCACTGGGCAAAGCTGTGGAAAGGATCTGAGCTGTGCCTAATGCTGAAGTTTCACACTGTGGCAACTGTAATTACAGGTAGACAATAGACATTGAAAGTCAGCCTTTGGTATTTGTTTATTGTAGCAAACCATGAGTGTGGCAGGCAGGACCTTTGAGAGGAGTTCAAAATCTCCAGTGCCATGTCCCCCTAAAGTCTGCAGTACGGAGCATCTTCTTAAACATTTCTGTCATTTGTGCTGCTGGTGGTGTGTGCACACCCATGTGTCCTGTGGCATGTACAAGGTGCTGGCTGAGGAGGACTTGGAGCGCACACATTCATTTGAAGGACAGGTTTGCCTCGAGGACTCAAGACAACTTCCCGTCTCCCAGCACTGCTCCTGCAGTGGGACTGGTTCTCCTGGAGAAGAAGACCAGGCTGAACCAAGGAGAATGGCATGGAGTGGGAGCTGGGGCTGGGGCAGGATGTGCCTGCAGGAGCGGTGGATCTCAGGGTGACAGTGCGTGGAGAAGCGAATGTGTGTGAATGCCCTTGGCGGGAACAAGCGGTGGGAGTGGAGCTGGGAGTCAAAGTCAGGCTCTGAAACGAGACTGCTCGGGATAGTTTTGAGTCTTGTTTTGGAAAGGGTTTCCCTGGCGCTGGCACAAGCTATGAATTCCTCAGCTGCCGGCTGAACCCCCCACCCCGAAGTTAAAACAGTCTCGGGCACTCCTCAGGCCGCCTGCACCAGCTTGGACGCTGCGCCTGTTTAACCCTTTGTGTTCACAAGGTTCCCACGCTGCTCTCCTGCCCACGGCCCCTACTGGCACCACAGGAACTTGGGCCATGGGGCAGGATGGCAGGGAGATCAGGGGAGACTCTGGAGGCAAAGATACCCAAGTCTCTGGGCTCAGCAAGCTCAGGACAAAAGCAGAAGACTCCCCTGAAATTCCCCAATAGAATCCTGGGTTGATGAGGTTCAAGTTGCCAAAAGTGCCTGGGCAGAGGTAATGCCTTGGCTTCTTGGGGAAAGCCAGTTAGCACTTTTCTGTGAAGCTCAAGCACTGCAGCACACACAGTGGGGATGTGACATCAGCAGAAAAATCCTTTTTGTTTCTTAAGGAAGTTTAAAAAGATAGGAAAAGGGTGGTATTGCAATTGAAAAAAACCCTGAATTCTGTTCTCTGTGTTCCCCGCAGGGGGGAAGAAAGTTAATGTCTACTTTATTTATATTTAAACTCCCTTTGCTGCACAGAAGTGGGTCAGTGTGACATGTCAGGAGTCCTCCATCTGTCTCATTACCAGAAGGAAACCACATTAAACAGTGCCCTCCTTAGTACTTGTTTCCTCTCCTCTTCATTTTTGAGTTGGAATTTTTTTATGCGTTGCATTCTGAAGGATTGTGATGGTGATGCTCTTTGCCCACAGCAGATACCACAGCATGGATCTGACCACCGTCTTGCTACTCCTATATTCCTATACTACATCAGGTGCACTAAAAGCAGAATATTCACTGTATAGCTTTTAATTACAGAATTTAAGGTCTTGCCTTTTTTTTCGTGGTCTCACTGTGGGTTTGTTGCTGTTGCAGGGCAGTATAGCCTGCAGGGGCTGAGCCCTTAGAGTCAGAGTGTAGCCTCTCCAGGAGCTGCAATAATTGTGTCAGTAGAAATGACACACAAAAAGCAAAGCTGCTGGCTAATCTGGGTTGAGCAATTTTTAAGGCTTCCGTGGTTTGTGTGCTATGCTGCCTCACACAGCTCGATGCATCAGAAGCAAACAAGAGCAATGTATCATTACCTTAGTGGCAGACTGCTCTGGCTGGATTTTTGAACAGTCGCTGTATTTAATGTCAAATGAGCAAGCATTAGCAGTCTTCACTTTTGCAAATCAGCACGGCGTGTTTCTTTCCCTTTCAGCTCTTGAACGTCAGTGAAAGTAGGTCAAGAGAGAGAACACCAGCATAGTTTCTCTTTCTCTTAGAAGGCTGGTTATGAACCTCTGTGATTAGCTGAAGACATTCATTAGTTTTGCTGCTGTTACCACTTTTGGTTTTGAATTTGGAATGTTAATCACGTTCGTAGTAGGTAGCAGCCAAACACAGCTATTACAGAGTGATAGATCAAAGTAATGGATCATTGTGCTCATAAAGGGAATGTATCTTTTGTATAAATTTAAATATTGTACTACGCCAACTCATGTTTTCAGTCCTTACTCAGGCGGAGTCCCCAGGCTGGAAGGCAGTCTCCTGGAGCTTGTCTAATTCCTCCTAGTCTGCATACTTAGTTGGATAACGAAAGGAGTTTAAGAACACTTTTTGTTTGCCTTTTTTTTTCCCCAGCTTTCCCTAAGTCTGCTGAGTGCATTGTGGTCTGCTGAATGTTTTTCCAAGCATGAGTCCCAAGCTTTCAGTCTTCAGGGCTAACCCTCAGCTGTTGTAGTCTCTGGAGGAATGGCATTATCCTGGCCTCCTTTGGTGGGGGAGTCAGTCTGAGCAGTGACTCATACAAGGGAATCCCTGAAGAATGATCAAATCAATCTTTCAGCCGGGGCGGCAGTGGCTTCCTGCTTTCAGCTTAACCCCTTACTAGCTGCTGTTCAGCCTGGAAGCATGTGAAACAGAGCAAAACAAATTTTGCAGCCCTGTGACTCTGTCTCACACAGGGAAAATGAGGTATCCAGGGGGTGAAGACACAGCACACTGAAAGGACCACAGGAAAGGCACTGTGAGGACCTTCTCTGAAAGGAAAACCCCTCATGGTGAGGTCAAGCAGAAGGCACCCCTTTGGATAAATATTGAGTGTTCAGAAGTGGACTAAAATTTGCTCAGGATTCTGCAATACCATAAAAAAGTTCTTATGTATTGATGTGAGGCCTTATTTTACCAGGTTTTGGGCAATATTCTGTTGCTTGCACGTCAGACCATATTTTCCAGTGATGAGCAATGGTGTAAAGTGATTGTTGAAGAAACCTAGGGGTAGTGAAAATGCGAATGCTGAATGTACTTTGAGAGGTTCACTCTTCTAAATTCAGAATTTCCATAGACTGGGAGTCCCACAATGACCTTGATGCCTAAAAATTACACTAACAATTCTCCTTATCTAATTTCTTATCTCCTTTCACTTTCTGTCTCTCTTTGTAGTCATACATTTCTCTTCCTGAGGTTCAGAAGTGTCATGGTTGTTGACTGCCACATTGAGGGTGGCCAACACCTGTATGTCACCGGAAGAATTAGTACTTTGTAAAATACTTTGAAAAGTCTGCAACTCCTTACTGGCAAGGCCCCTTGATGTCTGTAGGCTGGGGTTTGCTGTGGCAGCAAGGTGTGCATTTTAGTTACAAAAGTAGGTGAAATGAAATTGGTGTTTGTTAGCTATGGCAGGAAGTGTTTGGCTAGGAGTGAAAATGCTTCCTGTTAACGTCTGCATGGATCATGATCTGGAATTATAACAAAAGGTTATTTTGTTAAAAGGTTGATTTAGTTATTTTGTTAAAGGTTGATTTAGTTACTTAAAATTTTAAAACTTTTTATTTCATTTGTAGATTATAAATGTACCAGGCAACAAAAGTCTTGAGGGAAGTTCAGAAAAAGCAGAGATGCTTGGAGAGTGTGTTTTAGGGATTGCGTATCCACCTGCTGCCTTTTTTTTGGTAACACTTTCTGCAAACACTCTTTTCAAAGCTAATTTTTAAAGGTGATGTGAGTTACTGTACACAAAGCAGCAAAAAAGCCTAACGAACCAAAACAACCAGACTGCTGGCTCTTAGAATATCAGATTATGATCATCGATCTATAAAACTGATCACTGTGCTGAAAAAATCCTGGTTTTCATCCCTCAGTTCATGAAATGCATCCTTGTAACTGATGAGTGAAAGCTCAGTGATGAGACACAAACCCAGTATCTGAAGGAACAATGCACAGGAAAATTATGGCTATGTTATGGTAAATTATGGATTATAGTTCCTGCCATGCTATAGGATATTTTGGGATAGAAAGAGTATTTTGGGGGTTAGAAAAAGTCTCGTATTGAGATCTGAAAGAGTTAATCTACCCTGAAAATCCCTCCTTGCTCAAACATTGCTCCTTGCTGCTGTAGCTTTTAACACTGGAACTAGCTCAACCATTTCCAGACTTCACAGATTTGGCCAAGTCTAGACATACCTAAAAGATCAGGTTAAACTGATGAAATCTTTATAATCAATTTGTGACCTATGGGCAGAAATGGTCACTGGATGTATTATTATTAATCGTCATAGGATTGAGTTGCCACTAGTTAAGTCAGAGCTCCAAACCCATTTCTTTGCTTTTGTGCCTAGTGACAAGAGTTCAGGGCACTGGTTTTAAAGAGCAAAAAGGCAGGAATGTAACACCTAACTTCACTCCGAGATTAGTTTCTCAAATAACACTGACTTTGGTACTTTGACTCTGGGCTGTTAATGTTGAGGGCCATTTTGTCCTGGTCAAAGGCTGTGTCTAATCTTCCCTGTAACAAATGCCCCTCCCTGAAGATGCATCACTCTCTTTGGTGGATATTTGTAGTGTTCACAACATCTCTGGGTAACTCCGGATTTACAGACTTCAGTGGTTTTGAAAAAACTTGTTAATTATTCAGACTTCAACAGTAATCCTGGCACCTACACACTTCAGTAATGTAATTGCATAATATCCTCAGCTATTGTGCCCAAAGCCTTTGACACTCAAAGTTCCTGGAAGACAGAGAAATAAACCGCGTGTAAGCAACATTTCCTCCAGGGATTTTTCTTTTTGAATATTTTCAAACAATTAGGAAAATTTTCAGATTTAGTTATTGCTTCAAATTCTTCATTCTGCTCTTTTTATTTTGCTAAAAGGATTTTTTTTGTCAAAACTGTTCCTCCTCCCTGCTGAACAGGTTTTGCTCTTAGGACATGAAGGTGTTGATGTGCAATAGTTATAACTAGAGCAGGTGAAAGATAACAGGGTGAAATCACCAATTTAATATTTTTTTTGTATATATATGCCAAAGGAAATCATAGCTTTCTGTAAGTATTTCAGATGGGAAAACTTAACAGTTTGCCTCCTGTTAGATGTGTGGTCAAGCTCGTTCAGCTGAATTTTTGCACAAGAGAAATGTGATACAGAAAAGAAGGAAGCTGGATGAATGAAACTGTCCACTCTAGCATTTCCCAGGGTTTTTTTTTTTTTTTGTTCCTCTCAAGAGTCCTTGTCTCTGGCAAAGATAAGAGTCAAGCAGTTGCTGCCTTAAGATACAATTGTCAGTCCTATAAATTCAGTTCTGTTTCTCACATGTTGTGTGAGCAGAATTTTCCTTGTAATATGGCAGGTAACTCAAACACAGTCCTCTAGCTTCAGGAAAACTTACAGAAAGATCTGGAAAGTGGTATGTTGACAAAACATTTGAGTGGCATGTAAATGTAACGGATGCATGGAGGAAGCATGTGGGCTTTTTGGTTTGACTCAGATACGCTGTGGAGCTTAGGGTTTAGAGTCTGTTTTGACGTGATGTGATGGGATGGTGAGATGGGTGACCTGAGTCTTGGCAGAGCTCCACGTGGTAAAAGATCTCACATTCTCAGAGATCTTTCCATTGCTCTTTCCATTGCCAGTAGCACTTTGGGGGGCAACTGGCCAAAAAGGGGTCATGTTTCACACCAGTAATCATACTGTAGCTCACGTAATAAATAAGCAAGTGGCAAAACTCTCCTTCTCCCTCTAGTCAAATAGACAGATACTACTCAATTTTGTCTTTATCTGTCTGTTTATCCAAGCTCAGAACACATGTTCCAGTTGGCAGTGAGCAATTGCATGCTGACTCATGCGCAGTGAGGTTAAAAATTTGGGAAACTAGATAAACTGGAAACTTCAAAGGTATACAAGTTGGGAGCATGGAGTTCATGTGAAGGTCACTTGAACCTAGATCCTAGAGATGTATTGATAGCTGAAGAGGTTTCTGGCCCCTGCCCAGAAATAGATATCCTTGGGCTAATTGTGTCATCAGATGCTGGAGTCATTTGATGGTGGAACCCTTTCAGGCGCACGGAGGAGTAGTGATGCCGCTTGTAGGAAATGACAGCACGTTTCAGTTTTTCCTGGCTGTTTAGTCTAGGGAATGGTGAAGACAGAGTGGGACAGCAGCCATACACATGAGATGGTGTCAGCAGCAGCAAGTCTCATCCAGGGTGTTGCTCCCACAGTGAAGAATGAGATCAATCAATCACAGTTACTTACTGTGGACAACAAAGAAATAAGCAATAACCACATGGTCTCAAAAGTCACTTGTCTGAGTAATCCTGTAAATTTTTTATTATTGTAGAAAATGCGGCTGAATGCTTCAAGTTCATTCTTTCATGTCTTCCAGACTAAGTGGCTTCAAGCAGCTGTATCTGTGCAATCAAAGCTTTGTCTCTGAACTTCTACAACTAGCACAAGATTTCAAAAAGTTTTTATTGTTACTGTTCCAGTAGGACTGTCTGTCCAAACACACAGGAATTAATTCACAGCCCTTACAAGAAATCTGAGAGTCTAATGAAGCAATCAGTGCCTAAAGACAGTGGAGGAAAGAAGTATAGTGGGTTGACCTTGGCTGGCTGCCAGGTGCCCACCAAGTGGCTGTCTCACTCCCCCTCCTCAACAGGACAAGGGGAAGAAAATAAAATGAAAAAGCTCATGGGTCAAGATAAAGACAGGGAGATTGCATATCAGTTACTGTCACAGGCAAAATGGGCTCCACTTGGGGGAAATAATTTACTGTCAATTAAAAATAGAGTAGAATAGTGAAATACAAAGGTAAAACTAAAAACTACCTTTACCCCTGCTTCCCTTCCCTCGCTCAACTTCTCTCCTTCATTCCGACTTCTCTTTCCTCTCCCTGAGTGGCACAGGTCAGGGAGACTTTGGTCAGTCCATAACAGCTCCTCTTTACCATTCCTTCCCTCCTGTACTGTATTCCATTGCTCCAGTGTGGGGTCCTCCCATGGCAGACAGTCCTTCATGTACTGCTTCAGCATGAGTCTTCTCCATGAGGTTCAGTCCTTCAGGAACAGTCTGCTTCAGCGTGAGTCCCCCACAGCCATCGTTTCTCTGAGAAAACCTGCTTCTGCCTGGGCTCCCCTTCACAGGCTGCAGCTCCTGCCAGGAGTGGGGGTTCTGACTGGCTGCATGTGGATCTCTGCTCTGCTGTGGTTGTCTCCACGGGCTGCAGGAGCTCAGCTGCCTCACCATGGTCTCCACCAGAGGCTGCAGGCGAATCTCTGTTCTGGCAGCTGAAGCAGCTCCTCCCCCTCTTTCACTGTTTTGGGGGGCTGCAGAGGTGTTCCTCTCACTTATTCGCACTCCTCTCTTACAGCTGCTGCAGGTCTTTTCCCCTTCTTAAGCATGTTGGCGGAGAGGTTCCAGCAGCTTTGCTGATGGGCTCAGGTTTGGCCAGCTCAGAGTCCATCTCGGAGCCATCAGGAACTGGTTCTGTCAGACATGGGGGCAACTTCTGGAATCCTCTCCAGCCCTGCAGCCCAACCCCTAGTCAGACCTTGCTACATAAACTGATACAAGGGCATGCCTTCAAACTACTTAGTTTTTGGAGGGAATGCCTACCTCTTTTGGAAAATGACAACTTCTTGTCTCCTATTGCTTTCCTGACATCATTAAGAACTGGTTCATATCTCAGATGGGTATCACAGGAAATGTGGGGAGAGCTGAGGGAAGAGGAGCATGTTCCTTTTAGGTCTGTTAAGGAAGTAAGATTATACCTTCAATGTGGAAGAAAATACAATGACATTTAAGAGGGGAATAGAGAGATAAATTGTTTCCAAAGTGTGCCTTTTTGCTGGGAAGCTGAGGTCAAGGCAGAAAATCAAAGGATAGTAGGGGGGGACCTCTAAGATAGAGCCTGACCTTCTAAGAAAAGGGACATGAGGGGGACAATGAGATGGAAAAAAATAAAAATGCTGTTCAAAAGTATCTGCCAAAAAATCACAAGGATTTGCCATAATGGGAAGTTTCTGGAAGTTGAGTAGTTGCGGTCATACAGTTGAAGAGTTGGTGTCTCAAAAAATAATGAAGAAGGAAGATTTAAAAGCATTTGGATCAGATTTACATCTTAAGATGAGAAATAACGAGAAGTATAGTACAGGTGGTGGTGTTGGCATCCAGCACAGAAGTAGAGGAAAAGAATTGTTCATGGAAGAAAAATTTGGAACTTGATTTAAACTGGCTGTGAGGTTCGTTACTCCAGTAGTCTGAGAAAATATGAGACAGATTAGACTGAAGGAGATGGACCAGGAATTTTTTACTCAGTTTCAGCTGCAGAGTCACAGGTTCAGCCTACTAGAGTTTCCCAAAGGAAAGTAAAATTGTGAAGACAAGGAGATGACGTGAATGTAATCAAAACCAGAGTGAAGTGCTGTCATGACTGCTGGTGGGTGGCTGTGCTGGGTGTGCTTTGTTTGACCTGCCTGCTCTAAAGAGATTTTTCAGGGATGTCAAGCTGCAGTTTACTTGGAAGTAAAAGTTTTACTTAGACCTGGAATTACTTAAAGTTATTAAATAAAACCCTCAGACCAACAATAATTTGAATAGGGGGAGGTGTCAGAGAGCACAAATTGCACAACCAGCTTCCATTCTGCTGAAAATAGTATCTGGCAGGTCTTTCCAATGGTTTTGGCTCAAAACGAACCTCGATCTGTCAGTTGTCAGCACTGTGCCTCCTTTTAATTACCTGGACTAAAATTGCAGTTCATTTGCAAACACTGGAACTCAGAATAATTACATCTGTTGTACGTACTGTAGTAAAAGACAGCTAAAAAGGCCTAACCATTCAGGCAAAGTGAGTCCCTCAGCTTTTGGCTTGCCCAGCTGAGCAACCGGAGAGGAAGCGCGTGCCTTGCACTGATTCCGAAGGACCGTAAGGTCCATTTTGTACTGGATTTTTACACCTGCTTGCTGCATGACACTCTTATTGTTAACTCAAGGTAAAGAAGAGAGAAAAAGTAACTCAAGAATATCATATTGATGGCAAGCAGACCTAAGTCTACATGCCTCTCAGCTTAGTACTCCCAAAAATGTATAGCTGAAGGAGTAGACAAAATACATATGCTGCAAAAATGCTTATGAGAAGACACCAACAAATAGATCATCTTTGATATGGAAATAAAAATAGGTCAGTTATGCCTGAGCCCTGCCATGCATGGATGGAGGCCTGCCAGAAGGCATACCAGGGATGGGGAGAAAAGCTGTGGGGAAGTCTCTGTAGCAGCACGGTAGGCTGTGAGGAGGGCAGAAGAACATCTGGGGGACTTCCTGGCATGGAAGAGAGAAATAATATAAGTGAAAATCAGCACAGTTGTGTGGTCTCATAGCAAAAGTAGTGTAAGGGCAGTAGGCAGGCTGTGGCACCAGCAGGAGCTGCAACAGGAGGTAGAGCTGCTCTCAAGCTGGCTCTGGGACTAGGAGGCATCTCACTGCTCACAGGTCCCTAAAAGTCTGAGATCTCAGGAGAGCAAAGTACCAATGAAGACATAAAAAGAAAGGTCCTGGCCACTTAAAATTCAGATACTTACTCTCTGCTAGCACACCCTGTATTTCTGAATGTTGCTCTCTTGCCCCATCTTCTCATCCCATGTCAGACTGTTTGGCAGGTGTTGGTCCCTCTTTAGTGCCTGACCCTTGTACATGTCTTTAAGATGTACACCAGTGTATCAGGACAGGCATAGAATCCCACCCTAAGCAAGGAATCCCCTTCCCTTGCTAGTGTCCAACTAGTCCAAATGTCCAAATATTGTTTGCAGCAAGACAGCTATGGGACCAGCTGAGAAAAGTGCCCTGACTGCTTGTGGCACCCCTAGATCCAAAAGGCTGCTGCCCCTGCAAAATCTGACCCTGGTACACCCATGCCAACCCATAAGTACCAGCTGGTGAGACGGTGCCAGTGGGTCGTGCCCAGGACTGCCATGGGGAGTGCTGTCCTCCAAGCAACAGAGCTTCCTCCTTGCCTCTTTCATTGCCAGTCCAGCTTGCCCTTCCCCTTGAACCTGATGGCATCTCTGCAAAGAACTGGATAAGTCTTAAGTCCAAATGATGAGACTTTGCCATAGTCTTCATCCTCCTCTTTGCTCAGAAATCCATCCATTCCTTCTGAACATCTTCACAGATCAGTCCTCTCAGTGTCATGAGGGTACTCACCAGAAAAAAGGGTAGCAGTGCAAGTTGAAAGCATTCAAATTCTTTATTCCTCAGGGATTTAAATATGCATTGTTAGGGCCAAACAGGAGGGTAGACAGCCTTTGCAGAGCACCTCAAAGTGACGCTGCATTGCATCTGTGCCCTGCCTGTTGTGGACATGTTAAAGTAATCTGGGCTGTAACACAGGAATTATTGTTCAGGGTAATCTCACAACACATTAATCAAGTAGTGGGTTCCTTTGGGAGGTTAGGGCTTGTTTCACCATTTTACTTGGAATATATGAATGTAAATACAGATTTAGAGTGCAGCCAGTGCAGTCAAACTATATTGAAGTGCAGACTGGAAGCATATAAAATGTACCCTGTGTATAGGAAGTGAAATCCTAGATAATGTCTATTCTTCTCACATCTCAAGTGAACACAGGTCCACTAAAGAATATAGACTGTTTTAACCTCCTGTAGTAAAGTGGGATAACTTAAATATATCTGAGCATTCCTATTATGCCCATTTCATAGAGGCAAGATTTAAGTGGTTGCCAGATGTTATACCCCTCTGAGTTTCCAAGCTTGGATTTTTTTGCATTTGTATATTCTTCCCCCTTTCTGCAATCCATCATTTTGGAAAATTATGCTGGCAGCTCAATTGTTTTGAGTTTGCAAACCCCTCACACTATGCTTGCAGTTCCCTGAGATAAAAAGGTAAATCCCGCCCTAGAAACTCCAGGGGATCTCCCTGGATGGGCAATGATGGGGGAGGGGAAGATGCTACAAAAATGTCTTTGGAAAGCCTTTACAGTTCTTTGTGTTGCTCTTCCATGAGGAAAGTTTGTATGTCATGGTCTGCAAGGCGCTATGAGTGAATAACTGAAGCTGCTAGATTTACACAACTACTTTTTAGCCCTGCTTCTGTGTTAAAACAGACCTTTACAGTGCCTTTTTTATGTGGAAATCTTGTAGCTGGGTGTGGCGGGGAAGCCGCTTGGTGACTCATACTGCAGGGAATTCCCTGATGAATTAGAGTATTTTTACTTCTGGACTTGTGCGCAGTTTCCTTCAAGCCAGAGCGAGCGGCCGATAAGAGCAGGCTACAAAGGCCCATTCACTGTTCAGCTACCCCATGGTAAAGCAGGGTGTTTATGCTTTGCAGAGCTGAAAATCCACCCCCCATAACACATAGGTTCACAGCATTTTCGTCATTAGCAATCCCAGGTGCTCCGAGTTTCACAGTGATGAAGAAAACGAGGCAGAAGCGGATGGCGGTGAAGCAGACACGGAGCAGGGATGGCTATAAATAACAGGGATGGGTCTGTAAATGTCAGGCTTCCTGACAAACCTGGTGTCTTCAGCTGGCAGTAGTGCTGATGGCCACCTGTCAGCACAGCCTCCAGCCCGTGCGGAACAGGCAGGAGCAGCTTCTCCTTCCCCCAGCACTGCCGCTGCCTCTTTGGAGGAGGAGGGATTTGAGGGTCATTCACCCAAGCCCGTTCGTGGTCCCCCTTTGAAGCCTTGGCTCTGTCAGGTTAGTGGCTGTTGCTGCTGGCAGCGAGGGAGCAGGACACTCCACTGGGGACTCTGCAGGGCTTCTGCCCTGCCCTTCTGTGCATGGATGTTTTGGGTTTATTTCCATTTGGTTAAAAAAACCCTCACAAAACAAAAGACATCAGTATAATATTTTGACCCAACTTTTTAGCTATATAAAGAACTGTCTTTCCCCTCAAAATATTGCACTATAAATCTTAAAAATGCCAAAACAAAGCCAGGCATTTGGTTTGGAGAAGACACTTCTTATTACTTCGTAAAAGTAAATAGTGAAATGAAAGGGAATGAAATAAGACCTTTGGAAAAGACGTTTTCTCCCTTTTCCTCCGTGCCTCCTCCTCTCCTTCCTCTCCTGACTCCATCTCCCCCCTCCCTGTATAACAACTGCCCATTTGGGTACGGTAATTCCAGAGAGCAAACTTTAACGGGAATGCCTGAAATGTGTCTGCTTCAGCTTTGTGTTATGTCTGTAATTTGAATTATTTGCATTTTGGAAAGGTATAAATTGCTCTGGTGTACTTGGGTTGGCTGGCAGCCAGGAGGGAGTTGCCTCAGGCCCAGACCAGGCGTGTTGCTGCAGATGTGGCAGGCGTACAATGGAAACTTTTGTGGGCGAGCAGCCCTCACTCCTCCAGCACACGCTGACAGGAGGCGGCATCCCGCCTGCTCGCCAGGCTCCCCGGCGGATGGGCACTGGGGCAAAACCATTCTCTCCGCTATAGGTGGACTATCTTGAGTCTTAGGGCTCCCACAAACCATTCTGAAGCCATTATTCCTCTTTTTTTTTCTTTTTTTTTCTTTCAGCTGAACTGTTTAAATCTGCAAAACATGTTTACTGTAAAAGGTTGACGTAGTGGTCTAAGGTTTCCCTCCTGGATCTGGTCCCAGTCCGTGGGCGTTGAGATTTCCCTCTTGGTTCACCAGACGTAATATGAGGAATTGTCTTTCTTTTTCTTTCTTTCTTTTTTTTTTTTTCCTGGTCTCTTGCTTCATAACAATTTTTACTCCCTGTGTTTTTGTTAAATTAAATGTCACTAGCTGTTAATGAGTTGTCTATTCCCTATTTCTTCCCTCTCTTCCCTTTCCTCTCAGTTGCTGATGGTCTGGACAGTCCCAAGGGAATTTCTTGGAGCAAAACCCGTATTGTTCTTATTAGCTTCCAAAGACAAGCCATGGCTCTGGATTTTTATTTTCCTGATAGCTTAGATTACAGCATCTAAAATATTTCTTAACAAACTCCTTTTGTCATCATAAAAATTTCAAAAATGCATAAAGGCAGTGCTGCATGAAATAATTGAAAGATTAGCTGGAGATGGAGTAATTTTGAATTTTCCCGAAGTATTGGCAGGAAATAAAAACCAGAAACCTGAATCAGATCATTCGTCTTGCAAAGCACAAATTAAACATAGCAAAAAACCTGAACTTCTGGTAATCCATTTACAAAGGCAAATTGAACACATGTTAACTACTAGTCTGGACGTCTGTAGGTTTTTTTAAAAAAAAAACAGCCCAGCAAACCCTTTCCAAAGCAGAAGTTCTTCCACTTCGCAAAATGTGTGATAGTGCCGGTGCTGTGTTGCTTTTATAACTGATTGAATTAATTAGGGGCATGGAGGGAGTGCTACAGAGGCTGGAGATAAAGGAGGCTGCTCCCAGACAGGGTATGTGTCCTGGCTTGTCGAATTTTGCTCAGGGTTTTCTACTGACAGCCCAGGGGAAACATCTGTTGGATAAATTGTGAAGTGATCACCAGTCCTCCCAAGAAGCCTACTTCAATTCTGGCACTCTCAAAAGACATCGTTAAGGAGTCTCAAGCACAGTCTGGCTACTCCTTCTCTCCCTGCAGCTGAATGTGGCAGTACCAATTAAAGGGATTCCTCTTCCAGTTTCCCAAGTTAAAATGTAGGAAGAAACTGAGGGTAGATCTGTTAATTGTTTTCCTATGGAAAGACCTGCCAAATCCACTGTGGTATTGTGCTGCAGCCTTCATGTTGTGCTTCTTTCCATACATTAAAAAGAAAGGGGTTTTGGACATTAAAACAATTGCCAGGGATAGTCCCTCAGCAGCATTCCTTTCACAGTAGGACAGCTGTACACAAAAATATTATTTACAGACATTTGTTATAAATCAGGCAGTTCTAAATGCGTCACCTGCATTCTGGCTGTGAAAGCAAAGAGAAAAGAAAAGGTGCATTCACTCTTTTGCCTTTCAGAGGGCTGTGTCTCTAAGGCAGGCCCATGTCCATGTGATGAAGTTCAAAATAACTAATATTTGCATTTGCATGTCCCAATGCTGCAATAAATGTACAAAAGAGACGACATAAAGTCTCAGTTTCCCCTTCATTTTGGTAACATCTGACAGTGGTGGGACTCCTGAAGCTACATGTGTCTCCACTGCCCAACTTATCCAGCAATCTGCTTATGGAGTTCCATTTGTGTTTTTCTAGGCTAGCAGAATGGAAACCTTACATTCTGTATTGTTTTTCTAGTTTCTTTCCAACTGAGGTCTGAAGATGTGAGGAAATAAAAGCCCACTTTGTTTTCCAGTGATTTCTATGTCAGTAATGTGCAGGGAAAATGACCAGACAAAGCCGGTTTCTTCCAAAAGACATGTTCCCAGAAAGTTGTGGCTTAAATCTATATTTGCTTGAAAAGAGAAATTCAGGAAATTTGGAGGATCCAACACACCACTAAAAGCAGCTCCAGAAGTGGGACCACTATGGCTGAACAAAACCAACTTCAAAATGGAGTCTAAAGCTGTGTTTCCCAGCTTATGGCCTCGCCTTTTGACCCAAGTAGCAGAATTATAACAAGCCAGAGTAGGAGCATATTAAAATGAAACCCTGCATAGCTGAATAGCTTCCTTCATACTACCTTTCTTTTTATATTTTTTTTAATATTAATATTGACTATGACTTAACAGCCTAGGTAATGTTCACCCTAGCACCCTAGGTAGCAGTATTGTTGTCTGAAAGTTCTGCCAGTTGAGAAGTAGAACAGTTGCATATTTTGTCCAGGCAAACTCCTAGTGGTTCATCCCCCATCATGGGGGATGCACTCTGGATTGTGGTTCTTCTCTTCGGAAACGATGAAGGGGCTCCTGTCACAGGTTACCCAGACGGTCTCTTAGCTGGGCAACACTTTGGGCAATGTGCTGTGAGAACTCCTTTTCACATATGCAGTGCCCCTTCAAAGAGATTGTTTTTGCAAAAGTTGTTCCTTTCTTGGCTTGGGAAAGGAAAAAAGGACAGAACTAGATATCTTTTTCTTTTGTCTTTTAGATGGTCACCATGTGTGGGAAATGGAAGCCAAAACCGACAAAGAAATGTGCAAGCCAGTAAGTCTGCCTTAAATATTTTAACATCAAGATGAAAAATATATATTGCCTTCTCCAGCACTGTTACTAAAGAGGGATTTCCAAGGCTTTGGCACTGAAACAGAACAAGTACTTGGGCCTCCCCTCCTGGAAATCTTTCTTTAACACGAGCATGGGGTAAAAAGCCTTTGCTGGAAGCTATCCCAAAAGTAGGAGAGACCATTTGGAAAATATTTTTTCATTGTCCAGGATGGGCCGGTTCCATCTGCTCATCTTCTGTCTTGCTGGGTCAGTTCTTTCTGCTGCTCCCAAAGCAATTTCTGATCATTTTCCTTGGCTTTCCTCTATCTTCAGCAGAAGAAACATGAGTCCCCTCACAGGAGATCAGCTCCGCACTGGAGAAATGTGGCTCCCTCAGCCATGATTCTAAGTGGGAAGTACGTCCGCTCTTCCACGTCTGCAAGAATATGCAACACTTGCAAACCTGCAGGCAAACAATTTAAATATCTTGGCTGAATTCAGGCCAAATGCTAAGAAGAGCATTCCCTGTTACTCTTTCAAAAACGCCAAGGGAGGTTTTGATGGTCATAGCAGATTCACTGTGCATATGTGTAAGCTGATGCCCTAGAAGCTAAGTCATTCTTTAGCCCTGTGCTGGGGCATTTGGCTTCTGACAGTAGAAGATCACCTACACATTCTCCAGCCCTCTTTCACGTTGCACTAGATGTGCTTGCAACAGTCCATCTCCTATCCACAGAAGCTAGCTAGCATGCTTGAAACTTCCTAAGTTGTTATATGACAATATATTTCACTGTGGAAAATGGAAATATTTGAGTAATGCTGTCCTAATGCCTTTCAAAGGAAATATTGTTAGGTTCAAATATATCAGGGATGACCTGCCAACAGAGCTGTTGTGCTTTCTCCTGCTGAGTTAGAGACCACAATTTGATTGTGGTCCCAGATTCTTGACAGAGGCAGGCTGGATAGAGCTTTGTTCATATGCAGTATCATATTTGCTGTCCAAAGAGAAGAAGTGAAGGCTAGTGATTTTGTAAAGATCTGAGCCATGCTAAAAAAAATTCTCTACTTCTAGAATCCTTGTCACAGACACTGGGGTTGGATGGAAAGCCATCCTTGCCACAAAGCCCACCAGTTTCCCTTCAGAGAGTGTTCCTCTTCCTTATTGGGGTTAACTTTTCAATACTATTGTATATCTAGACTGCCTTAGTTGTGCCTTGACGTTCTGATTTGTTGCTTTTTCAGAATTCATTGGTGGTTGAGATACCACCTTTCCGCAATCAGAGAATTACCAGCCCTGTTCAGGTCAACTTCTATGTCTGCAACGGGAAAAGAAAGAGAAGCCAGTACCAGCTTTTCACCTATCTTCCTGCTAATGGTAACAAAACAAATTCCTTATCTCTGCCAGTAAAAGTGAGAGATAATGATGATACACAGTTCTAATAATTCTTTAGTAGTTTGAATATTTTTGAAGTAAAGCTGGTGCTATGAGAGGGGGAATAAATCCAGGAGAGCTGCCTTTATCTCTGCTGGCCACATAAGAGACCGCCTCTGCAGGTTATTTCCATTTGCAATGGCAGAGACCTGTTGAAACAAGGACTTCTGCTTTTGGGAGCTGAAGAGCCACAGCACGAACTCAGATGTTTGTGAAGGCACTGAGCTTACTGCTAAGCTGCTGTCAACCCTTGGTCTGACTTTCTAGCCCCCTTTCTAGAGAGTAAATTGCATTCAAATAACATTTCTGAATTCACACCACAGTATTTTAAGCATGCTGGGCTCTGAGCTGGCGGCAATGCATGGATTCTCCTTGCAGTCATCTCTCACCTTGCTGCCTTGCACAGGGTGAAAATTGAGATGGACAATGTGGGTAGAGATAGGAGTGCTCCATGTAAAATGCTTAATGGATGGGAAATGTTCTGAAACTTGTGCCAGGGTTTTTTGGGTTTTTTTTTAGCTTATATTGGTAGTTATAAAGTGACAATGAAGTCTCTCATGATAGCTGAATTTCAAGCAGGCTTGTAGGAAGATTTTAATAAATTTAGATTTTTTTAGTAAATTTAGGGGTTTTTTTAATTATTATTTGAAATGGCCCTTATACTGAGAGCACTCTTTGGGGAAAATAGGAAAAGAAGGGGTTTGCTTTCTTGTTGTTGTTTGGGAAGGAAGAAGAAGAATTAGAAAAAAATTACTAAGCTGTGATTTCTTGTAGACTTTCCAAGCAAAAATAATCCTTCTGTGGGAAATACCAAAAAAGCAATATTCAGGTCATGTCACATGACTTGAAGAGACATGCTAACGTTTTGTAGGTGAAATCCCATAAAAGTATACATTTGGAATTTCACCTAGTTAGCATGCATGCACTTTTATTGGGACTTAAATTAAAAACAAGAGTACAGGAAACCTGACATGGCAACAGAGTGCTTACTGCATATGTTCTGTGTAGCTATGCTTCACTGAATCAGCCTACTTATGCAAACTTTCTTCCCAGGGGCAATGTCTGTGTATATTTAAAGACTGTTCATCTCTTAAATTGGAATGAAAAAGAGTTGTTATTCTCTTTCACAACACTTTTCAGCAACAAAAATCAGTTGTAGAGACAATCAGGTATTGCCTTGTCACCCAAGTTACCCTCATAAATATTTCAGATTCAGGACTCTTCTTAACTGCTGTTTATTAAGCAGCAGCCTCTAGCCTTTACATTGGCCTTTCTCTACCACTGTATTCTAACCCTAGGAATAGTGTGCACTCCTGCAGAGTTGGTTTATGCCGTCCCTATTCTGTGTTTGGAACATTTGATGTTTCATTTGATGGCTTTATTCTGCAAAGGCATCTTTAATTATGGTAATTGTTGAAAACATTAGGAATCTTGTTTAGTCTGCTGTGCCAAATAAATTCAAGTGAAATCTTTTAATTTCAGTGTAAGGAAACCCAAAAGAAAAAATGTAACACTAGGGTAGGGTAAAGGAAAGCAGGTATTCCTAGTAAATATTCTTTCCATTCCTGTTTGGTTCTCCACTCACATTCTCTTAATCCGTATGCATGTATGCATATAGGTAATTGAAAAACATGTTGTGTTCTTTGCAGCCTCTCCCATAACAGTGGTAAAAGTGAATGTGCTTCTGCAATCATCAGAATTCATAGTATAGTATGTTTTTATTATGCTTGTGTTGTAATGCCTGTGTTACAGCTGTAAGGTTTTGCCCTTCTGTGGCTGATATTTTTTTCCATCACGTCTTTCAAAGATAGAAACAAGCACCTCAACTATGTATTTAGAAACCATGTACAGTGATTGAATCAGTCATTTATGCTGCTGTATTTCTAGGAGTCATTTTAGGCTCCATTTGATTTCAGTCACAACATTCTTTTACTGTTTCAAGGCATAGTAGAAAACCAAAGTTTAGATCATGCAGAAAAAATTACCTGAGTCAAGAACCACTGGGTGATCAGTGTAAAAAGATGGAGATGAGATAAGCATGATTTTGGCCCAGGTAACACTTTGTCTCTTGTTTAAACAAATCCCACAGTGAACGTGTAGGGTTTTGACAAGCAAATGTCAGAGAGGTCATGAAGTGCAAGATGTGGCTTTACACAAATGAGACAGTATCCTTTCCTTAACCTGCTTCTTCTTCTGTGCTTTAGGACTAATCAAATGCTACATTTCAGTGCCTGCTGTAGTTTGCAGGTATTTCTGCTTGAGGGAACTTTCAAAAGCTTCATGATGTACATCAGACGTGTATTTTAAAGATCAACTGGACTGTGCCAAAGCAAAATACTAAATGTGGACTAAAGCCTAAATATTGTGTGAGCCCCTGGCTGTGCTCCTGGGGTGGGTGTGGACACATGCAGACTAGGGGGGAGCCATGGGCTCACTGTGCAGCTCCCACCCCCACCGCGGGGCAGTAGCAGGCTTTTCCTGTAGCTCCTATTTCTCCTCATTCCCTAGGGGAAAACAGCCAGTGGATCCAGGGACACGTGACCTCACTCATCCCACCTCCCATGGATTGTCCTATAGCATCTCCATGGAGTACAGCTCTGTGACATGCAGCCAGCACAAGCTGCCATCTCCAGCTGTGTTATTTCGCCGCCACAGGGCTTCTCCCGTGCTGCAGAGATGTGGCAGGATTTTACCTTCCCTCTGTTAGCTCAAGTGTTTGGCAGAGCAGGGACTTACCTGGAGAAGATGAGTTTCTGCTTCAGAAATAAAAAATAATAAAAAACATACAAACAAACAAAAAAAACAAACCACACACAAAAAACAACAACAACAACAACAAAAACACTGCTGTAAAAATTAAAATCTTACTGCTCTGTAAATTAAAAGTTTAAATAACAAAACAAAAGAGAAAGTATATGCTTCACAAAAGGAGCCAAGGTCTTAAAAACAGGCTTGTTTAAGTCTTTGGCTTGGGATAGACTGTAAACTTAAGTACTCATAATCCACTTTTAATTGAAATTTTGGTTTACTGTTCTGCTAAATTTGAGCAACTCCTGATTCCTGTATTAGCCTGTATTGTACAGAAATGACTGTGATGTCATTTTTTTTGCTATTACTTCAATGATACGCATCACCAAGCAATTGCATATCAGTTTTGTGTCAGAGCCTGCAGGCTGTAGGCTCTTGAGACTCCTCCACAGACATGCCTGGTACAGTAGTTTCCATACCATTCTGGCACAGGTGAATTCCTGCAGCTCATATGGTAAGTACTGATGTATTTTGCATCACCACATCACACCAGAAGTTGAGGAGAAAGGCTCTGGACCAGACACTGCAGTCAGGAGTCTGTGCAGGGCACAATGAGCAGACCCTTGGATGTTCAGCTTTTAAAGTGCCTCCACTGCTGTGGCTCTGTGCAGGTGGGCTCTGCAGCTCCGTTATGTGCAGTTTTGGAAAAGTGTGTTTCAGGGTTAAACTAACCCAGAGAGTCTGAAGAACACAAGCCTGTGTGCTGTGGTTCCAAATCCTTTGTTTTCATCTAAGAAAGCTGAAGGAGTTCTCCTGCTCTGAAGACTTTAAACAATGAATGATAAGATGTGTGTCTGTTTAGATTTCTTTTAAGTAGGTACAAAAAAATAGAGGAAATGTGTTCAAAAACTTACTTTTGCAGATAGGAGCGAGTGCTCTCTGTTTTCTGTTATCCAGCAAGTATTGATATCAAGGATGTTGAACACAGGAAACCTTTTCTTTTAATTTTATTTAGACAAGTAGTGATATTTGATGAACCGAAGACAGGCTAGGAAATACTTAATAAAAAGGAAAAAGGAAAGTTGATGTGTTTCTTCTTCTGGAATAAAAAACACGCTTTTGCAAAGAGTTGATGCTAAAGTATTTCCAGTTTCTGTTTCTGTCAGGCTTCTTAATTGTCAAAGCATTATTAAAAGATCATTTCACTGCTTTAGTATTTATTAAAATGGTGTTGATATTCTGGGTAACTTTTACTTTGAGATCCATTTCGCTACCCACAGGGCCAGATTTCCAACTGCACAGCCTTCACTCACAGAGACAGCTTTTCTGCAATTCCATTTCCTCCCTGCAGTCATCTGTACAGTCATCTCCGAGATGTTGAGCTCCTCTGAAAAACTGGCCACAGTGACGTGGTGGGGATGGAAGTCCTTTGAATCTGTGGGTGTGAAGTTGTGCTGAGAGCCTGCGTGTGGTGACTAGATGTGCCTCAATATTGTGGTTTACAGCCCAGTGGCACAGAAGTGAAGCTCTTAACACTGTAGAATAGAATCATAGAATATCATAGAATATCTTAAATTGGAAGGGAGCCATAAGGATCATTCAGTCCAACTCCTCACTCCTTGCAGAACCACCCCTTGGTGTGCATCTGGAAAGGGTGAGTGCTGCCCATGGCACGCAGCTGTCAGCGTTCTCCTGCCTTACTGCCTCTGCTGTAAAATTATCCCCTGCCCACCATATAGATGGGTGCAGCAACACTTTTCTCATGGCTGCATTGAGCAGCTATTCTTCTGTTTCACCTCAGCCCTTCCGCCCACACCTTACTCTCTAAGTTAAAAGATGACATCAACCCCCTTAGCAGAAATGAGGATGCAGAGCGTTGCCGCTCTAATGGGACACAGCATGAGGCTTGTGCTGATTGTCTCCTGACACTTCTCACCTCTCGTGTTTATTGGATTTTCCTGCTTGAGGCCAGCAAAATTATTAGTCTAGTCCTTTTATTCAAAGCTGTGGTGATTTGGGGGCTGCTGGGGCAGTAGGGCCAAATGCCAGGGCTGTGTGATGCAGGGACCGCAGCTGGTGGCTGGTGCAGGACGAGCCCAGCTGCGCCTCGGCACGGGGAGGGAGTGTGGCTGAGTCAGGCCTGGGGCCTCGGACCTGTTTTCATCCCCAGGAGCACCTGGACTGCTGCAAAGCCAGCACATGGCAGGACAGGGCAACAGAGGGGACGGGGTGAAAGGTTGGCCCCAGGGGACTTTTATTTTAGATGAAAATAGGAATCACGGTTACTCGTTTTTACACTGTACACTGACACAGTTTATTTCATTTTGGCTACTCAGTGGCTGATTGTTACTTTTGACATTTAGCAGGGTAACTAAAAGCAGGTGAGGTTTTGTCAGAGTCCTGTTGTCATGACAATCACAAAGTTCATCATCACTGGATGTATCAGCACCCCCTCCCATCCAGGAGCCATGGGAGGTCTGTGGAGGAGCAGAGGAGGCACGTGTTGCACTCACCAGCATTACACCCTCAGGTGCTGGGTATCCACTGGAGGTGCATGCTTTGTGCATTGCCCACACTTCATCCAGGTGACATCCATTTTAGCAGTCAGACAGAGCCTAGCCAGCCACATCTGACCTGCAGACAGAGTCTGTCTTGATCTGTATGGAGAGGTACATGGAGAACGCTGTTGATGCTCCCTCTTCCTGGAAGGCCAAGAAAAAGCATCACCTGTGTGATGGCCCTAAGAAAGGCAGGGGTGGACAAGCACTATGTAGAAGCCCCTGGCTATGTCTGACCATTAGCAATGATTACCCCTAATAGTTAACTTCTAATGCGTAAAACTGTCTTTTGTCAGTACCTCAATTTTCAAATATTGCCCTTCAGATGCAAAAAACCCAGCCTACAGTTTTTGTCATTGAACTCCTCTGCATGAGCATTTTGAGGACTCCTTGCCTTGTTTCCCAGTGATTTCACATGCAAGCAGGGATAAAGTGAACACTGGTGGTGTAATGTTGTGTAGCATCATCAAAAAAGACCTCAGCCCAGTGGATTTAACACCTGACAGAGGTGACATAGAAAGCCTTGGCCAGTGCAGACTGGGTGTTGTGCACAGTTAAATGTCCAGATGAAGGCAGTAGTGGAGCCAGGTGCTGCACCACACTGTGGAAGCAGCAGTAGAGCAGCCCAGGTGGGCATATCACAGGACTTGATTTTCCTATTCAACACTGTAGGATTTAACAAAGTGTTATGGTGGGAAATTGTGTCTTTTAAGAATTTTCATCTCTTTCTTTTGAAAGAAAGCTCATGCATAATCTTCTGTATTAGCACAACCCAAAATACCCTCCGCCTATCTTCTACTTCTCCCCGCCTGGTCTAGCAGTGCATGCAACAAGCTATGATATACAATCTTCTGTCTCATAAATATGTGTAGAACCTAATAGTTTAACAGCTGTTGAAAAGCATTTAGCAAATGAGTTAGCTGGAAAGCTCTTCCAAATCAGATAATGTCACTGTCTGAGATTAAGTGGTGAGGTATATGCACAAGGTTTCCATCTCCCCAAAGCTATTCTTGTATAAAACTGTACATATTCACCTGAACCTGTAAAAATCTATACACAAAACCCAAAAAGGGCAGGCAGGCAGGCAGGCGTGTTTTAGAGTTTGCCCTCCTGATGAGCAGCACCAGTAGTAGAGTGCTAGCAATAGAGGGTGAGTTCAGATAAAAGTTGCACACACACATGTACTCCCTGGAGTATCTTGATAGCAAGAGGCTTCCTTTGTGTCTGAGTCACCATGCACTGGATTTAGTAACTAAAAGCAAAGGCTTGATAGCAACTTGACCTTTAAAAATGTTTTGGTTTAATAGGTGCCTAGGGAAACCACCAAGTTCACAGAGAGCATCTGCACAGGTCCCTGTAGCTGACTGTCTCATAAGATCCCTGGGTCTGAGTGCTCATCCCTTGTCACTGAGATTGCCACTGCTGCACATATGTTGGCAGGGCATTTCAGAAAGTTTTGCTTAGCCACTGCTGCTCGGGTGTTACTGAAGGAGGGATTAAGTTTGGTGAGGGCAGCCAGCCCCTTGCCTCTCCCCAACACTGGCTGCTCCACAGTCAGAACAAGGGGTGAGGCCTCAAGTATGCTGGATCCGGCCAGAGCTGCAGCAGCAGCCAGGATTTTGTCTTTGCACGAATGCAGAGTGGCTAAATGGTACATGGAGATGTGTCCACATCCCTAATTAGTCTCTGGTCTGCCAGCAGCAAAGCAGTGACAGAACTGGGGTGACCTATGCAGTGTCTCTGAAGGTGTCCTGCCAGTATCAAAACTGACTGACAGGGAAGGATTTCAAAGGCACAAACAGCCTTTTAGAGCTCAGCTCAGTAATGGAGATTTAGATACCTAACTCCAGCTCTCTTTGAAAGTCTCATCTCAAATTCTTGCCAGTTGTCAGACATTTAGTCCAGAAGTTGAAGAAATGTGTGTGTGCACATGATGAAAAAAGTAGTGTTTTGATTTTCATACTCTTAACTAAAATCTGTGTGCAGGTGCCAGGGAACTACATCATAGTCTGCACCATGAAAAGAAGCTATTTTGTTGGATAGGTTCAATCAAACTTAAGGGTAAAATAAATATATTTTAGTGCCATAAATGTCTACATTGATAATACTACATGGAAATGGGAATTTTATAGTTAAATGTTAATCAGGATAAACATCTCTTTAATTGATAAGATTTTATTTTTTCAGTTCACATATTTTAATAACATCCACATCTTCCCTCACCAAAAAAAAAGTTTAAAAACCTATCTGGATTGCTGAAGTGCAAAAGCAAACACACACTTGATAGAATTGTCAAAAAATATGTATAGCTTATATCTGAGCACTTTCTGACTCCCTTTACTGAATGTGCATGATTTATTTTTCTTTTAGGTTTGATATATTAACTTTTTACCTGCTAGAAAGGCCTTTCATTTAAATGTGGGCTTGCAGAACTGGCTGAAATATTTCTCCCAGATTCAGACACACACAGAAGGACCATTGTCTTCCACCAGTGCTTTGGTATGATGTCATAACCCTGATCTCTCTGAGTAAGAAGCTTTGATTTATAGCTAGAGCTGCTGCCAATGCGTGGTTCTCAGAACTTCATATTAAATTAGATGACATAATGACGTGAGTTCAGAGTCTAAGAAGGCATCACCAAACCACTGAAAACCAATAAGAAATTAATTTGCTTATCAGACTAATTTATAACAGTGACTTCTGGTATATTTTAATATTCAAAATTGAGGACTGTTTAAAACTGTCAGCCAATCTATAATGTATTGTGAAGTAACAGGCATTTAAAATTTCACTGTACCAAACTTGCATTCTTTTTTACCTTTTTAGGGCAAGGGCCAGATCCTTCAGCACTCTTAAATGAATGATGTTGCTTCTGAGTCTGAGCGTACATAGAAGGAGTATCATCTTTTGTGTTTACAATTTCACAAATCCTGGCTTCATTGTTGCAGTGTATTATAGGCGAATCTCAGCCTATGGCAAATTCAGTCATAGTTTTTCATTCTAGCTAGCTGAGAGTCTGCAAGACTGGGTGCTACCTCAGCACCACGGAGCAGTTCTGAGACAGAGTGATTGTTGCTATTTGGTAGGGCTCTGCTGGATTTAAGAAGTGACTGTTTCTGCTGAAAGTTCTCGCAGGTTCTGAACAGCTGTAGGGCTTTGCAGTAAATTCCCAGCCCAGGCCTGCTGTGTGACTGACTATGAGTGTCTCTTTTGGCTGGCAGGGTTCTACCAAGTCATTCAAGATCTGAAATATTTGAGCTAGAATTTAGTCAGGCTAATACCGTTCTCTGCTAAATATTGATCCTGAGAAAAATAGCAGTACAGCGTATATCACATTGCATCTCCCTGTGTGAAAAACTCCCTTGTGGAAGTCAGCAACAATGGAAATGGATGTGTGTTACAGCAGCTAGTTTACCATGCTACCACGGGGATGTATAACAGGGCTCAAAACCCCTTTTTCAGTCTTGGGTTTGTAAAGACTTGCAGTTCATCAAGCATGAGTCAGTAGATAAGTGGTAACACAAGTACCAGCTGGCCACTGAACAGTCGTGTCCACTGTGTTGTCTTGTGCTGGGGGTTCCCCCTGTGAGCTGCCCAGGGTTCTCCTGTGCAGGGCTCTGATTTGGACTTGATCCTTGAGGGTCCCTTCCAAGTCAGGGTATTCTATGATTTTCCTATCTAGGAGAAAACAGTGAAGGTGGGTACTAAGATTTGTATCCTGTTCTAAGTCAGGGGCAGTTGCCCATCCCAGCTGAACATCTCAGTCCCCCAGAAGTCAGTGAGGCAGTGGGTGAGGGTGTGTTAGTTCCTTTGTAGCCTCATGACAGTGTTTGAGTGACACTGTGATGGGTAGCCAGTGAATACAGTTACAGGCTGTTCCTGCATGGGTTTGGGGAGGGGTGCCTTGACATACCCATAGCTCTTATTTCAGGCCCTCTAAAGTCCTTTGAAAAGTGGAAGAACACAGTTGCCCTTTCAAAGAAAGAGTACAAGGTGATTTACACCAACTTTTGACACAAACAGAGTATTTTCAGAATGACCACATCAGACCCACAGGTAGTTTGAGTTGAGTTTGCAAATACAAATATTGGCAAAGATTTTTGGCCATTTTTACTCCATTTGTTGAAGATACCATAGGCTGGGGAGAAGCAGGTAATGGGGCAGAGTAGCATAAATAAATCATTAACTGAAGTAATGTAGCAATTTATGGTATTGTGTCCTTCAAAAGTCAAGTACTACAGTTTTTTTCATGTAAAATACTAAAGCTGAGATCTGGCTGGAAGGGGGAATGTTAATGTCTTCTGACATGCTCAGCTTTACAGGTCTGATTCCAGATCATCTGGATCACTAGTAATGGTTTCTTCATGTTAAAAAAAAAAAAAAAAAAAAATCCTACAGTACCTCATGAAGACATTTGCATATTTTAAAAGGGGATTGAGTGGCTGCCATCCCAGTCTGTATGATGCTCACACTCACTCTACACAGGGTTAATGGCTATGCAGCAGGCAAAACACAGAAAAGTCAGATACAAATCCCTTCACCATTTCAGCAGGAATACTTTTCCTGTCTTCTGGTGTGATACTTATTCTAGTGATGAGATTAGCATACAAACAAAATACATGATACCGAGCAAGGGCTGACTTTTTTTTCTGTGTTGAAAAAAACATTTCAAAAGGTACAAAAACCAGTTCAGTTGAACAAGTTCAGGCAAGTGTTAGCATAAGTGCAGGTAGTATTTGTCCATTTAAAGGCAATTTGTTTCCCATTATGTGAAATAAAGCCCGTAAGCATTAGTTCAAAGCAAAGCAACCCCAACTAGCCCTGACCAGTCTCTGTTTTCCCTCTGAATTTGTAGGCACCAGGAGTGTCTTTGGTTGCTGTCACCACCTCTAAGTGAGTTTTTGGACTAACAGGTGTGGAATAGAGTCCCTCCCACCCATCAGTCCTTCACCTGGGGCGGAGCAGGACTTACTGATGGTCCTCCATTGGCTGCAGTATGTGCATTTCAGTGTAGCAACACACAAAAAGGCATTCTCAACATTCGTGACCACTAATCAGACCTCCAAATGGACCTCATAGCACTGCTTTTGTAAAGAAAAAACTCAGACTGAAGTGACAAAAAAGTGCTTGGCACATGAGTTAGCAAAGGTGTGCTGCAGAAGAGCGACAATGAAAAGCCAGCCTGAAACCAGGAACGTGCCTTCTGTAAAGCCTCCAGCCTCCTGCCACCAGGGCTATAACCCTTCCCTAGGTTATAACAAGTCAGACAACTTCAGGGTTTATTGGAGCTATATTGCCAGTGGTTGAGCTTGGAATTATTTAGCACAGGTGTTTCTATAATAGTGATATATTGGGAAAATTCAGTGTTCAACAACCATCATATTTCCAGCTGTGCTGTGGTTAGTGCTAGCACAGTGAACCTAATATAAAACATGTGAGAATATTTGCTAGCTCAGAAACTTGTTAAAGGTATTTTCTTAAAATATCTGAGTTGCTGTGTTTATCTAGGTGCGTTTCTTCAGTCTTGCATTTTCCTAAAAGGTGTGATAGTGGTTTTGTAAAGCTGTCACTGAACCTGGAATCTGCTTCTCTGCAACCGAATGCATTAGTAGCCCTGCTAGCCAGTGTGCAGCACACAAGCTGGTGAAAATAAGATCCAATGACAGTCCATCACACCTAGCATATTTGTCTTGAGCAGCACCTGTGCATCTGTTCCATATATAGACCTGTTTTTACTAGGGTGCTAGAAATCTTGAAACAGGTGTTGCAAGCATCTACATGTAAAAGAACATAAAAGGAACAAAGTTAACAAGGGTCTCGGGGACTGTAAAACAAGGGTTGTGAAGTGCATTCACCACCAACAAAATCTGTGAGTGTTAAAAGAGGTTTTATATGTACAGATGGACATGTGTGTTTTAAGGGGCTCAAAAAGACTCATACACAAACATAATAAATGGCTGGACAATGTATAAGGGTTTTGTAAAACACGTGCAATAAAAATACAGCCAAAGACACTTGTGCAACACACATGTATCTGAGCTGAGTTGTGAAAAGATGTTTCATTATTAACTTCATGCCACGAGGGGTTGGTTACTAGAATATTACAAAAAATATTCTCTGGTGTCACCAGAAATTTTTTAGAAATTAGATAAATGCCACTGTGTATCCGTATTTGATTGTTATATGCATTAGACTTTCATCTGTCTAGAAAAAAATACATCTACAGTTTAGCTTGGCCCTATTATTTGTAATTTTCCTGTTAGAGAAAGTGGATCAGTTTTACCTGTGCACTGCATCTGTTGTAGGAGAAGCTTCAAAGACACCTCTCTTTCATTTTAGAGAGAAAGAAAATGTTGAAAAGACATTTTGATTTGAGAAAGGATTTTTCTTCTCTGATTTGAGAAAGCAGCTCTGAATTTGTCATGACAGAGTTGAAGCTCACTGACAGTCATTTCTGTCCACGTTCTGGTTGTGTTTAGAGACATGACAGCTCAATTAGGGCATCTCCTTTGGGACAGTGGGTAGAGCAAGCAGAGGTGTAGAACAAGAATCAGTTTTTCTTGGTAGCCAGAGACTGACTAACGTTTGTTAGGAGCTGACATTAGCAAAAATCAAATGCAATTATGTAAAAAACTAAATAAATCAGATCCTACTCTTTCAAAAATATCCTCATAATTGAAAAATTCCTATACGTAGCATTTTGTCATGTATCTTTGCAACTTTATTTTCATTGAACCCTAAAAGCACCATCTCTACCTTATTATGCTCCAGTTTACTGTGTGTACAGACATTTATCAAATGGGCCATCGGTAGCTGTAGAAATGCAGTAGTCTATCCAAGTTAAAAGTCTTGCCTTGATTACTACAAATCCATGGAGCCCTCGGGTCCAAAGCTTCCACTGAAGCACAGCTATTTGCAAATAGATTTTTATAGCACATTAGTGCTGGAGGAGAGTCCAAAGAAAATAGTCCTTTTCAATATTAGAACCAGCTGTGACTTTCTTGTGCTGATGACTCATTCACTTTTTTTTATAGGGTGGGAGAACTAGGCAAAAGACACACAGAGTCTTATTCACAACGTTGTTTGTTTTGCAAAGGGTATCCTAGCCACAAGCCAACTTGATCATACCAATACACAACTCATGTTTATTTAAAACCTTTTTTCTTTTAACAGTTCCAATTATAAAAACAGAACCCACAGATGACTATGAGCCTGCTCAAACCTGTGGACCAATGAACCAAGGCTTAAGCCCTCTCTCTAAACCGTACTACAGTCAGCAGATCATGATGCCCCCTGATCCTGGTTCGTGCCTCGTGGCTGGCTTTGCCTCCTGTCAGCAGAGAAACGCTGTGATGCCACCTTCTCCCAACGCAAGCCCCAAGCTGCACGACCTTTCGTCCTCTCCATACAAGTGCATCCCCAACCCGGGCCACAGTCACCTCGGACTTCAGCAGCCCGCTGGAGGCGTCCCCACCATACAGGAAGTGCCAAGGTCTATAGTTGTGCACCCAAGCCCTCCTGAGCAATCATCTCACGTCATGCTGCAGCCGCAGGTGAGTCAACATCTGAGCAGTAGCTGTCCCCTTGGTTATCAACAAACACTCTATCCCAACAGTCCCTCTTCTCCAGTTCCATCTGTTACCCAAGAGCCAACCTATTTGCAGTCCTGCAGTCCAACTCACTCATCCATAATGGGTCAACAGCAGCAGCAACTGCCGAAGGTTCACAGAAATGAGTCTCCAACAACCCAACCACTGTCATTGCCAGAGTTGCATGAGGAAAGTAATCATAATTTGGCCCCTATTCCTGTAACGATCAAGCGAGAACCTGAGGAATTGGACCAGATGTACCTGGATGATGGTAAGTCTTCCACAGCACAGGTTTGCGTTCACAATGTTGCTCTATCAGTGAGTTCCCTTAACCTCCCCTTCTTTTGAATCCTGGTGGAAAAAAAGTTCAATTAATAGCCTGGTGGAAAGGAGTGGACTTTGCTTGGATTGTCTTTTTACAGGAAAGGGGCCCTTTCATTTCATTTGCAATAATGAAATCCCATTATCTAAGCATTAAATGTTGTTAGTTAGCATAGAGCTCTAGCTGCATGACCAATAGCTATGTGGTAATAATCTTAACTGTATGTTCTTGGCTTACACCCATGCCAGTGACCTGTAGAGCTGCAGCGAAAACATATTTAACATTGTCCCATTCATAATGCAGTGAAATGTCTGATGTGCAAATCTGTTCACTGAAACTAAATGTTAAACTGCTCTACTTCAGTTGAGAAGGTTAAAGTTAAAAATGGAGGCATATCTTTCAGTGTCACTTTTCAGTCTATTTGCATCTGATGTTAAGATTCCCCTTTTTCTCACTGTTTTTATTGTGGCCTTGCTGGTGCTTTTTCTTCTTCTTTTTTTCTTTTTTTTTTTCTTTTTTTTTTTTTTCTGGTTTTGTAAGATCCTGTATACATATATATTCTACATGCAGCAGTGAGAAGTTGAAATGCTGTGATAAACTTGTAAGACGCTAATTCCCAAATATTTATTAGCTGAATGTAGTAAAAGGGATAATATGGAGTTTGGTTATGTGACCTTAGTGAACTGCCATTTAGCATTTGCTGCTAAGTATCCCAGTAGTATTCTGGACCCTTACCTTAATGCAGGATGTGAATTCCCTTCCAACAGCCATGTAACTTTATATAACATACCATGCTACTTGAAGAAGAAATGCCACCTAAAAGGCTGCATTGAAATTAATTGGTGCCAAGGAACATCTGAATGTTATTGCCCTTCAGGGAGAATTTAAGGACAATTCATTGCACTGGTGTTTGTTTTTTTTTTAAGAAGGACATTTTGTCATTCTATTGTAAACAGCATGCTGCTCACTGAATAAGGATTTCAAAGTAATGTTCTAGAGCCTGAGTAGTAGCTCTTTGCTTTTCAACTCTAGGAAAATAACTTTTCTTAACAGAAGTTGTTATTGGTTACATGATGGAGAGGTCTGAGGAACTTTTCCTAATTGGAGTTAAGGTCACTAGTTTTGCACAACACATCTTTTCAACAAGGTTTTCTTCATACAGTGTGCATTTTTATCACTTACCTATGCTGCAAGGAGCATGATTTCAACAAGCTAAATAAAAAATGTACACAAGCAAAAAAAAGAAGCCATGCCAGAATTTTGGCATGTGTACATGCCCTCTGTTTTCTGAGAAAAAAACAGAATTTACCTATGTAAGGAGGAGAATTTAGATAAATCTAAACCTAGTGTGTAGCTGTCTTTTCTAGAAAAGAACAAGAAAGGAACAGCCTCCCTGCTTTACCTCTCAAAAACCCAGCAATATTTTCTCTGACAGAAGCATGAAAGCTGCCTTTGGCCGGTCCCCACTGGAGAGATGGGACTGTGTCTCAGGGATGAAGGGTGAATGAAGCTCCTCAGCCATGTCTGCTTTAGGTTTCTCATGGAGTAACAGAGGAACTTTGTTACCATGTGGTTTGAGAGAGAGGTTTTAGTATTTTTGGCAATGCTCATTCTCTCTGACAAAGTGTAAATGGTTTAGCCTTTAACCTCATCTCTGTTCCATCACTCTCCTCTGGACAAACATGCACACCAGTCCTCTAACAGATGATCAGAACTAATTGCAGAAGCCACCATGTACATCTGTACTGATACTTGAGGTTGACTTTGAAGATCCCTTCAGCTAGCCAAATCCAGATATACTTCCCTTTGGCATCCAGCAGGCTTTCAAAATCATTCTGTGGCTGACCACAAGAACTATAGACCAAGACAGATGCAACAGTCTTGATAAGAGTATATAATAGGAAGAAACCCAAGCCTTTGTAGTTCAATAAATTAAATACCACAAGCTCCCTCCAAGGGGGTCAATCAGAAATGACTAAAATGATCTTTAGGTTTGTCTCAAGGGTCACACTGATGGAGCTCAACCCACATGAGCTGCCTTTTCCTATCTGAACTTTATCTCATTGCCTGAAGAAAAGGTCATCTGAACTGCGCTACTACCCTCCTTATATTTGTCTCAGTATCTGGACAAGGGGCTAAAGGTAGGAAGTGTTTCTTGTTGAATTTGTGTTGGCCAAGACACCCTGTTCAAAACATGCAGAGCTCTGGCATGCTTCAGACATGCAGCACAGGAGCATGAAGCTGTGAGTCAGGCTGGAAGCCTGTTTAGGTATATGCTGTATGCTATATGCATTTGGTGAAGGCAGCCTTTTCACCACCACTTGGTTTCACATTGCATTTAATCTAATGGAACTGCAGGGTCCTATAGAAAAGGTGGCCTCAATCCATCTTGGTCTGTCACATGTTCTTGCTGCTTCCTTCGAGTCATATCAATTGATCATGGAGCAGCAGAGCAGGCTAATGGAAAATTAGCCTGCCCAAAATAGCAAAATCCACATATTTTTCTGTTGGATCAGCTCATGGAACCACGTCCAATATCTCCAGTCCTTGAGAGCGGGGCAAGAAGCCTGGTGCTGTGGGTTGAGGGGTGCTGCAGGGTCACTCTGGGTGGCAGAAGCCCACCAATAGGCCAGAGCAAGTGTGAGCTGAAGTCAATTCTGATGTGATCTTATCTTCCCCAGCAACTATCTAATCACTCATCCTGTTTTGGTTAAAAATCCCCTTCTCGCGCTCACCTGTCAGTTACGGAAGGGAGACGTCGCACAGTCTCAAAGGGCAGTTTGGCCACTCTGGTGACTGCCTGGAAACCAGCAGTGATTGCTCCTGGTGTTGCAGGGCATGCTGCTCACTGAGAACAGCACAGAGAAGGCAAAGCAGGTATGCAGCACCTTTGTGCCTGGTACTGTTTCATTCACACCTCTGACCATAATAGTGGAACAAGGGACTGTGAGCTTTGGCGAATGGATCGTACCAAAAGGAGCAACTCGTTTTTCCATGTGCATGAATTTTTTTTTCTTTTTTTTTCTTTTTTTTTCTTTTTTTTTCTTTTTTTTAAATAGGAGCTTTTTGAAGGTATCACCATTTTTAATTACTAGTATATCCACCTCTAAGTGATCTTCTTGTTGGAGGAGTGGGTGGAATTTCTGTAGCACTTGTGAACAATATGAAAGCCAGAGACATGTCAAGTGTACTTAACTGCTTTCCTTATCTGCTGCTCCAAGTATAACAACTCTTTTCCTCATCCCTGATTAATGAAATATTTTAATGATATTAAATATTAAATTCTCAAAATATCGCTCATTTTAATAAGTATATCTTCACAGCATCTTGTAGCTATTTCATACCTCCAGTTTTATCTAAAAGTGTTTGGGAGGTGTGAGGTATTGCATCTAACATACTTAGGGGACTACCAGAAAAGCAAAATATCCAATTGATTTTCCCAGATTATAAGCAATAAAATTTTGGTTGCTTGTTTACCACTTTAGGGAGGTTTGATTTGTGTATCTAATACACATAGAGCAGTTTTGGACCAGTGTAAGCAGAAATCTTCAGGTTCAGCTTACGGATTCAAAGTAATATTCGTTCCTTTAGATCTGGAATATGTCCAAATATAGACCATTTACTGCAAAGTATCAGTGAAAAAACAGTCAATGAATTAATATAAATAGAGATCCTTTATATGGCATTTTTCTGCTTTGGTAAAGGTGGGTAGCTGAAGTAATATAAAGGGGGCACACGAAGAGCGTTCCGTTTTGGTATGGAAGTTCTGATCTTAGCAATCTTATTTTAAGTCAAAATCTACAGTAGCCACCTGGGCTACTCATTAAATGTGCTGTCCATTTCAGTATGTGAATATATGATTCCGCATATAGAACGTACTTAAAGCTCACGCCGTAAAGTGATACCTGATATATTATGGCTATGCTCTTGATACTGAAGGGTATCTGGCTTGGATACCAGCACCCATTTCAAATCATTTTGAGTTCAGCCTCTTAGCAAAGTTTATGGCTGACTGCCTTTGCTGCTTTCACAGGAAAATATGATTAAAAGTGGTTGAAATTGTGACATCTATGCCCGGTGTTGGTCCTCTGCAAGAGTCCACGGTCCTTTGCAGGGGAAGAGGGAGTGTCTCCTGTCCTCTGCACCAGGAGCTCTTGCAGGACACTAGGGCACCCTAGTAGGTGATGCTGGAACTGACAGTATCTCCATGCACGTGTGCCACTCCTGCCCTAGGCAGTGAAAGTTGAGTGATGTTTACCTTTCAGATCCAACCTGGGAGAAGCGTGGGGTGCTAGGGTGCTGGAGCTCATGGAAAACCACTAGGCAGGCAGGCTTGAGGGACCTCTTTAGTACAAGTCCATGCTGTAATTTCTTTTAAGAAAATACACGTTATTTAAGTATTGATGTGTCTGCTCTACAGCCCTTTGAGACATGAAGTGGAATTAGCATTGCCCAAAGAGATGAAGAGTTTCGGGAAGCTACAAACTGATGAGAAGTCTTCCATGTCCCTTGAAATAGATGTGAAAATTTACCTAATTTATATCTTTGACATCTTTATATTTATATTTTGAGTGTGCTTCTCTCTGCAGCTATCTGACTAGTACTTGGGTGAAAAGCTTTGCTAGTCTGCTCTTGAACTAACCCTCCTTCTTTTCTGTTGACTTGGGCAGCCCAGAAAAATTTTCAGAGTTCTAACTGCCTTTCTTAGTGGTAGAAGAAACCCAAAGCCAGAGGCAGGAGAGTGGAAGTTCACACAGCTTTCTGGATGTCCAGGCAGCTGGGAACCAGCCAGGTTCACGACAGGAGATGCTGTAGGTGACTTGAAATCACCTTCCTCATCCCCATTTCCTTTTCCTGGACCTAGTGTAGCCTGTGTGGAACACAGAACTGAGCTCCAAGTCTTTCATTTCACCAGGATGGATGATGCCAAGAAATATTTTTCAGGTTTTAACTGGCACTCCCACGAGCTATTAGATATTTTACCTGCAGAAGAAAGACACTCGTGAAAATATTTCCTGCTGTTAGAAACATCAAAGAATGTAGTTTTCATTGCAGATGAAAATGAAGCTATTTTGAAAAAGCAAGGGGGAAACACATTGGTACCAGCAGGAAAAAGCTGTATGATTTATATTCTCAGCAGCTTTTAAGGTGTATTGTACATTCTGTAATCCCATTTGTTATATTAATGCACAGAACTTTAAAAAACCGTTTTTAATTGAAAGCAAAGCAGCATCCTGGAGGATTCTTTAATCAAGGTACTTGATTACTCAGTGCTTGAGTACTGAAGGCCTGGCTTCTAATCTCACCTTTTGAGATGCAGTGACAGCCTTGTTGAAATCAGGAGGCCAGGGTTCCACATGCTGTTGAAAAAAATGTTTTCCAGAATGCCCTGAATCCTATGTAAGAGCCAGAACTGAAATAACAGTATCGGAAAGACAGATCTCCTGTCTGAAGTTTTGTATATTAATTCAGCCTCCTCCTCTCCACATGAACGCTTTCATAAAGGTCTCTATCCTGATCTTGACTTGATCAGATCTATAAATCTTTGCATACTAAGATGAAAATACACGGGCCATAAACAAAGGTATCTGATGTTTGGATATGTGGCTAGCAGAAAGGATCAGAACCACGTAATCATCTTCTTTAAAACAAGGAAGCTTTTGTTCTTGTGATTGTCTTTGCACAGCTGTGAGTTTTATAGCACCATGCCAATGAATGCACTCATTGCGACTTGTATTTTACTCTGAAAAGGTAAATTGGGAGTATTAAGCCCCCAATAAGTATGTAAAAGTGGCAAAACCACAGGTAAAGTGTTACTGAAAGCTGCAGTCCTGCCAGCCATTTCATTTTAAACATGGCTCTTTTAAATATAACTTTTGCAGTAAAAGCTGTAACTCCTGGATGTAATATGAGCTATTGCTAATGTCATTCCCATGAATTGCTTACAGTGTTGAGCCATTAGATGTCTGACAAGTCCATATATTTCCTATACAGTATATATGAAAGTTTTTTGCGTCTAAACCATATGTTCTTTTTTTACTTCTCTATATTCTGGAAATGCACGTGGTTTGGTGATATAGTTTATTTGAACAGGAACCATAGCAGACAGAATTATTCTTTCACTGAAATGGATCCTTCTTCATACATCTCAGCTTCATGATTAAAGCGATTGGCTCTTGAGGCGTTAAGTTTAGTCTGCTTCGGCCACAATTATGCCTTTGAAAACTCCTGAGTTCACCCAGTGATTTCCAGTAGTCCAAATGTCATTAGAACAACATGCAGGTAGTCTGCAAAGTCCAGTAACACTGTCTACACTTCTGGCTTGGGCAAGCTTTTCCCTTCCTCCCTCTTGGCCAAGCCTCGCAGCTCTGGGAGAAAACAAATAGCTTTCCTCATGGAAAGTTTTACTTAACCTGGCGTGGTGCCTGTGCCTAGACCCTCCTTGTCTCTAATGATGATTGAAAGTGTACATGCTACTGTGATAAAACATGCTGAGTCGTTAACATTTGGGGCTTGGGCTGTAGGCGATGAGTAAGGGAGGGCTGAAGTAATGCGTTCGAGTCAGACCTTCGGTGGACTTGCACGTCTGGGTTGGAGGGGGATCCTGTTACACGAAACCACACACCCACGGGAATGCCTTTTGCTGTTTCTAGCAGGTTTGATGAATTGAGTCTCCCAGGAGGCCCACCAGAAGAAAGCCCCCAGAAGCACAAATGACCAGACTAGGTGTCTTTCCTGGTTTTCTGCAGCCCCAGGTGTGCAGTTGCCCACAGAGCAGCCCTGCCTACCTCTTAGCTGTGGTATGCTGTGAAATACAGTAGGGAACTTTGCTTTCTTTCAACATCACCACTTAAATTTCCAGGGAGCTCCTTGAGTCTCAGGCTTTCAAGAAAGTGTCCGTTCCCTTCGGAGAAGTCCTTAGAGGCTCCAGCTCCATTCAGTGGTGCCAGACACTGGCGAAGGGAGCAGGAGGCTGACCAAGCGACAGGAAAACTGCAGAAAGCGGTGTTGAAAAAGCAGCCTTTGGTTGATGTGCCTCTGCACACCCACCTTCACGTTAACACTTGGAGTTATTAAGTGCTTGTCTGAAGCTGCATTGCTCCCCCTTTTGCCAGCTGAGAGCAACTTGGAAGAAGTCACTTCTCACTCCCGTGCCCGATTCATTCTTCCATTTCTATATCAATGGCTGCTAGTGTTGTCATTTCAAATGGTAAAGGTTTTGTTGGTTATTTTCTGTAAGCTTTCTCTGGCAGTCAGGAGAGAAGAAGTTGCTGTATCTGAGCCTTGGTAACATTTACATCTGCCTTTAAGCCTGGAGCAGTGCCAAAGAAAATACAGGGCTTGCAGAAGCACAAGCTTCGTGAGAAAGCTTTGTCCCGATGCAAATTATTTTAGGAATATGTTTGTTTGAATTGTTTTTGCTGAGCTGAGCAATATTAGCTGCTTAGGTGTGGCCTCATGCCTTGGCCTTGGTGCTCTTGTGTCCTGAACCCCTTCTGTCAAAACATTTGTGGGGAAGTTGTGGTAGCAGGCCCCTCTTCTCGGGGGAGCAGAATACGGCACAGCAGCACCTCCGCAGAGCTGGGCTGGCAGCTCAGCCCAGCAAACACATCCGTGTCAGAGGGAGCAGCCTCCCTGACTTCATGTGCTGCGCTCTTGGAGAGGCACTGGCAAGCTGCTGGATCCCCAAGCTGAGGAGGGCCTGCCTCTGCTCCCACTTAAGTCAATAACACCGTTCCCTTTGGGTTCGTTGGGAACAGGACCAAGCGCGTGTCTGGTAGTTAAAGCACACATAATAGCTCCATTCATGGAAGCCTGGTCCCTGATAGACAGGCAGAGGGAGTTTTTCCAAGCAGATTTCTGCACCACTCATTGTTTCATCTCTGTCTGCTGGACAGCTGGGGGCTGGGTCAGGGTCCTGATAGCAGCTTGACCATCGCTGCAGAGAGCAGGCTGCTTGATAACCTGGCTCCGGGTCTTTCCTCCTCTCTGAGAAGCTGATGCTGATTGCAACCAAAGGGGGCACAGGCTTCCACAGCAGCCTTATCACCAGGCTGAGAGGAAGCTTATGAAAAAAACCAGACCCTCAAAATGTTCTCCTCCTCTGTCACTGCGGAAGTCTGCAAAGCCTGGGTATTGAAAATACCTGGGAACAATTGGTGAGTAAGAAATACAGTAGGAAAACTGCGGTCCTGTTCCTGGCTGGCCAGCCTGGCTGGGTTTGGCAGCAAACCAGGGAGCTGGACCAGCCCTCTATCTCCTTTACAGGCTTCACTTTTAGGTCTTCTACATTTTGCACACCATGAGACCTACTGCAAGACAAATAGCAGAAGGCTGAGTGAGATGGTGCTGCAAGTGTGTCAAAACTCCCAAACCATATTGTTCCTGAACACATAAATTGCAGTATGAGCACTGGACCAGTCTTGAAAAAGCAATGCTAGAGGCTATCCAAATCCATAATTAGTGGATTAATTCTTTGCACAACTAAAACATGATTTCTCTACTTAATTTTGACTCTTCTGCAGCCATACTGCTGCAGAGAATGCAGAAGACAAGATTTTACTCTTCATGTCTGTACTGTCCAGATTGCTTTTGATATTAGGTTTCTGTGGGAGCTAGGGCCAAAGATCTGTTCTATTTCATAACTTTTGTGATAGCTTTGGGGTTGCAGAATAGCCGTTGCTGTAGATATTATGAATCCATTTTGATATCCTGGGAGCATCAGTCAGTTCCTTTTCTAGTGCTTCAGGGAAAATATGTGTTTCAGTGCCACCTCATAAGCAAAATCTTCTGCAGATTGCTTAAGAAGTAGAAAAATCACTGTTTTGGGTCACAAGAGAACCCTCTAAAAATAACAAACTGAAGAATATTTATTTTAACCCTTATTTCTATCCTGCATATGCAAATCCATACACAGAGAAAGTGTCTGAAATTATCTATAAGGCTTTGTGTCATAATTCTTTTACATCTTTGTAGTTGTGGTGGGTGACAGTGATCTAAGTCTCTTGTACTCATGACTGACTTTTCTGAAAATCCTGCCAGGTGCCTGTTGAGTAAAGCCTTTTAGAAACATGAGGTCAGGTGGAGAAGCCCATCCCTTGGAGGTTCTGTTGTGCACAGCCAGTTCCTGAACCATTGCAGCTCCATACTGCTGCTCACCTCTGAGCTGTGATTGTCAATAGTGCTGGCATCTGAGCTTTTGCTATCCAGTTATTCTTTTGGAAGACTGAAGTGACTGGTAATCTCTTTGCTATTAGTTGACTTAGATATTTTTTCCTCTGTGACGGCTGTATTCCACCAAGCTCCAGGCTGCACTTGTACTCAGCTATTGGCTTGAGGCCTTTCACCTCAGACCATCTGCATGAGGCATTAACAACTTCTCCAGGTGTCTTCTCCTTATAATGTAATGTCTTTGGGTCACTAGTACTGGGAGGTTCAAATGTTCTTCTCAATCTAACAAGACTTTGTATGAAATTGCCATATAAAAAGAGAAACTGCTTCTGTTGGGGGTTTTTTGTTTGTTTGTTTGTTTGTTTTGGTTTTTTTTCAATTACACTCTTTGTTTTCTTTGTTCTGAGAAACTTCCCTGTCTCATTAGCTGTTGACCACTGCATGACACACTGTGGGCCCCAGCAGTCGAAAGCTAGGTCTTCCTGAAGTTGCTGGAATTGATGCCACACAAATTCCAGTTTTGAGAGTGTTGTAATGAGTCCAAGTTTTGCCAAGATGTACTTCAGCCAGACAGTGCACAGGATCTCTCTGGAAGGGCCACCAGAAATGGAGCTCCAGACCCTGAGCTCCTAAGTAACTTTGAAAGAGCTCTCAGGCATTTTTTCTTGGTTTTTTCTTCCTCACAGAGAGTATGTTAGGATGAGGAAAGACCTCATTACAAAAGAAAAAGAAGCAAAGCTGATTCTAGGGCAGAAAGTGCCATCAGCCATGGAGAGAGGACTATGCTTTTTGCATCAGCAGACACACCCAGGGGCAATGGCTGCTTCAGAAAACTTTCTAGGAATTCTCTGAATGTTTCTGGAAACCTGTGCTGGACCTTTACAGGCCAGAAAAGCAACCTACCATCTATTTAAATCACAGTCTCGCAGTTAGATGAGCTGTCACCACTTGGTAGGAACCTGGAAACCTCTGTTGTTACCAGACAAACTGCTGATTTCTGCCCTATTCAGCGCATTGTCAGAGTTGTAGAGATAAACATCTTTGGGGTTAGAGGGTTCATATTCACCTTTTTGCAGTCTGATATCCCTGATATTTTATGCCATTTCAATGGTAAACTAGAGTCTTCAAGAGGAACTCCAGTAGTGCTGGAGTCCAGGAAAGGCTTGCCAGAAGGACATCCTAATGTGAAAGCAGCTTCTTGGTGCTATTTTAGTAGCTAACTCACAATGCCAGAATAGCTGCAGTCCTCAGCTGAATTGGTGTGTGCTTGCTGGCAGAGGCAGATCTGTGTTTGACTGGGCATCCTGCAGGACTCCAGGATCCCCAGTCAAAGCTGGGGCTCTGCATGGGCTGGATTCAGCACACTGGAATGGATGAGGGAATGGGGCCCTTTGTGACAAGTAAGGCAAGTGCATGGGTGTATATACATTTACTCTATATGAGAAACTTAGTAAAGAAAATAAAATTGAAGCTGTCTCATGAAGCTGTGGCACAGTCAACAAGCATTTTAAAGTTTCAGATTTCGAGTATGGCTGTGAAACTACCTGATGGCGTAATTAGAGTGAAAGAAGGCCTGAGAAAAAGAGAAATGAAAGGATGGTTAAATATAACATCCCCATTGAAAAAAAAAAATGAGCATAGATGAATTCTGGAAGAAGAGGGGAAAGGATGAGTGTAGGTGTGAAAGAGAGAGGAGTTTGTCTAAAAGTGAAATGGTACAAATGAGTAGTAAGAGCCCAGGATTTGACTGCCATGGAAAAGTGTGTCTAAAGAATACCTCACTTCGGCCCAAAATAATGTAAGTATAGAGAAAAATGAGAGGAGATGATGAAATGAGCACTGTGCTCCTTAAACTTATGCAGATCCAAGGAGAGAAGGTAGAGGAGCCTTTCTGTCTGTTTTGATCTGCAGTGAGATGGGTGGATTGCCTTCAAGTGGAAAGGTTTGGTGGGCAGCTCCCCTAGGGCAGGGCCTTCAAATAACCCCATGGCTTATTTCCATGTTCTATAGACAGGTTTTCTAAGGGGCAGGGCTTCAGAGCTGCCACTGGGTGGAGAAAGCTCCCATAAGGGAGACCAAAAAACCCTCAGAAATACACTGAAAATGAAGGGGGTGGGAAGCAGTCTTTGAATAAATATAGTCCCATCACATCAACTTAGTGAGATATTTTTGTATCAGTTTTAAGACTTAGAGTGTAACAGAGCATTCAGTTAAAAAGAGAAAAATAAGAATATATTTTATTGATTCTTCCCCAGTTGGAAACTACCCAGAAAAAACAGTGCTAGAAGGGATAGAAGTGATCAGACCTTGACAAGGCAGTTGAGGATTTGCAAAACTCACTTTCAAATATATACAACTGAAGAATAAAATAGGAAATCCCCTTACTTTGCAACTTTCAAAAGATGGCATTCAAGTTGCATTTAGGATGTGATCCAAGTGCCATGAAATTTTTTTCCATCAACTTCAATGCATGTTCTAAAACAGGATGTGTTAAATCAGGGAAAATAATAACAGACTCTCAAGTAAATTAACAGAAGATTCACAACGGATTATGAATCACTGTATTAAAGAATCAATTAGAGTCAGCTATTTACATAAAGGCAGAGTAGTAGCAAAAGAAATTTTGAACTAGAAAAAGTCTGAACATCTGCTGAAATTTCCAAAGCTATATTTAATATTATCTTAGGAAAAGCACCTGGACTGAATGGTGTCTCATCAAAAATTTTCAAGTGTTTCCAGACCAATATTACTTGGATACTTCTGAAAAAAAAAAAAAATCATCTGCTAAAGTAAAAGAGAAAACTCCTCTCTAATCCCTTCCCTTCCACTGAATTTTGTCATGGGGAACACCACCATCTTAAAAGCAGAGCACCTTCTGCTGCCATGAGCTACTTTGCTGGAATCAAGGCCTGCCCTTGCATAACAGTCCCATTAGCTAACTGAAGGGTAGACTTTATTGTTATAAGGAATATTTTGGATTCAAGCACTCAGCACAGAGGAGCGTATGAAAAGTGAGCAGACTTCGATAGAGATGCCAGATTTCCTGCCAAGAAATCTACAAATGGATGGACCTTTTCTTTGGTTATTAGATGAATATTCAGGAAAAAAATCTGCTTTTGAAATTTGCAGCAAACCTATTGTCATTTATTTTAGTGAAGAAGGGGGTAAGATACAGGGCTGTCTACATCTCCTGGTGTGAGTTGTGATCCTAAAAATGTTTAGTCAACCAGCCAGAGGTCAGCCAGATGTATATCTGATGTTTCAGGGCTATTTTTATGGTTCCTCTGATAATAAAATCTAGATTTTTCCAGTAACCAACACAATTTCTCTGCTGTCAGTTAAGAGCCTGCATCAGGGAGGTGGCAGATGCTTGTGACGCCAGATGAATCTGTATCATGCTTTCTGTCGTGCATGATCCCCTGAGGGGTGTGGCCACCACCTCCCTGTGCCTATTTTTGGAAAAATATCTGTGTTTAGAAAGTTGTCTGAAGACGGATTTACATTTCATGTGAAAAACTTTCATGGGAGGAAGCACCACTGGAGGGGGAAAACCCCACATCTTGTGACACTAAAATGATTGTAAGAATTCTTCGCTGAGATGTCGTAGGTGGTAATATTTCTCATAATACAGAAAAGACATCTAGATTTTACATTGCTGCAAAATGAAGTCTTACGAATCTTATTAATACCTTTGGGTATTTTTCATAGAGGCAACTGGAGTAAGTCAGCATAGGTTCATGTAATTGTAGTGCAGCTGCACTGATTTCTACCAGTTCAGACCCAAAACCAATTTATTTAAGAATAAATGTACTAGCTGCAGAGGCAATTCTTCTAGCTACATCCTTACTTGAGATTACCTTGCTTTTACGTACTAACAGACATTTCTGTGTATCTTTTTCTTTTCTTTGCACACTTTTCTTTCTGTTATGTATCTGTATGTCACATGCCAATGGAAATCAGGAAAGGAAATTAATTTGTATGAATGGACTTTATAAACTCCACGATTTACCAGTAATGAAATCCGGGTTTGCAGAATGAGAAATAATAGGGCTTTTCCAAAATATCTTAATCCTTGGCTATGATTAGTGGCATAAAATGAACCATTCTTTCCTACGTGTCTAAAGTCCAAGTTGTACTCCATGTGATATTCTTTCCAGTCTCATGTCAGTAAATAATTGCCATGCTGCTCTTTAGACTGTCTCTGACCTTCACTCTGCTCCTTTTTTTTTAACAAAAGTCGGGAATTGTTGCAGATTGATCTCCTACTGTGATCTGATCTGGTCTAGTGTGAAAGGAAAGCTCGTTAATCCTACTCCCAAATTCCTTACCCAGTGTACTATAAATGTACTGCTCTATAAGCATATGTGTAATGCAGCACAGCCATAACAGTGCTTAAAACAGGATTAGGCAATGCCTCATATTTTCTAACTACTTCTACTTGTACAGGAATATAAATTCACTCTCTTTGTATTGTCAAGGGTGACTTTTTAAAAAAATGGTTTCGCTAGTTTAAGCTTTATGATTTTTTGCCAGAATGTTGTCTCGTCTGTTTAAACTTGGCCAGTTTGTTTAATTACCTGAATATAAATCAAATATGGTTCATATCTTAAGGAGCCTCTTTTGAGGATGGGAAGAACCAAGTACCTTAACACGATCTTGTTTCAACAACTAAAAATTGGCACCTGTGCTGTGTATTCAAGTGAAGCAAAGATTTTTAGTTCTAGAGGATTGGTTTAAAATCTAGAAAAGAAAAACTACATGCTGCCACTAAAAGCCTATGCATGGTTTTCCACTATTCCCAAAAAAGTGGGTAGGGCTCTAGGATCACACTGTATATGCACTAAAACCAACAAACTGAAGTAAACACAGAAATGTGCTTGTCCTGTTTGAGTGGTGGAAATCAGAAGTAAGTCTGCTGACCTCAGAGAAGTATTCCATGCTCCAAAATTCAGGCAAAATAAGAGAACACATCTACTTGCCCCTTTTGCATATCAACATTTCAAATGATCTTTTGGGAATAATGAACAAAATACAGTGTTTACAATACAGTGACTGGTATTTTTTCCTGCTGAGCCACCAGAGCAGTAGGTTGCGTATTTGTAGACTACCTTTGCAATGTCTGTCTGTGTTTAATAAGAACTTGATGCAAAGCTCATTGAAGCAAGTAGGAATTCTTCAGTTGTCTCCTGTACTCTTTGGATCAGGCTCCAATTCACAATCACAATAACCTTCACTTAATATTCTTTTTAAAAGTCCTATGTTGAAAAGAAATAATGCATGAAAATCTCTAATATTGGGTGAAAATTTCAGGACCCAAAACTTGATGCAGACACAAGTTACAGCTCCCAGAGTAACTGTAGAATTACATTAATTTGTTAAGGTTAATGCCACATACAATAACCTGAAATGCTGCCTGTATTTCACTGACTGGCAGTATTTCAGGCATGCTCACTTTGGTTGTTTGGATGTGCTGATATTTAAAGCAATGTTTGTGTTAGTTGCAAGGGATCTCAAGGAGATCTCAGTGTGTTCTTGCACACTGCATGGTGTGTAAGTATATTTTGTATGAGTGCACCATGTCTGTTTCTGACCCCTTTATTCCAGTAGGACAGAGACACTCTTCTTCTGGAGTAGTTCTCATACAAATATATATCAGGTCCCTTTGTGGGACCATTTTGGAAGTCTCTTGAGTGGCTGTGCTCATTCATGTGGTCTGTAATGAGACAATGACAACACTGCACCATGTGTTCTCAATGGAAAACAATGTAATTTCAACAATTTTCCACTTTCTGTGATGTTTTTCTCTAAAAAGGGGGGCCTTCTCTATGTGTACAAAGATTTCTTTTGCAGCTCTCCATAGATAGCCACACCAAAGAGAAAGCATGAAAGCTTCTAGGGCAAGACATTCATCCTCACTTATCTGGCTGTCAGAGACATTAGCTAATCGAAGCATGATACTTCATACAATAGGAGAAGTGCTGTAAAGCTACCTCTGTTATCCCAGCAAACATGGAGACTTATCATTCCCATGGCCATTTTACAGGATTTGTTTGCTTCTGACAACAACATCCACAGCCTATGGTGCTATCAACTCCAACAATGAATCTGATGCTGCCTCTCTGTGTTATCGCCTCCCTAAAAAGTCTTTTTTTTTTTTTTTTTTTTTTTTTTTTTTTTTTTTTTTCTGGTTCCCACCCCATTTGTGAGAATTTCTCCCCTGGAGCTCTTCTCTATCAGGCCCCTGCAGCTGCTGTTATTTTAGATATGGCAGGAAGTAGGTATCAGAAAACAGTGAGAGTTCACAGCACTCAGAAAAATCCAGAAATTCCTCTGATTTACCCCAGGCTCTGGCTCCAATCAAAACTGGTTGAAAAAAGAAAATGAAAAGCAAGGGGCGGGGAAGGTGGTGGAGGGAAAGGCCCAAGCAGACAACTGCATCTGGGCTGCGTGTGTTGGGAAGGAGAGTTTCAGCCATCACCTCCTGCAGGGTACCAAGGAGATGCTCCATGCTGCCACGTGGGATGGGGAGTGCTTGGCTGGGAGCAGCATTTCATGGCAGAGCTGGGGCTGCCACCTTCTCCAACAGCCAAGAAAACCCCTTCTCACCTCCCCAGAGACATGTTTCTCATCCTTTTTCCATGTTCTCCCCGTCACATGTCCAGTGTGGATCTGAAGCAGATCAGCTTCCCTGGCTGTGCGGTGGATCCTGGAAATGCTTTTAGCAGCACTTACCAAGGGGTGCCAGCCAAAGACAGTGGTGGAAAGTCACTGGAGCAGGAAACTTACATCACTACTTCTATTATTATTATTATTATTATTATTATTATTATTATTATTAAAACCACAGTTATTTTTATTATCATTTTACACCTCAGACAGGATACTTCTTAATCTGCTCAGCAAAGACATTTTTAGTCACTCCAAGTACCTTTTAAATCAGGCTGACTTCGGAGATGCCTTCAGAAAGAAAAGAAATAAAAACTCTAAAGAAAAATCATTCAGTCAGCAAGCAGTTTAGAGAAGAAGACACCACCACCCCCACACAAAGATGCATGCAGAAAAATTGCCACCTTTAGGACTGGTTTTAATAAATAAATTGTCCCCTTTGACACAGCAGATAAGGAGGAAGATGTCCACCCACAGACATCTCACACTATTAGCAATCTAGTTAACATCTGCAAATGTTTTAGGGAAAGAAATTACACTTTGAGACGTTTCTTTTTTAATTATAGGCTCCAGATGAGATTTGTTAGAGCAGGGAAATGTATCCCATAGCGACTGATGTCAATAGCAAGCAGTCCCTAAAGCCAGCCAGGATTGAGAAAGCCATGCTGTTTGCTGCTCTTGGCACTGCTCCCTGCTTTCACAATGTCAAAGTTAGAACCGTCTTTATATGCACTTTCCATTTTTTTTTCCACAGTAGCTGTTGCCAGCAAGCTGTAAACTACCGTATATCACTCAGATTTAAGAACCTAAACTTTAAAACAAATTAAACTCTTGTTGACATTGTAGTAAAAATCAGAATCGAACTGAACAGCTCAGTAAAACTGCACTTCAATTATTTTATGGATTTAAGATTGTTTTCTAGGATTCCCAGACTCCCAATACAGCGAAGTTATTTCCTCTTGGCAGATGTCTGGAAAAAAAAAAATCATTGAATGGATAAAATCATGTGGCAGACACCAGGTTGAAGCCTAGAGGGAGGAAATGGTGTCTCCCCAGCACCTGTAAATATTTGCTCTGTGTCTTGACAAGGAGAGCCTTTCGTCCATGCTTTGAAAAAAAAAAATTAAAGGTTTTTATTCTGTGAGTTTTTAAGGAAATAGAGTTTTCATCTGTCAAAACCCAGTCTCTAACTAGGTGTTTATGTGGGTTTGAATGAGAACAGCAAACACAGGTCTGATCCCACCCTTTAGAACCACATCCTAGCACAGGTAAACGCATGCAGCACACCAGTACTCCCAGTCCCTGGCCTCTGCTTATCTTTCATTTCCCTACTTAGAAGTTAATGTTGGGTATTCTTTTTATAATTCTCCCCTCTTTTTTCCTATTCTGTAAAACGGAATCAAAGGTTTCCATCTGATTAATTGCCAGGTTTCCATTCTTTTTAATGTTTCCTCTCAAAACAGTTTGGAATGAAAGTATTTCAGAAATGTATGTAGACGGAAGCTACTGGAGATAATAATTTGTTTCATGGAACTGTGTTTTACAAAAGGTGTGGTGCATCAGAAGGGCTGTTGTGTGGAGCAAACAACAATCAATTTGCACAGCTTTTCATCAAAACCTTTGTTGCACATTTTTTCTTTTATCTAATCAGTAGAATGTCCTTAATGTCCCCAATGCTCCAGACTAAAAAGCGTTTAGTTCACAGGATCTTCAGCAAGAGCCAACCCTTGCTGGGCTGCTCTTGTTGCAAGGATGCTTGTGAAGAGAGAGGCAGATCTCTCTTGCACATCTGCATGCCCACAGCAAGGTTCTGTGGTCTGCGTGTCCTTGCTGAGCTCCCCAAGGATCGGGGACCTGCCTGCCCCTTCAAGCAATGTGCAGTTGTGTGGATTTTCCAAAGCTGCAGTGTTAGCCTCCATGCATTTACCTCCTGCTCTGAATTAGCTGATTTGACCTGACTGAATTTCATGAAAGCAGCCAGTTTTCTTCATTGAAGCGTTATTAAATTTTTAAAGCTCCTCTTGAATTACTGTTAAAGTTCTTCCACCCATTTTGTTGCCTGGAGCACCTCTCAAAAGTGCAGGCCAACTCCTGCTGGAGTTTGGATGTGCTGTGAGATCACAGCCTGGGCCATGGAAGCAGTCTGTCATTTCTCAGCTATTGAGAAGCAAGGGATTTGAAGTCCAGGTACTCAAAAAGAGGCAGAAAATAAGCCTGTTGCACATTGCCAGTGGTTGTTTCGAAAGTGTAATGCAAACATTTTGAATAAAATTTCAGGTCCTTCAGAGTGCTTGAGAGCTGAGTGTTGTACACCTGCTCTCAAGTGCTTTTTACCTAGTTCTCTATGTTGGCTGCAGGTTTACAGTGCTTCATTCTTGGGGCAGAATAAATTTCCACTCTAGTGGGGAGCACTGAGCACTAGCAGGGTTCTTGTGTCAAGCGCTGAGCTGCAAGGAGGAAGGTTTTGTCTTCCCTGGGAGCCCAGCTGTGATTCTTACTGAATTCTTGCAACTGCATGTGGTGATTTTACTGTTGACATTACTCTGTCAGTCCAGCCAGAGCTTGAGCCATTCTGCAGCTAGGCACAGCATGTGGGAGAGGAGAAAAGAAGAAAAGACATTTTTGTCATGCTTGCAGCTCTGTCACTCTGGGACCACGTACAAGTAAGAGTATTCTTCCAGCTGCTATAATCTGAGATGCTTGCTGTAGGTGGTTTTAGCATCCAAGGAGTACTGGAATCCAGGAACAGTCTGAATGCAGTGGTTTTCACAGCCACGTCTCCACACTGGGGACAGCATCCGCTAACACCCTGGGGGTTTCCATATCACGGTCCAAGCTGCACTGGTATGTCTCCAGTGTGAGTCCACTTACATCAGCCTTTGGATCAAAGCTTCCCAGCCAAACTGGATGGGGGTTTTGCTTATGGAAAGGTCTGTCCCTAGTTGAGGTGGTACAAAGCCACTGCTGGAGTGTCCTTAAGCACTGTCAGTGCTCTTGTCCAAGGAGCAAAGAAGATATCACTCCTCTTTGAACTGCAGTGTTCTCCAGCAGCAAGTGTTGCTGTGGGTGAAATGAAACCCTGTGGCATTACTTACACCTCACATTATGGTGGTGACCAGGTCATCATGCCAAAAGCAAATTTATTGCATGAAAGCTTTTAATGCATCCATTTTTTGCCATCTGTTTGCAGCCACCAGTTCAGATTCCCAGAGCCAGCCCAGGTTCTTGCCCACTGCTGATGATTAGCAGCTGTGTTCCACCACCTAAGGATTTCCCCCAGCTAGCATGACCTTTCCCAGCCCAGTCCCCAGCAGGCTCATAGGTGGATTTCTTTTCCCTTATCAAACACATAAAAATTTTATTAGCTCCACCCAGGCTTTCTCTTCCCTTCAGCAGCATGTGGCCACTCACTGAGTCACTTCATGGTTATCATTTTATCTGACTGAGCAAAACCCCTGAGAATTAGAGGCTACCAAACAAGGATCAGCCTTCACACAGGCAAGGCACAGATGTGTCCCAGCAGTGGCCATTAGCCGTGCCTTTGGCACATTGTGTATGTTCTACACAGTGGCATCCTCCTGTTGTCCCTGCCTAGGTGCCCTCTTTGCTGGGTGATGTGAATAATGGCACTGTTCTTTTCTGTTTGACATGCACTTCACTGATGAAAAGGGCTGTAAGGGAAAGAGGTGTTGATAGGGTGATGATAATAGGGCAAGTTTGGTCCATTAAAGAAAAAAAAAAAAGAAAAAAAAAAAAAGACAACCAAATGCTTCTTGCTCAGAAGCAGGTCAAATATACCCTGTTTTAACCTATCTCCAGGATGCTTCTTGAGACCATGTTACTCCTGCTCGAGTCCATCAGACTGAGGCAGGTTGAGTGGAAGAAGACTAAAATCTCTTGACCATTCTCTACCCATGGAAAGAAAGGGGCATTCAACAAATACTGCTGTGTGACCTAAGGCGCTTTTTTGTTTCCTCCATTTATTGTTTCTTTGCTTTACTGGATATGCCCAGCTGCACACAAGCTGGTTTTTTTTATGAACAGCAGTGTAAGGTGGCTCATTTTGGAGGATTCCAGAGGATCACTATGGGCCACACTATTATTACATAAAGTCAATTAAAGAGCATACATGCACATCCCATTGATTTGATTTAGAACTAACGAAAGCTTCAGTAATGTGCAATTACAAGAAACTTAATGACCCCTTTATATTGAATGCAACTTCTGTGGCATCTAATATGCTTTGATGAATTGCTCATTATGTGCAATGTTGGAAAAGCTTCTAAAAAGATTAATAATTGTATAATAACTGTATAGAGAAATTCAGTTTTATTTGGGGTTTTTTTAAACTCTGAAATCAGTAAGCCATAGAGATTATGGACCTTCTCTTGCTCCCTTTTCCCCCTCCTGTACCCCCCAACTTTTTTTTTTTTTCCTAAAGCTATTCTGTCACTTTTCCAGCATGTGGAAAAAAAGCCCTTTCTTGTGTTATGTAGAAAGTTCTGGCCTGATACAGATGGTCATGTGAGGTCTTAAAGGTTGGTGTCAGCTGCACACAGAAGTCACCAGTGTTCAGCTGGATGCCTGCACATGGGATGCTCCTTTGGCAGGGCATGAAGTCTCCAAGCAGCAGCCTTCAGCATTGGCCTCAGAGCTTTGTGACTTGGTCCAGTCCCACTCCCCCTCTCCCATTCACTGCTGGTGAACCTTGGAAGCAGCCAGCCCTTGGGGCCATCAGGTGGGCTTTAACCTTGCTTTCCTAACCATAGGATACTTTGAGAGCCTCGTGTCGCAAGTGTTATCCATGCTTCAGTTGGCAGCTACTTGTGAGGTACAGCAAACCTTGAAAGATGGGATCAGGAGTATGAGAGTAAAAAGACAAAAATAGGAAGTTTCATTTCAGTTGCATTCAGGATTTAAGACTGCCAGGGATGTCTGGAAGCTAGAAAAATAGGCAAATGCAGACTTGCTTAAAATTTGTTTCGATTTTGAATCTAGTCTTGTCACGCTTCAGGGCACGACAGCACTGCTTCACTGTTGGGCACTAGATTGAAAAGGAGAACTCTTCACCACAATCAATTTGCCTTACTGTATTGCTCGTTACAGGAGCAAATTCCTCCTGTCTATGGCAAAGGGGTGCGTGGTCTCCTTACTCCTTCTGGACTGGTACTCACAAAGCTTCCAGCAGCACTGACCTCAGGTTTTGGCTGCCTTAGGTAACATTTGTGTAGTTTATCTGTCGTGGGGAAATTTTGTGTAAAACGTAAAACATGTCTGTTTTGTTTCCCTTACAGATGCTCTTAGGAACGTAAACACATCATTTTGGTTAAACCGTGGTTTATTTGTTCCTTGCCCAGCCTTACCCTCACACATGTGTGTATGTGTGTGTCAGATGGGGCTTGCATCATACTGGGGCAGATCCTGCAGCCTCTGCACAGCCCAAATCCCCGTCCATCCAGGCAAGGTTGGCCTCAGTGAGGGCTACCTGAAATTCCTCTTGAGCCTCTGATTCTTTGGTAAAAAGGGCAAATCAGATTGAGTGCAGCCATCCTCAGACTAAGAGTAAGAACAAGCTGAAGTTTAGACTCCAGTGTGTTGGAAATCACTGCAGCTCTGCCGATTCCTGCATTAATTTCCAGCAGCCGGGGAATTCAGCCCTAAGTGTTTGCAGAGCAAGAGACGCAGGGCGTTTCCAGGGCTGCATATGGGAGGGATGAAAAAAATCAAAACCCAGAAATTTTGGTGCGATAGGATGGGACTCATTTAGTCTGGGCACCTATTCAAGAGCCTCAGTTAAATTGCTGCCACACAGTGCTGTCATCTCACTGCAAGGAACCTTTCCCATTAGCCCTCCACAGCGCAGCTGCCCTGGGAGACTTGGAGCTGTTAAACTAAATAAGGCAGAGGGTAGAGCAGGTAGGAAAATGACTCCCTGGTAATGGCTGTCATGCACAACAATGCCTTCCGTCGTGCCAAACTGACGTTCTTATGGGAGGATCATGTTTTATTAAAACCTGCTACTTGCTGTCACTCACTTGCTCCACTGTCCTATTCGCTGTCTCCAAAAATAGCATGCCCTGTGGTAGTGGCTTATTATGATTAAACAGATAAAAATAAGTTTAAGGTTTAAACACATCCAGGACACCTGAGGTAATACAAGATCTGACTTCTTTGTGGAATGTGTGAAGTTATATTTTCCACTGCTTCACAAGACTTGTTTTGTTTGGTTTTTAATTCAGTCAGCTTTCATGTGATCTATAGTTTTGCATTACAGTCTGGCACCTCAGGAGTTTATATCACTGTTTTCTGATGTTTTGCCTCACTCACAGGAAAATACTTACTAGCTTTGAGAAAAGAGTTTCTGTAAGAAAAACCTATTTTTCTCTATGATTTGAGTAACGATTCTATGTTGTTTGTTGCAGCTTTCATATGTCAAAAAGTAGTGGTACTTATTAATAGTGAGGAAGTAGGTACCTTGATAAAAACTGTAGAATTTTAGTCATGGGATGGTTTACACTAGGAGCTTAATTTTTTTAGTCACAGTATGCGCATCTATATTTAGCCATTTTTCTCTTAAAATAAAATCTCTACATGGAGATAAGAAGAAAAAAAACCTTCCCTCCTGTATTTCAGCTTCCTCTGCATTCATTTGCAACTTTGAATTCCTCTTCAGTGATTTTAATATGTGGCATTTCAACTAAAAGAAGGGCATACAGGAACACAGAAGCCTGATGGAGCAAGATATGGCATCACTGCTGGTGGAAAAAATCCGAGGGCAATAATTATAGGCAACAAAGTGAATGTCATACTACAAAGCATTACTACAGGTAGCGTGGCGTCAGCATCAAACTCACATAGTCACTCCAGAGCTATGTGTCCCCAGCTCTCTTCGTGTGCTGAATAGTGACGGCAGAAATTTAGAGCACTTGTGGGTACATCCACACTGTGTAATGAGCTGTGTGGAGAGATCCCTGACCTGGGTGTCACTGTAATTGTCCCCATGTAAGGCTTGACCTGAGCTAGTGAGTTCTGCCAGGAGGCAAAAACAATGAGCCAAGCCAAGGCAGTTTTGCTTTCAGGACTGCTACTTGTTTCTGGAGGTTGCTCAGACCTTCCACAGACCTTCTGGAGGCTGTGACACAGAAGCTGTGCAGTCTGCCCAGTGTCAAACACCATCCAGGTGAGGTCTGCAGTCATGGCATTGTACCGCTTGGGCAGTTGCACCCATCTGAAAGATGAAGCGTTATTGTCTGGACATGGCAGAATCGGAGCGTGATTTACCGCAGGTTTTCCATACGTGTAGCTTGAAAGGTGCAGCTGGTATTACTTGTATTTTCCACACCTTGTGAGCCAGTCAGAGCAGGCTGCTTTTGTTCGTTTTCGTCAAGAGAGCGTTAGGGCATCTCGGCCCCTTGTCTTCAGTTCTGTTCTATGTTAGAGGCAGTGGTCCCCAGCTGACACAGGTGGACATGAAGAAACCAGCAAAGGTTGGTTAGTCAGCTGTGGATAGAAACGTCATGGGATCCTGCATGCCTGGATGTCTTGGGACATGCCATTGTGGCACTTCCCATTGATAAGGAAACCAAAAACCATCCTGAAGGAGCTGAACTGATGCCGTTTACAGGGCAACAGGAGCATGTGAATCACAAGATGGCAGCTCAGTGCAAAACCTCTGAGTGTCTTTTCGCCTAAACCCGTATCACACCTCTGTCTTTTAAAAGGGAGTGGAGTGAAAAGCCACAAAGCTCACTTGTGGAAGAGTGCATCATAAAGGCACACAACAGTAAATACAGCCTAGATGTCTGCTACTCAGTCTCCTAGTTCAAGCCTTTCTGGGCTCCTGCTGACATGGATTGAAGTCACGAGAACAATGGTCTTTGACTTCCACAAGTGTGACAAGACAGCAACTTCACGCAGCCAGAAACTGAAGACTTAATGTTACTGCTTGCAAAGTGAAAAGGGATGGGCTATGTTTTCAAACTGGTACTATTCACCCACAAAGCTGTACACTCAGCTCCTTATAATTGTGAGTTTGACCATGGCTCTCAGCTCATTTTTTCAGACTCATTTTTTCTCATTCCTATTTTTTCAGACTCTTGGGGTCCATTCACCTTTAGGAGCATGAAGTCCCAAACTCTCTTATTTGTATCCCCAAAAAGCTCCCTAGTTGGGAAAACCCTGTGCTTGTGCCCTCTCCCAACTCCCTGCACCACTGACCTTGAGCAGGATCAGTGTCTGAGCTGGAAGGCAGAACTTTGTCTCAGAAGAACAAGAGTTTTATTAAAACAGAAGGCCACATTGTTATCCATATTAGTAGTTGGATGCGAGGAAAGAAGAAATCCGCAGAAGTTAAAACCTTGCCGGTCGATGGAATCCATGTACAGCCACCAAATGTTAAAAATATTACATTTCCTATGAAGTTCACATCTATATATGGAACCCACATTTGTACTGATATATCTGGTTGTCCTGTTCCGTGCAGGAACCCAAACTGGTTCATCGGTAAGACACTGATTTTGCTAATTAGTAAAGCAGAAATTTCCATTGCAAGGGCATTTAAAAGCAAAATTAAATACAAGAGGAAAAAACTCCTTATTAAAATAAAATGTGGGGTAACAGCTCACCACATCCTGCTACTGTGGCATCTGCTGTTTAGCAAAGGAAAGGTTCCTCTTTCAAAAGCCGTGACAGGTAGAGAGGTCACATGTTACCTGCATTTCTCAGCATTATTATTTTTTGACTTTTCTGTCAGTGGAAAAGCTGAACATGACAATGGAAAATAGCAGTTGAGAGAAGGCACTGTGGGGAACTGTAGGTGTTAGCTATGAAAGCGACAGTGGCCTCCCCCTCCCAAAGCCAGCAGAAAAACAGTGAAAAAAAATCTTATGACAAAGGTCCTGTAAATCATAGTACTCAGCTGTTTGGTCTGATAGGGATCAACCTGGTGCTTTAAGGGAAGTGCTGTGCAATTCTAGGCATTGAAGATTAAACATCTTGCATGCTATCCCAGATCTGCTGCTGTGTTGTATGTAGGGCCTCCAACAAGCTGGGTAATCATTTGGATCTCGTCTGTCCTGGTTATAAAACGAGTCTTTGTTAGTGTTAGTTATGTTGTTTTAAAAATTACTGTAAAGCCGTTGCAACCTTTCTTTGAAAATTGTTGAGCTTATTCAAAACCCAGCTACTCCTGGAATGGTACTGCAGACAGGAATGGATGTGTATCTAAGCAGCTGGGGAATCAAAGCATTTGATTTAGGAATGAAACTCAAACTTGGGACAAAATACTGCTGGCACTGAATACTGCTGTTCTGTGGACCACGCACATCCTCTTGTAATAGCAGCAGGTTTATAAGTCAAAACTTGACCATTCAAGACTGCAGGCAGCTGATTCTCCTTAACTATATAATAAATATTTTATTACAAATGTGGAGACCAAGAGAAAAATGCCAATTATTTTATCTGCATGATCAGATCTTGCCTCTGTGGGAAGTTCTGCGTTGGTCCTACAGGACCAAGTGGAACTCTGAGGATACCAAAGGGATAGATGACAAAGGAGATAGTGAACAGGGAGCAGTCAGCTCATTTACTTGTACCATGAACTAAATTTACAAGAAACAAATTTAAAACAGAAAAAAAAAAAAACTTTTTCCACCCTCACATCCGTATGCTGCGGAACCCATTGCTACAGGAAACTGTGAAGGCCAGAACAGGTTCAGAAGAAAACTTAATGGAAGAAAGTTCTTCAAAGTTCATTAGAAGCAAGGATGCAGACCTCTGGCTCACAAAGTCCTCCAGCAGAGCAAAGGTGTACAAGAGAAAGCACCACTGGAGGTGTGCTGGTTCTTGTGCTCTTTCCCAAAGAACTGACAATAGTGGTAGTTGTAACACTGGTGTGGATGGGCACACAGGATGCTTCAGCAGAACCATACTTCAGTAACAGAGGTTTGATTTGTTGTTGGGAAGAACAGTCTTGTGTCAGCTTGCAACAAGAATATTGATGCTTTCTTGCTACATGAAAGAAAAATCAGTTTGGGGTCAAATAACACATTCAAAAACATTCCATTTGATGCAAAATAAAACATTTCCTAGCATGCAACAAAAATGTTAACATGTTTTGGAGTATTAAAAGGAAGCAAATCTTTCAGAAATCAGAAATTAAAAATGTGGAGTCCTCATGGGAGTGCTGGACCATGCAATTGGGGTGGCGGGAAGCATGATTCCAGCCAAACCCAGCAGGCTTCACATACACTTGCCTCCTGGTTTTCCCCCATTCCCACTCACCAGAGGGTTTTCCTTGCAGCCTCAGGTGTCTCAGCAGGCAGTGAGGGAAAGCCCACTCGAATCACACTTCCCCTTTCATCTCTGCTAGTGGTCTGCTGCTGCTGCAAGATCAGCTGTGCTGCCACGTATTCCACCCACCTGGGCCTTTTGCGTGCTCCCTTGTCCTTCTCTGCAGGTTTATTTTCCACTGCTTTATTGGGAATATTTTGCATTTTTGACACTGCAGTGGGTAAAGGGCAAACAAGAAGTGAAACAAAGAGAACTGTGTGCGTGCCACATTGTCCACAGACCAATGTGGAGGAGAGAGATGTTGAGTGGCCTCTCTGGTGGTTTTGGCCCTCTTTGGCTGTGACGTCCAGTGGCAATGAAAGCACTTGGGTTGAGGTTCAGCTGTGTCCCAAGTCCATGGTGGCATTGTCTAGTAACGGTTGTTGAACAGTTGCCAGATGTTGTTGCATGAGGACGCCAGTCTTACTCATCAAGATAGCAGAAGTCAACCTATCTTAAGAAAGTAATATAAAATAAAAACAAGCAATAAACTGCTGTGAGTCAAAGACAAAATGTGAGTGATTTCAGCTGGGGACAAATTGATTTGGCTGCTGAGAGATGAAGAGAGTGTGACTCAATGAGCACTGTGGTCTCATGGCCTGAGCCAAGGCAGGTGGGCTCTCAGCTAAAAGGAAAAGTTGTGTCATATCTGGAGTAAGACGTGTCCTACAGCCCTCAAGTGACAGGAGATCAGCTGAGGGTACCTGAAGTGACTGGAAGGGGCAGCCTCTTGAGTGCCTAAGCGGGTTTTGGAGATGGACCTTTGGCTTGTCATCAAGTTGCTTCCAAAATAGCTTTGCTTTAATAGGGGAAAGCGTGAGCTTGCAGGCTGAGGCTGTTGCTTTTGAAAGTTGTACTGAAATAATCAAGCAAGAGTAACTCAGCAAGTGCCACAGCATTAGTCAGAGATTTGAGATGCCTTGGTACTAATCCTGACTGAGATGGGGAGACCCTTCACATTTCCACCTGCCTATCCCCATGCAATGCCAGTGATGTTTATATTCACATTTTACAGAAGCACTGTGAAGACTCATTATTTACTGATTCTGAGCATTAAGTACAAAGAGTGAGGATAGCCCTGACTAGTACCTTAAGTTTAATAAGATCTTAAATCTGATTTGATTTAATAGAAGCTTTGAGGGAGAATTAGCAAAACTATGATGCTGCCTGGCCGGTAGGAGGATTTGTTTTCATTGTCACATAAAACATGAAGGTGTCACTGTGTGGTTTTGCTGCAGACCCCAGAGAAGTTTATCACAGAAGCGATCTTTACAAAAGCATCATGGCAGAATCATCCCACAGAAGTATGCTGTTGGCACTCAAGGCAGAGCCTCAGTCCCTAAAGCTCTCTGGAGTCTGGCCACATGTAAACGGGGCGGCACTTCTGGCTGGGTTTGGATGCGTGCAGAGCAGTCTTTGCCTCAGTGCAGGGCTTGCTGCTTGAATTTGTTTTTGCTGTTTGGTAATATTAAAGACGAGCTCCACAGCACTCTCAAGAGGAAGAACTGCTTTGTCTTTTCACAGCTCATTTCCATACTTCTTAATTTGCTGCTGTAAATAGATAGTTACAAATGCAACTGATATTTCCTCTCTGAAGTATGGTGTGTATCCATTGGTAGAATTGGTTTTGGTGGCCAGGACCTGTGACACAAATCCTGACTGATTCATGTGCAATTACTAAGTGGGCAATAGGTCTGCAGGAAAAAAAAAAAAAAAAGAAAAAAAACAAGCCATAAAAACCAACACCAAACATACCCAACTAATTGCTTCAGGAAGCTGGTTTTACACAGGCTTGGTCTTTTCCAGTAAACACATGAAGTTATCTGGATTACTGTGAAGAGCAGCGCACAAGGAAAGGAAAATGCAGGCTTTTCCATGGTGCTCCCATGACGTGGGCCCATGTTTCCCCGTCCTGGCAATGTTAGAGAAACTCAGAAGCAGTGATAGATAGCCCTGTTGATGGCATTTTTTCTATCTCCATGTAAATCAGGTGGTGGCAGTTGCTGTAGGGAGGTGGAGTGGAAATAAAAGGGATGTTGTGTAGTCCACTGTTGATGACCTTTGCTAGGTTCAGTCATTTCCTGACCATCTGCCAAAAATCACATGGACATAATTGGAGTGTGGGAAACTGTATTGCTTGATGATCTTCAGGGGAGGGGGAAAAGAAAGAAGACCCGTGAATAAAGAAAACAACACTTTATCACTGGAGATGCAATCTGACTGGCTGATGCTGAGATAGCAGACTTTGTTTATTCTCTCCTCTGGCTCTTGCCAAGAGAGTTTTTTTAACTTGTTTGTCCCTCTCATCTGTTTGTGTGGATAGAAGTAAAGAGTATATGTCCACATGTGTTGGTCACCATGATGCGAGGGTATATATTTAAACATGTTACCAGCTCCAGGGAAATGGGCAAGCATGCAGCAGTTTCTGCTCTTTTTTTTTTTTTTTTTTTTTTCCTCCCCTAATATCAACCCACAGTGGAAAAAGTCAGCATGTGAAGTTGTATTCTATCTAGGCATTGCAGCTGCTTGTACCCAGGTTCAGTGACTGTCAGCTTTCTGCCACCAGTACCTACCACGGCTAACATATTTTCCAAGCAGCTCTTTTTGTGGAAGGAGTAGATTATTCTAGGATCTACTGTGGTCCTCCTGGCTTTATATTTCTGAGGCAGTTCTAGAGCAAATGAAATGTTTTGTCTGTAACCAGTTTGAAATGTTAAGTATGTTTCATGCAATCAAGGATCCAGGATGCTGCTGGTTTTGTGATGCCTGGTTTTACATGGTATTTAGCATGTTAATAACCTCGGTTAATCCTGCTGGTTTTGCACTGTGATCAGCCTGTCCAAGCTACCTGATGATGTCACACTTACTGTTCAGAGCTGTACTGAAGTGGTCAAGGAACAAGCGCGAGTTTGGGGGGGTTGTGGACTGAGGACAACTGCCTGGAGCACGCGGGATGCTAATTGATTCCTCTTCTTGTCTTCTTTCTTTGCAGTAAATGAAATTATAAGGAATGACCTTTCCAGTACCAATGTCAACTCATAGCTTTCAGTGTGGGGCTGGTATGAAATACACTCTTTTGACTTGGCTGGCACGTCACCTCAAGTTGGGAGATGCCAAATGAACTGAAGACGTTGCCTGGTACCACTCTGATCTTCCACCTTAATGAATGTCAGGAACTGAAGATTTACCTCTTGCTTACAAAGAAGTAGCTCCTCAACTTCAACTGATAAAACAGCTTTTTTTAGAGAAAATCATCTCAAAAGAGAGAAGAGGGAGTATGCTCCAAGACGGCGTACTTCATGGGACAAAACTAGGAAACTCAGCAAAATCTGAGCACTTCTTCCTGTTGCTGATCCTTTTGGCATGGCACCGCTGGAATACAGCCCTGGAAGTGCCTTATTTTACCAAGTTGTGGCATCAGGGCATTTTTAATAAGCTTTGAATTCGCTACCATTGAAAGTGTTGGTAGGTGCAGAAACTCTAGAGGTTGAATTCTGGAGAGTGACACTGTAAAAAAGGATAGGACTCTGCAGCAGAGTAGGGAGAGCTCTCCCCACTCCAGTAAGACACGTTTATGATTTCCAGAATTTCTTCAGCTTTTCCTCTGCTGTAATGTACAGCCTATTGCCTTATTCTCGGTGCATTTCAAAAGCCTCCTGATTCGTCATCATCTCAGCTTTCTTTTGCATATTGCCTTTATTATGTGCTAATGAATCATAGGGTTGGTAGTAGTAGCATGGTAAGATTTTGACTTTGATCTGGCTTCTGTCATAGCACAAGTGAGTTGAATAGCACAAAATAAAAAAGGTTGATGGACAAAAAATTGAAATCTATCTTTTACGTGATAGATGAATGTGTATGCATGTACATACATACTAGTATATATGCATATATTTATATATGACAAATAATATAGATGATTGCCTAGTAAGGGCACTGAATTTAGCAATAATTTCAACTTCTGAGAATGCATTTCAAATCCACAGCAAATATTTCAGCTACTTCTTTTGAGGGTTTGTTGCACCTAAAGCAGGTATGCATTTTCTTTCCTCACGCAGTTAAGCAAGCACTTTAGATAGGCAAGAAGGATGCATACAAGAGACATGTTATTTACCAAAGGTCAGAATATGAGTTATAGTAACTGTAAATACCATTATGGAAGAGTGTAAAATATTTGTTCAGTTATAATATTATTATTCCGCAGAAGCCTTATAACTCTCTGCTACGTGTATGGAAAAGGATGTTACCAAAAACCCGCCTCCGTTTCACATGCGGCGCTGTATAGTGTGTTTTCAGATTAGCTAACGTTCCTGGAGCTACAGGTAGGCATGTAGTGTAGCCTTCAACATTGTATTTTTTACAATCAACTGCTTATTATATAACTAGCAACCACCTATTACTTCACATAACCAAATAAAATAAAAACTAAAATAAAATAGCATGACTAAATTAAAAATGTCTAACATTAATATTGTGCCTTAGGAATCTGTGCCCCCTCCTGGAAACACACCCGAACTACACCCCCGAGCTGGGGTGGCTCCTTAACCCCGATGCAATGAAGACCGAACAGGTTTCACAAAAAGGTGAAATCCAACTAAGTGTTTTAAAACATTCTTCTGTATAATTATGTCTTACTTTCTTTAGGGGAAAAAAAGAAAATGAAAGCCATATTTGTCACATTTGCACATTACTGTGAAGACATGAGAATATAATATGGCTCTATGTACATAATATGCTGTTACTGGTCCTTATAATGGTCTGTTATTCCTCACCTGTTTAATCCCAATTATTTACCCTGTATTTAGCATTGTAGACGTTGCATGAAACGTTTCTTCTAGACTGCCATATGAAAAGTTAAAAAGCTCGACAGATGTCAGCCTGACTTGTAGCTAGAAAATAGAACTAATAAAGCAAAATGTTTTGCTGGAAGCTAGTCTTAGAGTGGTTCATTTTATGTTATCTTGAAAAATCTTCTTTTCTCATATAAAATGGCATTTTAACATTATATACATTTATCTCTCCATCTCTTCTATATGAAGCTTCTTGCATCCTGCTAATATAACCATCTTAGTATGGAAGCAAAGTCTCTTGTCAATAGATTCCTCTTCATTTCCCCACTGCATTTAAAGACACTGTTCCACAGAAGAGGAAATGATATGTGATATAATCCTCAGATTTTGTTCTCTCATTATTTCAGGAATGTCAATAAACTGTGCATGGAGGAATCAATCTCTGATTATGCCAAAGCATTTTTTATTCATATACTAAATATTTTGGGTGAGGCTTTTACTGTGTGGGAAAATGCACAATGCACACACAGAGGCACATTTCAGCAGTAATTTTAGCAAAGTTTTCAAATGTACGGTTTGGCTATGTTGCAGCTCCTTCATTCTGATTTTTATTTTCCTCTTTAAGCTATTTTGGAAAAAAAATGCCCCAACCTGTTACTTTTAAGCCTGAATAATGGAGGATTATGCATCTGTTGTATATGTATTCATAAAATAAAAACGAAAGCAGAAATATTTCCTGTATGAGATTGCTATCTTGTTTCTGTTTGTTGTACCTTGTATGGCTGTTGCATCTTTGTATGGTTGTTGCTGTCAGTTTAGGAAAATTATTCTCATCAACCTTTTTGAAAACAAAGCAAAACCAAAAAGCCATAACACTGTGAACTTGGAGCGTAGGTATGTTCAAAAATAGGTATACTCAAAAATACTTTTGCCAGGGATGATTCTCACTATTAAAAAGAGCCCTTTGGATGAATTTTAAGTGGTGAAACAAGCTAGCTTATTAGAGTACTTGGCATCTGTGTGCATTGCTTGGACAGCAGTTTCTTTTTGCCCTCCCTGGAACTATTTCTGAAACGCGTGGGTTGCTAAGGGTAGGCTTGGGATCTGTGGCCTTCAGTGCAGTAGATATAAGAGACATTTTTGTTAGGCTGGAGGCTTTGGTAGCCCTGAGAGAGAAGGGCTAGCCATGGGCTGGCAGGAGGGGATCTCTGGCCACCAGCTGCCTATGATGTGATTGATGGATCTGATCTGTATGATGTGTCCTGCTCCCTGAACTGCCCCAGAGGACAAGGGGCGACAGGAGGTGTCAGCTCAGTCACAGCTGGGCTGGACACAGTTCTGGGCTTCTATCAGCTCATCAGGTGGTGCCTCTGTAGGTACCAACATCCGACACCTGATGGGCCACGAAATGCTGAGAAAACCTGAGCTGCTTCAATTTTTCAGGACCAAAGGCAAGTTGAAAAGTATACAAGCATGCCTACCACAGTAGTCTGAGTTTGCATAAGCACTTAAAAAGCATTCAAAAATTCCTCAAGGAAAAGGAGACAAAAATATGCCTTGAAGTCTTTTTTGAAAGAATTTGGTCTGCCTTGGGTTTCTCTTGCTGTAAGTTTAAAGTGTCACTCCCTGCTCAGTCCATCACACTTGGCTTCCCTGGGGCTGGTACCCAAGCCCTGGCCATTTAAAGAGAGGCAGATGCTCCAAGCCCATCAAAACCCAGATAAGGCCCAGCTCTTCAGAGATTAGTCAAAGAACTCTTTCTCTGTTTCCCAGTCTGGAGGGTGGAAATAGTGATATTTATGCCTCATGGACAGCGTGAGCTGTGTTGTTGGTGAGGTTCCTGGAAAAAGGAAAATACTGAAAACTCAGTCACAAATTCTCCTGAAGACCATGACATTTTGTATCACAGCAAAATGTCACAAACTGAATTCACTCAAGAAATGTACTTCAGTCATCATGTTACCTGGCCTCCTGGGAGCTTCCTTTCCCTCCTCATTTCCACACATACTTCACTCAAGGCACAGCAGACCCAAGCACAGCTACATTAACCATATCTTGACCAGATTTCTCCAGGCAAAAATAGCCTTCAGCAAAGTCCTAACTGACTACTTTCATTCATAACCCAAGCAGAAGGTGAATCCCACACATCCATCTGGTGCTGTTTGACTAAATAGCCTTGCTGGAGTCATGCCTTTGAGATTTTTCCTTTTCAGCTGAAAATGGCAAATTTCGAGGAGTTAAGTTTCTTGGACAGAGTCGTACTGCCTCGAAGCTAAGCTTTCCTTCACCATGTGTATAATTTTATTGCATTCATCACTGTAAATCTATTGAATTTGTCTCAGTAAAAATAAAACAAAATCCCCCTCATCAAGTACATTACAGAGGAGTGTTAAGGTTAATGGCATAAAACCATTTTAGTCTCTGTAGCTCTTTTTCAAGCATCAAGAGTCTAATTTTATGTCATAAGCAGTGATTGGATTGTTCATCAAACTAAATTGAGTCCTCTTTTCTCCACCTTTGCACACACTTGCCCAACATGGGGGTCAAGCTCTTGCCTGTTTTAGTTTGCCCATTCAATTTCCTCTTTCTCAACAAGTTAATATTTTTCTTCTATGCACTCCTTTCCAAAAAAATAAAAATGTTTTGATTCTCTTCAGGTAGCCAAATAATTTGTTCTGAGCAGATCAGTTACAGATTCTCAATGTTGGCTTTAATTTCAGGTTTTCCTTGAATCCAAAACTAGCTTTTTTTTGGCCAAAGAGACTTGTCTTTTTGTACTGTGCGAACTTGCAGAGCTTTAACAATTCAAAGGGTTGTGTTTTCAGGATTTAAGACAACTGGTAGTGTACCTGGAACTTGCCATCACCCATGGGCACATTAGCAGCTGTCCTTTAAACTGAAAAGTTGCTGAATGTAGTGCTTCCTTAGCTATTTTCAGGGACAGATAAGCCACAAGCCATTCTTTGCAGATGTGTCAAATTCATTTTCAGTCATTTTAGGAAATCCCTTTTTTTTTCAGCTTGGGAAAAGAATTTCCAAAGATGCCGTCAGTGTCAGTTTCCAGCACCTCTTCTGAATTAGTTTTGCACTCAGCTCTTGGACCCATCCTGTTTCCAGTGCTGCTGATGGAGAGCTTTCAGGTCCACAACCCAAGACGCAGGTCCAGAGTAACAAAGCAAATACTGGCAGTGGGTACTGGTGGCAAAACCTCCATGAACACACATGTTGGGGGGGTCCCCAAACTTGATGTGATGGTGTTCCCATCTAGCTGGGGGACATTCCAGTAACACCAGCTTCATGGTACTAGGGGGGAGGAGGGACCTCTGGGCCTTGCCAGAAAATATTTCAGTGCATGTCATGAATGTTTTAACCGTAAAATCTGGGAGTTTTCTGGTCTGGTTTGCTTTGGTTTTTAATAGGAAAAATTACATTTCCTCCAACATGAAATCATTTGCTCTACTTACTTTTTCAGGGTCCTTTTTTCTTTAATTTTCTACTTAGAACACACAAACCACATATTTGTTTGGATCAGGTTGATCCAGACTGCACCTTCTTTCCCACTCTCTCCCTTCCAAAGCTCTGGGATGGGCTGCTTTCCCAGACAACAGCTCCCCCTCCTCCCAGGCAGAGCTGCACAGGCGTCACATGTACACTGCCCAATTTCTTGAACAGTTTCTTTGCAGGAAACTCCTCATGGATCTTTCCGGACTCCCTGGACCCTTTCCAGGGCTCCTGCCTGGGCTCTGGGCTGAGCTGCTCCAGCTCTCATCCTCATGGCAATCTTTCTTTTTTTTTTTTTTCTTCTTTTTTTACCACAGGTTTCTTTTACATCTTATTTTATAAAACAAATCAGCCCTGGTCAGATGATGGCCCTAAATTCAGCCCACACCTTTTGGTGTATATAGAGTTAATTTTGTGCTTTTGCCCCACCCCACACACAGAGAGCCACTCCTCTGGTGCTGAACCCCATGTGCCCTGCCAGCACATCGTGATGGCTCCAGCAGCAAGCTTCTTGAGAAGGCAGCAGAAGCCACGGCCTTTCCCACCCAGCTCCGTCAGCCAGGCAGGGAGGGGAGACCCACCACAGCACAGCCCATGGGGCCCTGGCTGCACTGCCCTGCCGGGGCTGGGCGTGGGCTGAGAGCAGCCACAATTCAGCACACCTGTGGAAACAAACCCGGTGCCAGTGCTCCCCTGGGACCTGCCCGAGGGAGACCATGCTGGTCAGAGCAATTAAAGTGGGTTTATGATGCCTTCTCCACCCAGTAGCAGGGTGGGTGGGGGGAGATGGGAGAAGGGGCTCCAGGGTCAAGGCTGAGTAGCAGAGGCGATGTGTGGGAGGGAGAACAAACTCTGCCTGACTTGCAGGATGAGTCTGCAGAGGTGGGTGTATGAAAACTCAACTGTTTTCTTTAACTTTCCAATTGAGCAGTGTGGTCTGGGCAGAGGAGGTGTGGAGGGGGGAACCCCAGCACTCTTTCCCTGTCCCTCCTTGTCTTCAAGAGCAAAGTTCTTTCATCAGGGAAGTTCCCCTGGGAGAAGGTGGCACTGCATTTTTTCAGGTGTTCTCTGGTGCAGCCTCTCCCATGACTGGTGACCCCAGCCATGCAAATGACAACTAAGCATCCACACACTCACACCAGAGTAGGAGTTTCTGGTTTGGTTTTCCCTGCAGTGCACGTTGCCACCAACGCTTTAGAAAGCCAGTTTCAAGAGAGGAAAGTGAGATGAGAAAACTCACAAATTAGAAAGTCAGTAGTTTCAGGTTTAATCCATATAATGAGAGGGGGTGTACCAGAGGGATGAGACAGCACTTTGGAGGCTGCTCCCCTCGAGCACTACGTGCCTGCTGAAGCACAGCAGCAAAGCACCTGGCTCATCCCAGGGCCACCCTCAAGGCAGGTGATTGCTTGAACCTCCCTGTTATTAGGAGGAAATTCTTTGCTGCGAGGGTGGTGAGGCACTAGTACAGGTTGCCCAAAGAAGCTTGCATCCCTGAAGTGCTCAAGGTCAGTTTGGGTGGGGCCCTGAGCAACCAGATCTAGTGGAAGGTGTCCCTGCCCATGGCAGGGGGGTTGCAGCTAGATGAGCTTTAAGGTCCTTTTCAAGCCAAACCATTCTATGATTCTATGATTCATTGCAACACTTTTCTTGCTTCAGTGTGAGCTGGCAGGCACTGGAGACCTTTGGCAGTGTTTGCAGGCACGGGGTACTGGGGCATCTCTAGCAGTGATTCCAGCTTGCAGAGGAGCCTGCTGCCTTTAGCAGACCAGCCCCTTGGTATTGCTGCCAGTGACCAAGAGGGCCAGGACCACTGCATTAGCAGGATGTGTCTGTGAAGAGGGTTGTCCTCTAGTAAAGAGCATCATAAAGGCTTAGATCTAGCAAAAAATGTTTCGTTTACCCCACCCTTTTTAAATATGTGTGTGTACCAAACAGTAATTAAAGAAATAAAACTTGGTGCTAAAAATAATAATGGAAAATTATTGTTATATTTTTGATCCCGTTGCACATGATCTGTATGAGCTTTACAAGTCTAAGGAGTTATTGACTGACTAATAACATTAAATAACTTCTTCTATAACACACTGTGTCCCTAAAACATTTTTGTGGCTGAAGGATGTGCATTTTTGGTGACTCAAGTGCACAATCTGAGCTCTAAAGCAGTGGTCAAGCCTAGGAAGAGCACATCACTCATCACTGCTACCTACTGGTCCAGTGGTTGACCCCAAACCCCCCATTTCCTTTCCTGACAGCCGGTGTTGTGAAGTGTGGGATAGCAGAGGCTGTGCGCGTGTCTGCTGACGCATTTCAGTCCCGATGCAGATTAGAGCATGGTTTTGTAGAGTGTCACTTCCCCAGCCTGCCGTGCTGGGTGATGGAAAACACAGAAAGGCCTTTTCTTTTGAGGCAGATACCTATCAGTTAAATGTGTCTGAACTGCTCAGCTTGAAAGGAAAGACACTGAGGCAGCCTGGCCCTGGGGTTTGTGCTTTACATAAACCTGGTCCTTTATCCGGATTCTCGTGGCTGCCTCAGTTGGACCTCCCCAGTTAGGGGGAAGTTTTCAGAAGAGCAGAAGGAACCTGTGTTTGCCTCCCAGTGCCAGGGACCTCTCCTGCCCCTGGCTCCCTCAAACACACTCCTGATGCCGCTGAGCTCTTGCAGAACTGGTATGGACCCAGCAGCTGGCATGGTACTTGGTCAAATTCCTTTGGGATCTTTTGATTCAAGAAATCAAGATTTTTGCCTCCCTGGGCCTTTTCCATGCTTAAGAGGGCTGACTGCACATAAAGCCTCTCACTTGCTAAACCCAGTGAGTCACGCAATGCAGCACTGGACTGTATTGTGTGAAGGCTCTAAATACCTTTGTTTCTTGCATTTTTTGTGCTTCACAGCCATGCTTCATGACCATGACGAGGAATGACTTCAAGCCTCTGTGGTCACACATGCAGTTAATCTGGACCGATTCTCAGCTGGACGATAAACCCAGTCAGTGTCTGGGGTTCCTCTCTCCTCCCGTCTTCTCCCAGCACGGCTGCCTGTAGCTTGGCAGGCTGACACCCTTTGGCAAGGCACCATATCCACAGCTTCCCCGTCCGCTGGCTGTGCTGTCAGCACATCGCGTGCTGTGCGTGCATCCCAGTCAGCTCCTGAGCATCCAGCCACCCTGGCAGCCTTGGAGAGCAGAGGGAATTTGAACCCCGGGCGTCCCCAGGTGCTGTTGGCATTGAAACCAGGCCTGCAGGGATGGCAGTCACAGCAGGACACTCCCTGATCCCTGGAGTGAGTTTTTTGTCTCCTGGTTGCTTTGTAGCTGACTGATCATGGCAGCTCAGTAAGGCCTGCTTACACAAGCTTTGCCTGCTGGACGCTGTTCCTCAGCACGGACCTTACCCACGAGGGAAAAGAGCAGTGTTTTCTCAGCTCTGTGTTCTGAACAGATTAAAGCTTGACTTTGGTCAATGGGTTCAGTCAGTGCTCTGAAATAAGTGAAACCACACATCCCAGCAGTGCCGTATTATGTCTTATAATACAAGTTGCCACTGGAGACAGTATCAGGAATAGTTACAGCTGATGGGAATTTTCCAATTTTTGTTTTCTTCTGTAAAATTTTGCATCATATAAAGAGCTAGCCAAAAAAATTGAACTTCGAAGAGGAAAACACAGTCTCCTTCTTCAGCTGGCTCTACTGTTTTGATTATTTTATTATTTTGATGATTTTTGACATCTCTGATTATTTTCTTCTTTCTGTGGACCAGTAATTTTTCCCAGTTAAAAGGAACTGGATTGATTTTGGTCTTCTACAAGTACGACTGTAGTTATCCTGAATCATGCCAGAATAAGTGAGATCAGAGTTGGGCTCAAAATCCTGCTTCTCCAGAGCTTTATGATCAAAGTTATGTTGTGCAAGAAACAGAAAAAGGGTGAAGGGAATAGAAGACAATTAGCTTTTTTTGCAGTCCAAAGAAGGGTCAGTGTATCAACTATGTTACATACTTTACCCTTTAGCTGCCTTGCAGAAGGAAAAACACATGTGCCTCAGCCACATGCCGGGCCTTTAAGGAGATGAAGTTGCATCACTTTCATCCCAGCTGATTTCCAGGCTCTGTCTGGCCACATTCTTGGACCCAGAGATGCTGATTATCAGCAGTGCAAGCCCCATTAGCCATCTCTCCTGACTGGGGACATTTGGCTGAACTTGTGCCTCTGAGGTTGTGCCTGCTCCCTGTTGTGCCAGCCTCCAATCTGTTTCTCTTTCTTCAGCTGGTCAATGACTTCGCTGCATGGCACAGGGACCGCAGCAGCAGCAATCCCATAATTTCCTGTTTCTGCCTTCTGCTGATTGGAATCCTAGACAGGCAAGTTTGGAGAGAGGAAAATGCTGTCTGTGCACCAGATCTTGGAGGGGGTCTCATTTTGGATGGTGCAAAGCACTGAGGGATGTGTGCAAGGGGGAAACCAGAAGCATCCGGTGAAAGGCTTTAGCACAGGCTGCCAGGGAGGCAATAGATGAGTGACCAGTGAGTCACTCAGCAGGCACTGAGTCAGGGAGACCTTCCTGTACAGGCTCTTACTTGGCTGAAGAAGGCTCTCTGCTGCCCAGATGCACCAAACTGGTGAGGCCAAATCCTGTCCTTCTCTCATTCCAATGCCCTAAGTTGCAACCTGGAGGGGACTGAACAGGGTAAAGAGAAAATCTCAGTGTAGGGGCAAAGATCATGTTTGGAAAAATTCAAGCAATAGTGTTAGTATAAATGCTGCTGTCTCTAGTCTTACAGTATTCCAAGTTCCTAGACCAGTATTGCATTTCCTAGACCAAATACTACCCAAAGCAGGTGTCCCTGGATGCACCTCCTTGAGGGGTGCATCTTCTGCCAGAGGGAATGGGGCCATTACCTGCTGCTGCTGTCTACAGGCTGTAGAGACGGGAACCTGGGTCAGTCAGATCCTGTGGCCTTTGACAGTTTTATTCCTGCTCTGCTAACGTGTGCAGCTTGTGTCTCACGGAACTGGGATGCTTCACAACCTAGCAACAACATATATTTACACAGCCTCAAAGATTCCCGTGTTGGGAAATACGTGTTGGGGTTTTACTCGCAGATAGAGTAATGATAAAAGAATGAAAAAAAAATTAGAAGGAAACATGCCCCAAAATAACTTGTTTTGTTTTGTTTGTACTTGAAGTTGGTTTTGCTCTTTATTTTAGGAAGACTTTTTTGTTGAGTTTCATATGTATAACTTTTCAATTATGCTGTGTAAAAGCAGAAGTCAGTGCTGACTATCAATATTTATCCATGAAGCAATTATTTTAGAAGGCCTGTAGCTACAGCACAATCTTTTCTCTGTACAGTTTCCCATTGTGATTTCAAACTGCAGAAGGGAAGCTTCAGAAGGGGTGTTCTGTACAGAGCTTCGGATAGGGAATGCATCCTGGTTCTCAGATGTAAAAGCAAAGGTCGACAGCGTTTCAAGTGTCTGTGTGGTGAGGACAATGGAAAAATAGTATTTTAGCCTTGGTTGTGTACAATGCTTAGGCCAAGTTGGATGGGGCTTTGTGTAACCTGATCCAGTGCAAGGTGTCCCTGCCCATGGCAGAGGGGTTGGAACAAGATGATCTTTAAAGTCCCTTCCAACCCAAACCAATCTATGGTTCTTTGAATGTTTACTGCCAAATTGCTGAGCATGAGGTTTTGGGTTAACCCTCCTTAGTTCCCGTGTGGCTTTACAGACATTACTGAAGCTCAGAGCAATGCCTTGTTCCCGGTGGTCTCAGGTCCTCCTTGCTCTGCCGATGCAATTAAGGGATTCAAGCCTACCCTGATGGAAATCCCTGTGGCTGCAGGGCTGTAACTCAAGCTGGAGTTTGCCCAGCTCAGTTTATGCTGCACAAGACATTAACAGAGGCCTTGCTGACTGAGCTTGTGCAGGGTGCCAGTCTCCAACAAAGATGCAACCCCACCAACAACAGGAAGAGATTATACTCACACCAGGAGTTTTGCTTCACTTCTAATCACCACCAGCTCCTTCTTGGCAGAATTTTCAGTGTTTTGTTTTTCAGCTTGGGTACCTACATTATCTGTCTGGTTCTGCAGTTTATGGTCTCTATAATAATACACACTCACACTTCATCATTCATTTAAAGCCCTAAACAGAAGAAAGGGAAGGGAAGGGAAGGGAAGGGAAGGGAAGGGAAGGGAAGGGAAGGGAAGGGAAGGGAAGGGAAGGGAAGGGAAGGGAAGGGAAGGGAAGGGAAGGGAAGGGAAGGGAAGGGAAGGGAAGGGAAGGGAAGGGAAGGGAAGGGAAGGGAAGGGAAGGGAAGGGAAGGGAAGGGAAGGGAAGGGAAGGGAAGGGAAGGGAAGGGAAGGGAATGTTTTTGGACAAGCTGTGTTGCACTAACATAAACTAACATTAAGCAGCCTCTGAAATTGAGGCAGTGTCTGCCACTGCCAAACAACCACGTTTCATTATTTTGGAGCCACATTTTAGTGCTCAGGCAGCTTGTTCAAGTACATTTATTATGCCCCACCATGGGCAGACCTGCTGCAGCTTCACCTTGGGTGTCTGTCAGTTGTGTCTGGCTCTGCAGGGCAGCTGTCTACCAGCCCTGGGCATGGGGCAGCTGCTTGTCTCAAAGGATATGGGGGATATCAGGATGTGGGCTTTGTCATCCCCTGGAGCAGCAGGGTAGGGATGTAGCAGTGCCAGCCGTGAATGCACAAATCTGCTGCTAAGGAAGGGAGGTGAGAAACAACTCCAGCAATTAGGAGCACAGAGGTGATTGTAAGTAGGTAAACTGCCAGAGCTGGTGAAGTGCCAGAACGGGATTTGGCCAGGACACCACAGCTAACACCTGCATGTTTACAAGGAACAACACGGGATCACTGCCTCCTCAGAGCCTCCCACCTCCTGTGTCGCCTCTCCCCTCCAGCAGCACAGCACCAATGGGCAACATCTGGTCTGCAGTTGACATCAGAAACATCATTATTATGAACTGCTCCAGCGAACACTCAGCCTGAAAACCGCAGCCTAATGAACCTCCAGCCCCACACTGCGCGAAGGCTCCCAGCCCGCGCTGGCTGGTCCAGGGATGGTGGAGACTACTGGAAAACCTCCCCTGCAGGCTGCCAGGCAGCTATCAGGCCAGATTGGTTCCTGTAACATGTGAGCTCCAACGAGAATGCAGAGAAAAATGAGAGAGCTGACCACAGGCAGATTTCTTCCTTACTGTGTCACTGGTGAATGCCATAATTCCAAGCCGGATGTGGGAGAATGGGTTTGTTTTTACAAGAAACCTGTCGACGGAGAAAAGAAAAATTTGAGGAGAATTTAGTGACTGGCTGAATTTGGCAAATAATTTCAGCTGGAGAAAATAGCTAAAATAGTTTAAACTTGGAGCGGGGAGTGGGAGACGAGAAATTCTGAAAATCCATTATTTGCACAGCTCTCCTCCAAAGAGCTTATATTATACTGCCCGCTACCAGCTGGCCTGAGATTTAGGTTGCCTAATATTTTCCGTTATAAAAGATTCTTTCAACATTTTTATTTTTTTAGAAGCTCTAACACCTCCATTGTTTGCAGTAGGCCCTTATAATTTGGCAGGGACAAAGCCCCTGGGCTAGAGAAGTGCCTTTTCTTTCATCCATGAAATTCCAGTCAGGTTTGGCTGGATTAAAAAAAAAAAAAATCAAAAAACACACACACACACACACACACACAGAAACCTGTTAAAGATCACCATTTCCCTTCTCTCTCTTATGTGCCTCAAGAAAATATGCTGGCGGACTGCCAGCATAGCAAGTGAACGTGAACGTTCTCATTAAATTGAGCCCAGGTTGTCACCAAAGCAACCATCCAGACTCTGTTGGGAATGTCTGGGGGCTTCCAGGGCAGCTGCAGCAGCAGGAGAAGAGTTGCAGGAGACCAAGCACCACCCCAAGGAGTTTTCCCAACAGGCAAAGGAGGCAGAGAGGACAAGGAGCTCCTGTCACTGATTTAAAAGACCTGGCAAGCCAGTCTCTATGCCTTGGGGCTCCTGTCCCTGCTTTTGAGGCTGGGAAGAGTAGAGCCAATTTCTCGCTCAGCCAGCTGTGAAATAGCAACACTAAGCCACGTTCCTCTTTCTCCAGGATCTTTCTCTTCTCCCTGGGAGCATCAGCAATTCTGCTCTCCCCTAAAATAGCTAACTCTGCAGTGTTAATTGCATCAGTTTATTCCATGATGCTGAACAGACAATGGGTTTGGTGGTTGTTGGGCAGGGGTCTTATAAGCACTGAAAAGAGGATAGTTGTCTTGGAAAAGTTTCAGGTCCACAGACTGGAATGGGGCCAGCCCAGAAGACTGCACAGGAAGAGATGAGAGTCCAGGAGCCAGACTTACTAGGGAGGCAGCTTCCAAAAAGTGATCAGGAAACAGAAATAGCACTATGTACACAGAAATGAGCCTAGAGAGCTAATGGGAGTGGAACAGGAAATGGGAAAATTTGGGCATCATTTTGTGGGAGACCTGGTGAAGGCTTGGAAGATCTTAAGTAGTCAATATAATCCACTCCTGGCAGAGGAGAATGTGTTTTGAAACTCAACATTGAGTGCAATACAGCGAAATGAGCACTAAAGCAGAAAGGAACATAGAAATATATCATTTAGTGGTCCATCCATCTAGTTTTTGGCCTCCACAAGTGATGTTGGAAAGGATGGCATACAGAAGCTCTGCAGCCAGCAAATTCTTGCCAGTTGTGAAAATCCTAGTGCAATCCTAAATAGCAAGAAAGTGGCTTATGTCACAAAGTATCAAGTTTTATGAGTCTTCCCAAATTTGTTAATATTATCCAAAAATTGGATTGAAAGTCAAATATCAGAGTACACCACACAGAAGTTCAACTTGCCTGTGCAGATCCCTTCATTCCAATAGATGTGTAGCTGTCAAGGGAATTTAGCTGACTTCACAAGGGAGGTGCTTATCCATCGAAAAGCTGTTGGTGTCTGTTTGTTAAAGAGGTTTGGTGGTTGCCTGTGCACAAAAGAGACAGAAAATCAGAAATTTACCTTAGTCTTGTCATCCTACCTCTACTCTGTTGGCTGCATGTGCAATGTTCAGGCGTGATCTAATCCTTTGCTCCATCCAGAGAACGGGACACTGGAAAGCTGCCAGCCAGGCTCATCTCAAAGCTGAGCTTTGACAGGAGATGTAACTTACTCCAGTGGGCAGTGGACAAGGGCTGTACAGCTTTTGGAACCTGTTCTGCTCTGTGTGCAGAGCATGGACGCAGGAGCTAATGGGCTGTCTCTACCTTACAGTTCTCTGCATGGTATTCCATTGTGCCACATAGATGCAGTGGTAAATTTATTGGTAAAACATGAAAGAAAGTCTGAATGGTAGCTGTGAGAAGACAAGAGCTGGTACCTTCACCCTGCTTGAGCATTTGCTTTGCCCTGAGGATGGGTTTCTAATTTAAATGAGAGGTGGATAGTCAAAACTATGTCAAAACTTGGCTTTGCTTTGGTGCCAAAAAAAACCCCTTCTTTCTCACATTTGAGTTCAGAATCAAATCTGTGCCCCCCTCAAGGAGAAGTTGTAATTCAAATATGAGTCTTGGTACTGATTCCAATTTAAATAGAAAAGGTTGTGTAATTTTCCCTTCAGCTGGGTAGTGTATTAATTAGCACAGTAATTTCTGGAGTGCTACTAATAAACTATACATTCAACAACTTTGGCAGTAAAAGCCATAGAAGCAAGTGTCTGCAATTCTTGAAGACAGAATATGACTATGAGTACCTGAAGACTCTTTCTTTGGATTTCAGGAGTGGGACAACTTGTCAGGAATGAGTAAATTGCAATCAAATATGTCTAGAATTCAGATTAGCCAAAGATGGAATAATCAAAACCATCAAAGCTTGGTGCATAATGGGTTGAGACAAGTAGTCCGGCAAATATTGTTCTAATATCATCTTAGCCACAAGGACTGCTCAGATGTGTTTCTTGAAGAAGTTTAAGTTAGCAAATAGTACTCATCATTAATCTTTTATAATGGCTTTTGGGAGCCACAGTTCATTTAAACATTTTACATTTTTATTACTTATGTATGCAGGGCAGCAATTAAAGCTGTCGTGGTCATATAATGAAGACTAATGAAAGCAAGACGAAGGCAGGTTTTCAGTTTCTGTCAATCTGAATATCCATCTGCTTCTGCCATCTCCCTGCCCCTTAATTTTTCAGGATTGGGGGGGGGTGGGGGAAGCACTGTTTGGGGATTTAGTTTTGTTTTCATTTGTTTTGTTGTTTGTGGAGTTTTTTTTGCTTGAAAGCATTCTCCCCAGCCCTGAGGCATTTAACCAAACACCTTTACAGCTGTCCAGGATGAATTGTGAAGACTAAGTGGCCTTTTCTTTTTCTGGCATGGAAGAAGCATCTCTCTTGGTAATCAGACAAGTACTGCAAAAGGCTCACTCTTTCTCAATGCAAATAAATGTGAGTGATGCAATAACAGCATCTTTATGGTATGTTTTCTTGGCCACTGTGAAATAATAGTTTTGGAGGGAAGACAGGGATTAGTCACCCCACAATTAGTCATTCTGCAGTGTAGTTTGATACTTGAGTTTGATACTTGAGAGATCTGTATTTCAGAAGTGTGGTTCTGAAACCATGGGACCTATTTTCAAGTACTTTCTGCTTTCCCCTTCTTTTAATTGGGAAGAGTTTTTAAAAGAAAAAAAAACATTCACTTTTTATTTTTCAAGTGCTTTCTGCACTCGTATGTCTTTATTTCATCTTCTACAAACCTTGCTTTCCCTTTCTTGGGAGCTTTGACCAAAAGCTGAGTTTGGGAAGTGCCTCCATCCTAGCTTTTCTAAGGCAGAGCCCATCAGCCTGGCCAGGCATCCTGAAGCTAATGCTGCCAAGAGGGTGGTGTGAGTGCGTGGGTGTGTGACACATTGGGCCACTGTCCCCTCACATGTGTCTCCAGCAGCCTGGGACCCCGAGAGGGGCTGGTGCCCCATTAGTACTTGGCAGGGGTGTGAGGAGCTCTCTGGGCACAGAGCTGTGAGCTGGGGCGCTGGAGGACACCTCCTTTCCAAACGCTGTTTACTGCCTTGGGAAGAGAACAGGGTAAGAGACAGCTGCTCTGTAAGTCTTCTCTTTTGTGGCAGTCAGAAACTTTGCTACAGAAAGTTTGTTCCCTTTAACTGGAATTCTTGTGAGTCAAAAAGGCAATGGAGATGTTTCCAAGTGTTAATCATAAATATCAGGGGAGAGGGAGCTTAATGGCAGAGTTCCCAATGAGTAACAATGTTCGGCCTCAAATATTTCGGCTGGTAAGATGTCACATACTTCTCTGTGCATGACAGCTTTGCAGATGTCTTAACCATTTCATTTTTGAAGTGAGCAGTTGCAGTCTAGCCCATGTGTCACAGCCAGTGTGCTACACACCAGGGTCTGCACTGGGCACATGGTTATCACCGGTTCAGGCACCTACACCAGACCTAGTCCTCTCCAAAGATGGCTTGTCTCATCAAGTCTCCCCACCACAGCAAAAGCCTGAATCTGCTTTCCAACCAGCCTTCCTCCCAGTTCCTTGGTATGTATCTGTTGCCAAACTCTATAGTCTCCTGAATGTATTCCATGCATATCAAAGCCTGTTTGACATTTGGCTCCACAAGTTTTTCATAATTCTTCTTGTGCTGGTATAAATGGAGTTAATTTCTTCTTGTTTCAGACATGTTGTTGTCATTACTAATTTACCAACCCAGACTCCAAACACAAAATTCAAATCTGGCAAAATAAATAGAGCAATTCCTGCGCCAAATTGATTTGACTTAAAACAGCATTGAAACAGATGAAATACTGTGTTTCATTTGGAAAAACAGCAGCTGTGTCTGTACAGTAACTACTGTGCTTCTCCAAGGGGCTTTTCCCACATACAGGGCCAAACTCAACCAAATGTAGCTTGGGATTAGAAGGTAAAGCTCCCCTTAAATTCCTGGATCAAACTGCTTGAAGATATAAATCGTGTTACTAGGTTTGAAGTCAGATGAAGGTGGTACGCACTGCAACAACTGTAGGTGCTCAGTGTAACATCTCTGCTGATGGCAGTCAAAAACTGGGTAGGAAAACTTCAGCCCAGAGGACACAAGCTAAAGACAGAGCCTTGCTTCTCTACCCTTTCCTCTCTGGCTAGAAGGAGATGCCAAGGTAGCAGCAGATGCCAAGGTAGCAGCAGATGCCAAGGTCTGCACTCTACAATCATCATAATTTGCAATGATTTAATATTAAAATGTCAGCACCAATGTGCATGGCATTCTGTTTCTCCTCAATCCCAGTGTGTGGTATCTCTACTCAGCTGGCAAATTCCCACAACCCCGGCATGGTATAGACCTCCCATACCCAAAGGAGCACAAACACGCTCCAGTTACAAGCTGGGCTGCTTTCTGCTGTACTGCAGAGCCCTGTTGGGCACAAGTCATCGATTCACGGGTGATGGGGTTTAAAAGTGAAGCTAACCTGGAACAAACCTTGCTGAGCACACTTAGTAGAAACGGTGACTGCCTGTGTAGCTCAGCAGGGAATTGAGGTGTGTGGCACTGCCCCTGGAAGGAAAGACCCCCAGAGAGAGAGCCCTTCAGAGCTATTCCCAAGCACTTTGGTGCCATTGTAATGAAAGCATAATCTGAAGTGATTGTTATCTTAAATGCAGTTTAACTTTTAGATCCTGATGGTTTCACTGAGAATTGGATAGCTGAAATAGATTTCAGAATCCAAAGCTGAAGCTTCACTTCTTTTTGCTTTGCTGATGGGTTGCAGAAGAACTTGCAGGGAAAGGGGGAAGCCAGTTTTCTGGTGGCACCCGCAGATTTATTTCCCTTTACTCAATAGGGTGTGCATGGTACAACTGCATTCTTGAAGTTGAGCACTGCACTCCAGCTGTCTTGGAGTCAAAAAGGGAGGCATATCCTTGAGGAAGCTCCAGTCCTTTTACACAGGAATGATGCAGGGGAGAACATCAAGGCAGATGCAGTTAGAACCTGCAGAGCAGCTTCTCTCTCTGGCTGCTTTTGTGTAGGGCTCAGCCCAAACAAGGCAGCCTCTCCTGAGCCTTGGACTCCTTACAGCCTAACAGAAGGAAGATCACTACAACCATCAGGTATTTCTGTTAGTGGAAAGCCTGGTAAATACTCTTTCCAAGCCAGCAACACCTCCAGTTGGCAGGCTTACTTGGCAGGCTCCAGGCACTGAAGTAAACACGCTCTCTGTTTTGCGAGATTCACCGAAGTGGGGCTTATCCCTGTTCTGCCTCTCAACAGAGTCCAAGGATCCAGTTGTGGCCTTTAATGTAAGGGTATTAAGTGGCCAAAGAAATGGAATTGTCTGAAAAAGTGTTGCCCCTTACTCATGATAAGTGATATGGAAATAATTTGAGAGTGGGTTGTATTTCACTATATTTTTTCCCATGATTTCAATATATTTTAATTCTATGCTTTTCTTTTTTTTTTCCCTATGATCTGACTGTACATTAAAAGAACTAAGAATCAGCAGTGTATTAAGAGGGAGACTGGGGAGCAGCAAATAGTGCAAAAAGCTGGGGAAAGCAGCCAGTCTGAGCTGACAACTTAGAGGAACCACAGGATCATCCAGGAGAAGTTATTCCAGGGGCAGTACACAGCCTGGGAAGGGTGGTCCCACGGTGTGGCATCCCTCCTCCACCTGGCCGAGATCCAGTCTGGCTCTCCTCTGCCTGACCTGACCCTTTGCCAGCAGCTGCCCAAAGCCAACAGACCAGAGGAGTCACACCAGCATCCAGAAATGGGTTAGCGCTGAGGGACGTTAAACTTTGCCTTACAGTTTGTTTGGAAAGGGTGGGGAACAGTCCACAAAGAAAAGAGATAGGAAAAAAACCCTAGAAAAATAAACTGCAGACAATATCTCATTGACACTGTGTCTGGGTCTGGCACTGTAATGCAAGCAACATACAGAGGAGGGAAGGAAGCTCTGGTGCTCAGAGTAATCCATTATTTTCACTAGTATTGACCATGCTTCCCTGTCTCCAAGTGTCTCCAGAGGTGGTGGGGCAGCTTCAGAAGGGCCACCAGGTCATTTTTGCTTCTGCTGCTTTGCCCACGCTCTCCTTACAGTGAGATCTCACTGCCAGCCCCACGCCAGTGCTGTCTGCTGGGATGCTGCTGCTGAGGGAGGCTTGGAACTATGTTGGAAGCACATCCCTGTGTCCAGACCTTACCAGAGGACTGAGCCAGCAGCCACCACCACCCAAACAAAGCCGGGCCCATACACACAGCTGACTCCTGCCTCTGTTGAGTCACGCCACTGGATACTTCTTTCTTGTTGCTTTAGCTAAATCAGGAGATCTGCCCTGCCCTGGCAGGACTGCTGGGCAGCTGCTGAGGAGCCCAGTCTGTGCCAGTCAGGAAGGGGCTCTGCTTGGTCTCAGGCTGGAGCTGCTGCAGGCGAGAGAAGGGGCAAGGCACACAGGAGAACAGCAGCCTTGTATATCTGTCATATAAAACTCAGAGCCCCCAGTCTGGCTCTTTATCAATTATTAGCCTGCTGCTAAAATAAGAAAATGGATTTCATAAGCATGTTTCTGTTCCACACACCAGACAGATAGTCTGGCTAAAATGATTTATTGGTGTGAGTTAGTGCATGTGTATGTGTAGATGTGCATATGGTTCAAATCCTATAAAGCAGAGTCCTGTGTGCGCATGTATTTAATGCTTTATACGGTACATCATTCCTTTTTCATGTGTGTCTGTCTGGTTTTCTTGGGCAGCACTAGTTAAATTTCTTCTTTTTTTTTTTTTTTTTTTTTTTGCACTTCACATGAATTGTGCAGTGGAAGTTGACACTCTTCTTCTAGAAACAGTTATCTCCTCATTGTAGTCATGGTCAGACACACCCACAGCATCCCTTTCTTGAAACTGAGGCCGAATTTAATAATGCACTTAGCCGCTTTCATTTCTGACTAAAAATGTCAAAAAGTGAAAATACTTTTTCTTGAGAATGCAGAGGCAGAGAGCAATTCCAGGACTCGGCACTTTACTATTCTAAGTGTGCACAAAGGCACAGGCTGCTCTGCTCCAGCTGGCAGCTGATACACAGTGCTGCAGAAAGCAAGGACAAAGGTGGAAGCAGTGATAGGGAAGTCCCCCCACCTTCTCTTCAAGTTAAAAAGCCTCTCTTTTCTCATCTGTGGTAAACAGACTGCTGCAATTTTCAACTTTCCTTGAATTCTTCATTTTGGCTTTTGCAGTTTGGAACTCCTGTTTCCGCACCCCTAGTTTACTCAGAGTCAGTAAACAAACATTGATTTCACCCCAATGATAAGTGCCACAGAGTCTGAGGAGGCAAAGCTGCTTGGATGTGAAGCCAGTTCATGTCCCTGCCTACCAGAATAGCAGGCAGGGCTTGGTATGAGTCATGCAAGACATGTTGTCTGCTATCAAGTTATACTTGCCCCATGCAACTTATTTTCTAAGCCACTTGGCAGAAAAGTAGCTATTCAGTGTTGCTGTTATATTTCAGAAGCTGTGCTTTTAGTCAGAGGTGGCAACAGCCCATGGAAAATTCTGGTTTAGATAGGAAAACATAGGTTAGAAAATCAATGAACAATCTGTTTTCCCGCATCACGCCCATTTCCACCTGTAGAATACCTAGACAGCTAGTGAGGTTCCTTTAAAGAAACAGTAAGCCATGAATTCAAAGTGACTTTTACCACTGATGTTGTAAAAAGCCAAGACAAAACATTATAATACATATTATAATGCATCCCCTCTTGGCTTTCTCTCAGTTAAGGTGCAGTAGCTCCTGTAACATGGAAACTCTTAGGTTGTGCTTAAACAGCTGATTCTAATTTTTCGCTCCATGAGTTCAAGCCATTGTAGCTGGTTGGGTATTTTTAAGCTTCCATAGGTAAGTTGTTCTCTGTTGCAGGAGTTGCTCCATGTGGTCAGAGCTGCCAATGGCTCGAAATCAATTATGAGATGGAAAATGAGTGATACAGTGATTGAAGAACATTTTCTTGTTTTCTCTATCAAGGTGATTGCCAACAAGGTGACATCCACGGATACAGAAATCACTGACAACAGAGATTTGTCATTCTAAGTAGATGAGGAGGTTCTTGTGATCCTTCATGGTGCCTGTTCTAGTGGTCTTGTAGGTTCATTGTCTTTGGAGATAAAGAGGTGGGTGTTTAAGCCTCTGGGGATAGCAATTATTTCAGCATCAATTTCAGGGATTTTTTTTCACCCAGTGAGCGGGGGATAACAAAGCTCCAGGGCAAAGGCTTACAGAATCACAGAATCATCAAGGCTGGAAGAGGCCTTTAAGAACATCTAGTCCAACCATCAGTCCGCCACCACCATAGTCACCCCTAAACCATATCCACAAGTGCCACATCCAGACTCTTCTTGAACGCATTCAGAGACAGTGACTCCACCACCTCCCTGGGAAACTTATTCCAGTGCCTGCCACTCTTTCAGTGAAATATTTTTTGAGTATCTAACCTGAACCTCCCCTGGCACAACTGAAGGACATATCCTCTTGTCCTTTCACTTGAGACATGGCAGAAGAGACTGACCCCTGCCTGGATACAGCCTCCTTTCAAGCAGCTGTAGAGAGTGATAAGGTCCCCCCTGAGCCCCCATTTCTCCAAACTAAGCAACTCCAGTTTCCTCAGCTACTCCTCATAGGACTTGTTTTCTAGACCATTGACCAGCTCTGTTGCCCTTCTTTGGACACACTTCAGCATCCCAATGTCTTTCTTGAAGTGAGGGACCCAGAATTAAACACAGAAGTCAAGGTGCAGCCTCACTTGTTACCCTACAAAGCAACATTTTCAGCACTGTAGGTGCCATCAGAAGATGTGGTTCCTGTGCTCAGCCTTAACAGAGAAAACATTAGATGTGTTGGATTGTTGCTACTTACAGGACTTTGCAAACAGACAAGGATTTTGTTATGAATTTGTAAAAGTAAAATACCTGGTTGGTCTCAGCACACTTAGAAATCTGAATAAATTCAGTTTCTCAGTCATGGGAGACTTGCCTACTTTGTACAAAAAGCAGCTTTGATTCAAGGCAGATCCTGTCAATCTGCCTGGTTTGAGGACGGGGTTGAACTGACCCACCTAAGTTGTAAATTACCACATCCCATACACAAACTGTGAAAATCAAGAGAGATCCAAGCTAGAATGAATCCTTCAGTTTGACTGTAGACCGAGTGTCCACGTTTCTAGGCTCTGAAATATCTTTCTTTTTCCCTTTGCAATAAACCTGGACTTCTGACTGTGAGTTTGCATGGCACTCAAATTAGATGTCTGGAGGAAATGGTATGATCAGTAGTCAGAATGTGTGACTCCACACATGACTGTAGAGCACAGCATGTTGCCTATACTGGGCAGGGGCTCCCCATCTCACCTTTCTTTAAAATCCTGCCCACCTTTCATAGACATTAACTATGTAGCACTTTTGAAGGGGAATCTTTTCCTCTTCAGAACGCGTTTGGTTTTAATTAAAGTGTAAATGGGTCTGCTCATCATGGCTGGAGTGTACAACAGACATAGTTAGGGAAACTGTGTGAGTATTTAGAGTGTGAAGATCAGTAAGCAGAGTTACTTTCAGCCTGAGAGGTTTTATGTGGCATTTTTCTGTGAGAACTGTTCAATACTGCTTTGGAGGTATGACTGTCTATATGCCAACCCATGTGCATTTTGACATAGTTACAAGAGTGGGCAACAGATTTGAGCGCTAGCCCAACACCTAAAAGACTCTAAGTTGGTTTCCTGCTCCAGGAAATCCCTGGCAGTTTAATTACCCATAGAACAACTGCACGGAATATGTTTAAGGCTGTGATTCTGAAGGTCAGTCAGGTTGTTTAACTCCTCAGCACAAAACACTGAAGAGAGGGCAGGAAGGCATCTGAATGTGGCATCTCCATCTCTGAGGTGAATAACTAGGACAGATAATCTAGTTATGTGTCAGGAAGTCACAGTAAAATAGAAATCAAAATTGCTACAAGCTTAAGTGTTGTGGAAGGAGTAAGCCTAGGCTAATGTTGGAGCCATAGAAATAGACTTGGACAGGAATTAGTAACAATTGGCTGCAGTACCTCTTAGGTGGAGACAGGTCTCTTGGACCAGCCATCCTGTATTTCACTATGGGCTAATGATGAAAGACCATGAGCTAAGAGCTTGGCCTGAGCAGGAGAGTCCACGCTATCAGCACAGTGAATGAGCTTCCCTTTGAGAGCTGTATCAGCCACTGAGGTGGGTTCCCATTTTGAGAGTTATAGTGTTCCCCATTAACTCCAGGAAGTCTTTATCTAAGCAATCAGGGAAGGCCACAATAATCAAAGTAGAGGTAATGCATGGGGAAACCCACAATACTTGGAACAGAATTTGTTTAAAAGCATTTTGAATGGCCCGGTGCTGAGCTAACCCTTCATCTCAGTGCACTTTGGAGATAGCTGAGCAGCATGCTGCAAGCAAGAAACCCTTCTGGTGGGAGAGATGGGGCAGTGGGGAATTGCCAGACTTAGACCTGAGCTCTGCCCTAGTGGTGCCATAAGGACATGCCTGCAAAAATGTAGAATTCAACTGCAGTGAAAGACCCAGCATCGATACAAAGGGTACTCAATTGCATAGTACAATAAGGTGTTTTATTAATCCTGCAAAACTGAGGAGTTTTATAGGATAGAGACCAGCTTCTGGTGTCTCTCTCTTGGCATTTTATCTATTAACAACTATTTACTTACAGAATGGTGTAAGCACTCCTGTAATAGAAACTGAGCTGCATTAAAGGAGAGATTGCTGCTGAGCTGTGATAGCATCTCCTCTAAGATGGTCCAATTTGCAAATGTTAAAAATGCAAGCTTTCCAGTGTGTGTGTACACATATGGCAAGCTGTTTATAAGTGAGATTCCCACTGAAAGTGGTTTTTCAGACAGGCAGCTACTCACCAAAGACATAGCCTTGTGTCAGCTTCTCACAATGTCTCCTGAAGTGATTAGTGAACCTGAAGTTTTAGATTCACTAACTAATCATGTAGCACACGGCTCTGGTGATCTAAGTGAGGAGCAGTATAGGTATAAGAAACTGAAAAACACGTGCCTCTTCACTACGATCTGCTGACTAGGAGAAAAACCACAAGTAAATGATGAAGCCATGCTGAGACAAAGAAAGAGAGGAAATAGAAAGCTCTCCAAAAATAGCAGTACTAACACACTTATTTCACGAGGTGTATACAGAAGCATGAATGTGCGTCTAAAACTGTGTATACCTTGGCCACAAATCTTCTCGTACATGAAAGTTCTGCCTTGGAAACTATCAGGTTTTTGGTTTGGTTTGGTTTGGTTGGTTGGTTTGTTTGTTTGTTTTCCTTTTTTGGGGGGGGGGAGTATATCCAGAAGAAGTGAGAAATGCAAGTTTTAAAAATCGGTGGAAGTTGTGCATTCATCTAAGATTCTAAGGATGATTGTCCTCTACTGTTACTTATTTTAAAGGTTTGCATTGAGGCACTGTGGAGTAAGAAGGATGATTTCCTCCTCTTTTTAGGACTATTTTGTAGTCCTAAATAACAGATAAATACAAAGCCAGTCTGCAACCTAATTAAAGCTGATACACAACAAAATACTAATGGAAAACAATCAGACTGATTTTATTTATTTTGGTAAATATACATGACACTTTGGGTTGCCATTTTTTATTTTTACTGCACAGTTACATCCAGCAAAAGCTGCATTCACAATCAGAATTACTTTCCAGTGGGGTTGAATGCTGTGGCCCCTGCAACTGCGCAGGTCATCTGACATGCACATTCCTTGTCTCTAACAGTGTGAACTACATATGCAAGGATGCAAGACTGACCTCCCTCTTAGTGATCTGTGTTTCAGCCATAGTCAATATATTTTTCTTTCCAGTTTCAATATTTTAATGAACTTTTGAGTCGCAGCAACAATCTTCATTTAACAACAAAAAAAAAAATTTGAAAGTCAAAAAGTAGTAGAGAAATCTAATCCCGGATTATCCCATTTGTTCCTCAGTTGTGCTCTCAAGAGTGAAATGGGTGTCTTTGCTATTCAAAAAAATCTGAGACATAAGAGCTCCTATCACTCTCTTGCTGCTTATTTGTACCATCCCTAATATAAACAACAAGACAACACCTAAGTAAGAGTAGGGGGTAAGTGCTTGGAGAGGGCATCTCAGTAGAACAGGTATAGAAAAAGAAAATGCCTTTTTCTGAAGAATTCTACTTTGATCCTTGTGCCTTTTAGATCAGCATGAACTGAGAAGTTCTGAGCATCTTAATGTTGTATGCTATTGCACAGAACTTCATGGGGACAAAAAATCCCACACATCCATACGTTTGTATCTATATTGGACAGAAGGAGAGGGGCTGAGGGTATCTGAATTGTTGCTTCCTTTCAGTGGGTTGCTAGGATGTATCAGGTATACAGCTTTCCAAAGTTCAAGTTAGCTTTGAGTCCCTGGGGATCCCATTTGAGTCTTATAAAAGGAGGGAAGGTTTGTTTTCAGTAGAAAAAGGAAATAAGAGAATTTAAATAAAACTTAGATGAAGCTTGAAGTGACCTGCTAGTCACAAGTGAGGTATGAAGGGCTACTGCCCAGACAATGCCTACTCCTGCTGTGGAGCTCTACTCCAGGGAAGTGCCACAGGTTCAGGATGGCTGCTGTCTTGGAGACTGCAAGAGTCATGACTCACACAAAGGGAATGTGAAGCAAGTCAGTTATTTTTTGAGAGTTTCACAATGGCAAAGAATGGGAACCAATTCACTGGCCAAGAACACAGGCAACAATGGCTAGGAGTATAAACATGTAAGGCAGACATATAGGGGGCAGGCAGCCAATTAAGAGGAAGGAAGAAGCTAAAATAAGCCGATGAATGAACAGACAGGAAATATTTAACAGTGAAAGAGATAACGTGTGACTTGGAGGGAAATAAGAGGAAAGAGTTACAAGGTTAAATCTATAAAATAATACAGTGGTTATTTAGGGGAAATTTTGTCTTGCTGCAACCAGAAAGAACAAAACAAAGTGTAGGGGAAGTGCTGAAGAAATACCAGCAAGCAGCTGCCATCATTGGCACCTTGCTCCAGCAAAGATTGGCCAATCCCTCTTGAAATCTGGCTTTTGTTGGGTGATCACCCCACTGCTTTATGCCTTCTCTCACCTGGTTTGCAAAATGCGTGCAGTGCTTCTGGAGTCTTTTGAGTGTTCTTTGTCACCTTGGGTCTAAATCTTGTCTTGACTACATTTTGTATAGGTCATACCCTGTGATCCATAATCTGATCTGGAGTTCTGGCAGGGAGGGCTGCTGGAGCTGGTAAATTTGTGTTCAGGTGATGTTCATATAGAGGAGTACAGAAACAACCATACCAGCCTTAAAGAAGTTGAAAGGAGGTGGAAAAGCAGATGGGACTCTCTGAGGGAAAATTCTGATTGTCAGGTAGATTAGGCTACTTGAACTGCATTGGCAGAGCACATCCAAAACCAGTTTGGTATCTCTTCTGGGGCTGGGAAGAGGTAATGGCAACTCCTTGTCTCTGAGCCCCTGGCATGCCTCCAGTCATGCGAGTTCTTTGTGTATGGGTGCTATGGACTGCTGGAACCATCCTGTAGGCTGGATTCAGAGACAAAAATAATAACCTGAAAGGCTTGTTTTCTACTGGTTAGTAAGTAAAGTAATGAACTTTTATAGTGGAATAGACTCACAGTTCTAGGAAAAGTTGCATGTTATAAAATCCTGTCTTTTTAGACACCATAATAGAAGAAACATCTGAGTCTACATAGAACTCTATTATTTTAGCATAAGGCAATTCCTGCAAATATGAGAGGGGAGGTGTCACTCTATGATTGGCCTCCCCTCTCTTCCTGCATTCCTTCACATTGACTTGAGTTCCAGATTTGAATAAACTTGAGCTCATAAAATCTTTAAGTGGTTAGGATCTGCATGCTGAATTTGCGGCATCCTGAAATTAAGCCAGTGCTACATTGTTCCAGTTTCTGTGGATGTGGATTTTTTTGGACTACTTTAAAATAACCTTTTGAGGGGATACAAGAAAATCATCAGCCTGAGAAAACTACTCATGCATCAAAGAGGAACATGCATTATGACACTGAGAAATAGGGAATGAAGATGCTCCAGGATAACTTCCTTATTCAAAATTAGAAATAAGGAAGTAGAAAGGGAAAAACTAATTACTTTGCGTTGCTCAGCACAATACAGTGATTTGAGTGTGATGCCTGACTTTGCTCCCAGTTACCCTGAGAAAATCAGACTAATCACAGCATAAAAGTAGTAGGATCAGAATAAGACCTATGTACTTATCACACATGTTCACATCTCACAAAGCCTTTTGGTGGGACTGGCATTGTGCTCTGGGTTACTCAAAATGCAAAGGCAGGGGCTGATTTTGGGAGTTTACCATTTAAATCCAATGAGCTCTTTCTAGAGTCTAGATTCCAGATACTCTGTCTTGGATTAAAAAGAAAACCTTAGAGTAGATCAGAATAGATTAGATTAGAAAAGAATAGTCTTAGATTAAAAAGAATATGCTTTCCGACTGCCTAAGGGCAGGAGAAACCCCTGGCCTTGCTGCACAGGGTGCAGGCAGCCTGACTACTGCCTGAAACTGCTTCTAGCTAGTCTGGGCATGAGAGCAGTGAAGACTACCCCACAACCCAGCAATCAAAAATCAAGGTCTGTGGGGCTTTGTGGCCCCGAGGGAGGTGCTGTGTTGTAGGAAGGTGCTGATGCCTTTGCCAGCATGCCTTAACTACTGCTGTCCCGCAGAGCTGCCAGACAAAACCTATCACAGATGGATCTATCCAGGCTGCAATCACATCTCCTTTTTGTCGTGAGGGCAAGTACTTGGACACCCTCTAAATGGTGGCAGTCTTCCAGCTAACAATGGTGTCTGGGCTCTCTGCAGTATTACCTGCTGAGGTGTTTCCTAAAACATGCCACTTCTCTCTTTACTCTTGCTCTTGGCTCTTTCCCTTTAGACAGAGCTTGGCAAGCAGCCCTGTGGCAATTTTCTGCACTGAACATGTGCCAGAGGAAACCCGCTTGGATAAGAACTGGGACATTTTGATCAAAAGCAAGGTTGTGAGTCCCAATGGATATTCTTTTTTTTATGTGCTTGTTAGCATCATTGTTTTTCCAGTTTTTGCTGCATGAAATAGTGTTCTGTCCTTGACTAATGCAGTGCTATAGTTTTCATTAGCTCTTCTTACAAGTCCCTGCTTTGGTATGGAGAATGTCTAAATTCCCTTCAACAAACTTCCTTTGTTCATTGGAAAACAATATAGCAAAAAGTGTATGGCAAAGATTCCAATGTGCTTGAAGTAATGCTCTCTTACTTGCTTTGGTTTCTAAAAGTAAATTGTTAAAAAATGGGGCTTGATATCTAATGTGTTCTAACGATAAGGTGCTTTGAAAACAACAATTCACAACTGCCAGGCCAGCTTGGTTAACCCTTGCTTACTTGGACAGTACCTCATGTGCATTCAGATGATCCTCTGAAATAAAAAGTGCAAAAGATAGTTAGTTGCAGCATAATAAAAAGGATGCCAATCACCCTTCTGATGAGTCATGTGTTAGTATCAAATATAAAAATTACTAATTTTTTCATTAAATGAATTGGGGAGTTTCTGTTTCCATTTTTTTCAACTTTTCATAATGTCTGAGTCCACAATGTGCCCATTTTAACTTTAATTTTCTTGAGTTTTTTCTTAAATATTCAGCCAACCTTTGGCACATCATCCGTGTTTATGGACAGTGATATTTGCTTTAGAAATACTGTCACTGCTGTAACTTGTGGGGTGATGGTAAACATCCTGAAACTACACAGAAAAAGGTCAAAGATCAAATAGATTTCCTCACTAGGGAATTGTTCTGCAAAACACAATGATCCTGCTGCTTTTATTGTAACACAGGAGTTAGGGGCTGCAGAAAATGATTGATGGACTTTGAAAGACACATGTAAGATGCTGGATCTTTCAAAGACAAGAAGGCTGTTTCCTTGTCACTGTGGCCACTGGGTTTAGTCCTTTTCTTGATGATGGGATAAAAAGTTTGAAACTTGCTACTGGCCTATATCAGACAGGGCAATTCAGCTGGGTGACATGCAGACTAAACGAGGCTCTCCTCTGCCTCACAGGGCAAAACCCACTTTCAGACAACAGCAACTGGACCTCTAATGCTGTTACGAAGATGACAGTGACTTTAGCCATTAAACAAACCAACTGCAAGTGCTGAGCTGTCTGGGTGCATTCACTTCAGCACTCACTTCCCTTTTGCTGACTCAATTGCCTACAGCTCGCTGCTGCTCAGACAGGGGAACGCGTAAAGTGAGACCAGCTGAATGTGCAGACAGCATTGAGGCGTTCCAGGGGAGCAGTTAATATTAGTGTCTTCATAAGATTTTCAGGTTCCAGTCAGCCTGGAGTTTGCATTTATTTTTGGGATAGAGTCAGCATTTGGTTTCTTGGGCAATTTCATCGTCGAATCCAATGTTAATCCAAAGAAACATTAATATTACTTTCTTATTCCTACTACCCTGCTGACTGCTATGTAGGCCCCAAAATCTGAGGCAGGAGCTGCCTTTGCCTCAGGAAAATTAGTTTTTCAAACAAGACAAAAATGTTATTTTTCCTATTAAAAAAAAAAAAAAAAAAAAAAAAAAAAAAAAAAGATGTTTCTGTTTGGGTTTGCTTGGTCTTGATGCTGACTTCTGCTGTCCTCTATCTAATAATTGTTCATCTGGCACTCTCATAATATCAAGGCACCATCCTACAGTGCTAGTTGTCTCCTCTGGAGCTGAAAATCGACATTATTATATGATGCAACAAGAAGATGTGATAAATGAGTAGAGGGAATGTAAGAAGAATGATGAGGCTACCAGTGACAGGAAACAGAGCTATATATACTGGGTGTAAAATCTGTAACTTTGCAGTATGTGCTAGGTTTTATTTCTCTAAGATATAAGGAGAGGGAAAAGATTGATGGTGTCAATAGTTCCTGCTGGCCACCTGCCTCCTGTTTATGTTGAAGAGATGAAAGTGCATTCCTTTCATACATCAAGGTACATTTTATGCTTTATGTAACAAAGCACCTCATGGTATTTTGCCCAATCGCATTTTCTGTTTAGTTATAAGAAAATAAATCTGAGAAAATGGAGAAGATCTTGAGAACTCTGGGCCCACTAATTTTGTAGTTCAAGAAGTCTAGCATGTTGCTTTGTCTTTTCCTTATAAATATTTTCCAGAGGAGCACTATCTCTTGACTGGTTCATCTTGTGACCATTAATAGGCAACTGAGGAAGCAGCAATGAGTGCTGTGCTCGGACAAAAGCCTGCCAGAATCAGTCAGCAGCAACACACAACAGCCCTGATCAGACTTTAAAGCAAACATTAAACTAAATAACCCATTTCTCATGGGTGGGATTGTGGTACAGTTTGACAGCTATGCGACAGAAAAGGACAGACATATACACAAGTACAATAATTGTGTGTGAGGGGGCTAAAAGAGAGAGAGAGAGATCATTCTACCATTTTCTCAGTGAAATCTAACCATACATTAGAATGTGGTTTTGCTTACATTTGCCCTTTGAAAGGAATACAAGTCTTCCTTAAAAAAAAAATTTTAAAAAAAAATTTTAAAAAAAAGGTAAGTCCTTTTTCTGGGGAGAGCAGGGAGTGGTAGGAAGGAGGGATGTGGGATGAGGCAGGACATCACCAATGAGGCAGCTCTTTGCAGCCAGCAGCTAAAATGAACTCACATGGACTGCCAGCTTTGCCAACAAAGGGGACTCACCTGTGTCTGTGTAGATTGAAGAGCACAAGTCTCTGTTCCACAAAGGGAAAGTGCCCCTGAAGCAAAAGACCACAGCTCACACTCATAATTTTCATTCAAGTCAAAAGGAGGAATCATAACACAATCTGGCCAGAAAAATGGCCTCAGGGAATTGCTCTGAGAAAAGCTGAAAGGAAAGATTTCTAACTGGAAAAATCTGGTTCAGTCTTACCCTGGTTTGGCTAAGGTGGTAAGGTTTGCTTTAGACACTTCTAAATTTGCATTGACATAGGATTAAGGTTAGGTAATTTAAAGTTATGGCTTACTGTTAGGGTTATTAGGGTCATTAGAGTTAAGGTTGTGTTGTTTAGAGTAAGGCTTTGGGTTATAGATTTTAGGTTAGGATTAAGCTTATGGTGAAGTGTTGAAGGTACAGTTTTTTCATTTTTATTAAGATGAGAGTTAGGTTTAGAAACTCCTAAATTTGCTTCCACTTTGGGCTACTAACATCTGACTACTCTTCACCATGTTACCTATTTTGTTCTACAGGAATTCTTCGAATGCTTGTTTATCTGTTCTTCTAGACCTCTGTGACCCTCTTGCCATGCCCATTACTGTGCCCTCTATTTTTAATGTGAACCACACAGCCCAGGCTGGATGAGTGCTGTTTAGCTCTTGTGTGTTTACATCCAAAGAAGAGCTTCCTGATCCACATACAAAGCATGGGTTGCCTGATGCTCCCCTTCAGTTTTTTCAGGATCTGGGAATTTTTCCAGATTTCACCTGCTGTGGTGGCCTAACGATTTGTTTGAAGAAGAAATTTGTGAAGCTCCAAATGGAAGGAGCAACTATTTATCACCAATGCAGGACCTGGATTCAATGCAATGCTTTTCCTTATGTTCCTCCTGTTTCTCTCCAGTTCATTACAAGCTGCTCATTTCTTTCTCATTTGTATGAATTGTCCATGCATCCTAGAGATCTTTTTCTTCACCTTTTTTTTTTTTAATATTTCTCAAGAATGAAACCTCTGTGGTAGAAAAACGTATTGTGCGTAAGTGAATGGTTCAGAAGATTAAATATTTGCCCCTGGGATCTTCTCCACACACACTGCCGATCACATCCTCCTCAGGAAGGTTTCTCCTGGCACTCCACCTGAGGGGCTTTCCATTTCCTGATCAAACATCACATGGAAAATTAAAGTTCACAGAAAATATATATAAAACCCAACACCTCTCTATAACAAGCTATATGGAAAGGCCAGATACTAAGTTGTTAATTCTTACCACTGCTTAATACACATAGTGTGTAATTACCACTACACAATACTGTACAGCACATGATACTATTAATGTGCTGGTTAAATTGAAATTAATTTCACTCTTTTTTTCTTACTAATTCCCTCCTATTTCCTTCTGACAATGGCTCTCTTTTCTCTCTCTCACACTTGCTTTCAGTAACATATGTGTTGTGCAACCCTGTCCTTGAGGTGTGTACAAGACTTCCTTAAGCTTACCAGAACATGTACCTGGGGAAACTTAACTCAGAAACACCAATACTTACAGTCTCAGACCGCTGCCCATGTGGTCTGCCTTCCTGCCTTCAGCCTAAGCAAATCTTGCTCTGTGGGAAGAGCAGGATGGGCAATGTGGAACAAAATATATAAAAAATTAAAAGCTTCTGTTTCAGATTATTTTTGTTGTAAAAAATCTATTCACCTTTATAAGCTTGTGCATCGTGACATCTGGGGTCCTCAGCACAAGAATGATGTGGACCTCTTCGAGCAGGTCCAGAGTAGGGACAGAGGAAGGAGAACCTCTCCTATGAGGACAAGCTGAGAGATCTGAGGTTGTTCAGCCTGGAGAAGAGAAGGTTCTGGGGAGACCTTACAGCACCTTTTTTAAGTATTTAAAAGGGGCCTCCAAAAAGGAGGGGGAACGATTTTTTACAAGGGCAGATAGTGACAGAACAAGGAAGGAATGGCTTTAAACTAAAAGATGAGAGATTTAGATCAAATCTTTGGAAGAAGCTCTTTTCGCAGAGGGTGGTGAGGCACTGGAACAGGCTGCCCAGAATGGTGCCCCATCCCTAGAAGTGTTCAAGGCCAGGTTGGAGAGGGCTCTGAGTAGTGTGATCTAGTGGAAGATGTCCTTGCCTATGGCAGAGGAGTTGGAACAACATGATCTTTAAGGTCCCTTCCAACCCAAGACATTCTACGGTTCTATGATCTGTATGCATACAAATGCACATATGCACACGTGCTTGCACACGTACATATAGAGAAGGAGCTGCTTACTTCTGTATCACAGAAACTGATACTGAATCCCAGAGTATTCTGAGTTACACTAACATACTACACAGCTTTTTAAGGGCTTTTTAGAGGCAATGTGCTCTGCCTCCTTCCCTTCCCTTTTATTGCCATTTTTTGGATTCTTTTGGAATATGACCATGCTGATAAATGACGTATCACTGAAGGGCACTTTGTTTATTTTCTGCTGTGATGGGATGATGGAAGCCTTTTTTGTGTAGGGTTACTCCTGGTAAACAAAGGAAAACAAAAGGGCTTGTTCAAGGAGGGGGAAATGGGAATGCAGTGCAGAAGGACCTCCATGACATGATGGTGCTGCTGGCTCCGGGCAGTCAGCACCTGGGGTTCTGGGAAAAGGGATGTAGCTAGCCCCAGGCCCCCAGAAGAAGGCAGCTGCTGCTGGCTCTGGTGCCGCTGTCTTTCATTCTGTTCTCGCTTGAGACTCTCTCCAGCCTCCCTGTTTTACAATTTTATGTAAACTCTGGGGTCCTGCGGGATGAAAGTGCTCTCTGTTTCGCAGCGGAGCTGTGGCTTTTGGATTTTACAGCCCCAAAATTACTTCAGGATGATCCAGAGCACACATCATAGCCCAGAAACCACACGGGAGCCGTGCTGGTAAAGGAAGCCGAGAACTGCTGAAGTAGCCAGACTGAAATTTATAACCGTGACCTGGGCCTTGTCAGGCCTTTACGACACCATGTAAAGGGAATTGCTGCTTAGTCACCAATTTGCTTGGCAAGATTGGCTGGATTAGGAAATACATAAAAGGTCAGACAGTAGGAGTTTGTCTAGACATCCTATTTTGGATTATATGCTCTACAAGTTTCTGTGGCAACCCCTGCAAAACATTCATATTTTAGCAATATTTTTGAAGGCTCCATTTCTGTAATGAGCCACCGAAGCTTTTGTGAGCAAAATTAACTTCTCTGCCACCCGCTACACCCTTTTGGGAAGCAGGGTGAGCCACCTCAGCTGGGAGCTGATGGAGAAACCACCTCATTCCCCAAGGCAGAAGGTGTGCCTGTGGGGGCAGCCAGTGACCCAGGGAGGCCTGTGGACCTGCCAGGGTGGAGGAGCTGAGAAGGGGATTGCATGCTTCCCTGAGGCTGCCAGACCACACTCCGTTGTCCTGCGCAGCCCAGGCTCCATGTGGAGCTTCCCAGTGGCAGAGGGATGGATGGGAGGAGCCAGAAGAAACAGGTGCTGCCCCAGGTTCCCTGCTTGTGAGCAGCACACTGAGGTCATGAGCGTCATGGCTTGTCATGTGCACCTGAGTCCACTGGGATTTGAGATGGGCTGCTCAGGAGTTTTAACAGGAATAAATGCAGTATTGTAGCAAGAGAGGAAAACCAACCAAGCAGCCAGCCAGGCAAAAATGGGCTACACAGACAGGGGTTGTTTTTTTTTCACTTCTCATAGAATCATAGACTAATTTAAACTGGAAGGGGCCTTAAAGCCCGTCCAGTTCCAACCCTTCTGCCATGGCTAAGAACATCTGCTGCTAGAACAGATTGCTCAAAGCCCTGTCCATCCTGGTCTTGTACTTGTGATGACTTTATTATTATTATTATTATTATTATTATTATTATTATTATCTCCCTTCCATCTCATCCCTTGTGCAGATGAGAAACAGGAACAGTTTCAAATTTTGGTCTCAAAAAGAGAGAAAAATTCTTTTTCTGGGTTGTTAAAGTGAGGGTAAAAAAGAGAAATGAACTCAGTGAGTTTCAGTTACACTAATTGGATTTGGCTAGGCTTTCCATGTTGAATGCCAACTTAAACTAAATAAAATGTAGCAAGGAAGATTTTATGAAAAGCAAAGGTAGATTTACTTTGTCTACTCAAGTAAAAATGAATGAATAAATAAACATTCCAGACAGCACTTTTGACCAGGTTCGTTGAGGTAAGCGCATGCTTAACTTTGTGATTCCTATCATCTGATACTTAGAAAGCTAGCTTTCAAATTCGTTCCTGAAAGGGCTGGTATTTATTAATTTTCTTTCCTTCTCCTCATAATTATCCTCTGGATAAGTACTACTATGAAAGGGGTTTTGCAATGCTGGCTGCTGACATAGCCAGCACCTGGAGCCACGGTGGTGCCAATCCAGCGGTGCAGCAGATGTTCCTCTGATGGTACCACACACCTTCCTTGGGCAGTGCTCTTCCCCATCCACCCCCAAGCCCTTCAGAAAGGTGTGTACCATTATCCACACTCTGCAGCTGAGGAACAGCTGGAGGAAAGCCAGGCTTAGAGAAATCAACCAATGGTTTTGAGAAGATCTGGACTACTTACAGCTTCCCTGAAAGTACTGGGGTGAGAGTGATGTTTCTGTCACTGCTGGCTTCTCATACATCTATTGAAAAGGTGTGTAATTAGTTTGTTTTGTAAATTAAACTGCAAAATACTGTACTGAGTTACAACTGGGTTAGGCTGAGTTACTGAAATGAGCAAGATTTCTGAAGAGCAGACAATAATAGCTGTTCTGCTGAGACCTTTGAATTTGAAATCTAATGCTCTGGCACTTCCCAGGCAAAGTGAGTGAACCCTCATTTGTAGTTGTTTCTGTCACAAGCAGAGGGATTGCACATGAATTTGAGGAGTGAGCTACACCCCCAGGGCTGAGGGTGTGTACTGATGTATGTACTTACATGAATCTATTCTACACTCTAAACCAGCCACAGGCAGATGCATATTTCATGGCCTACCTGTTCAACAAGGCTCCCAAATGACAGCCTATGAGCCAAAAAATGTGAAATTGAAACATGTGGTAGAAGGGAAATTCCATGTTTGACCAAGCAAATACCTCTTTGGTTCTGAATTGTTCTCAGCCAGCTTCCTTTGGTCCTACTTCCTTGGTGATTTGCCTATAAAATGAGCTTTTATTTAATGCTTTGAAATACTGTGTTAATAAGAAGGCTATAGAACCACATCAGATATTTCTGAATTCCAGCACAAATCTGTTATCTATTATTATTATTATTACGCAAGCAGCCTGTTTGGGCAAAGGAGCTTTGCAATACAATTTGCCAAATGAGTAACAGGGCTCTGCCCTAAGGAGCTTACAGTCTAAAGGCAATTCTGGCAAGGTTTTCAAAGGTGCTGTGTACCCATAGTTTACAGTGACTTCAGTGAGAACTTGTGAGTCCAATGACAACTTTGAAAATCATGCCAAATATAAATAATTTTTTTCCCTTCTTTGATATCTGGAAGTCACTCATAACTTTTTAATTACAAACATATTATCAAATTTTATTGTTTGACTTGTTTAGTTCCATGTCCCCCTTTCAGGACTGATCTTCATTTGGTTGATAGACATCTGTCATTTTCTCCCCTACAGTGTAAGAGGAGCCTAATAGGCTCCTAGGAATGGCTAGCCACCACTAGGGAAAATCCTACTCAATGTAGCAGCTACTGGGCTAAGCTACATTCCTATTTTTATAAGTGAATATAACTGGAAGGTTCTCTGTTTCTTTTACTGGGTATATAGAGGTAAATAATTTCACTAATGCTTACAAACAGAAGGGGCAAGCAGGTGCATTATTTTAGATCTCTTGTAGTGTGTAGAAGCCTCAGGGTACAAGGAAATGAGGTTTTCATAGGTGCTTGTGCATGGTGGGGAAGATATTTTAAAACAGTTTTTAAAAACAGTGTTTTTGGGAAAGCTAATACCTTCAAAATGCTAGGGCAATATAATCTGTAGGAAAATATATACTGAAATTTAAGAATTTAACAAGGAATGCACAGGTCATGATGTTTTCCACCATTCATACAGATAGCTGGATGCAGGAAATGGAATGTGTATTGTGGAGGGCCTCTGACCTCTCCATTCTCTAATGAACACTGAAACTCTTTATCTATTTTCAAAGCAGGGTAAAGGGATTTAGCAGATTATACCTGGATTAGGAGGAAATTAGTTTTTATTTTTCTGGAGTCTTTCATGACATTACTCTTCTACTTCATATTCTTCACTCTTTTACTTTAGAACTAAGCCATGAAATAGGTACAATTTTATGAAGAACAAAAGCAAGAGAGAAGATAAATTTATTTATGTGATCAAGGTACTAAGCAGAACAGAAAAGCAATGTAGAACACATGAAAGGCTTGAAAATGAAGAAGAAAATAAATTCTCTGTACATGGGGGGAAAGGGTAATTTTAGTTACACCCAGCTCTTATTTGATGAATTTCTCTTGTGGATCTCAAAACACCAAAATGAATAAGTGATATATGGATGCGGAAACTGAGGAACAGACAGGGAATTTCACATGCCTATGGCTGCCAAGGACACCAAGTAGAAATGGCAACAATACCCTGCTGCTGCAAAGCTGAATCCACTAGATCATATTAACTGCAAACGATGATTCAGCTGACAAGCACTGTTGAATTGCCACCAATATTGTAATGCAGCCTACAAGAGACATTGGGTTTCTCTGACCCAAAATATGCCGTGGAAATAGTCTGTTGCACGTGACTGTGGTATCCTCACCCAAACCTGACAGGAGGCTGGAAAAGGCAGCAGGCTGTTCTGATGAGCTGCTCAGCCCTTCCTCCTCCACAGGTAAGCAGAAGCAACAGGCCTTTGCTCCAAACTTTCTACCCAGGTTTTTACCTTAGACAACTTTCATTCCCTTCAGGAAAACTGCTGCATCGTCCTCCTGTGAGTTTCCCTGGTGCCTGGCATCCTGCCAGAGCTATGTTCTTTGATAATCTCCTCTTCACCTTCACATTGTCCACATACATATATTAATAATGGTGATTATAGTTGAGTATTATCTTATTTTGGCAGCAGTTTTTTGGAAGATAAAATAAGAAATCTACTGCTTTTGTTGATGTTGCTTATCTCCCCTGCCAAGTCCTCACCTCTTTTTCTTCTCCTTTCTTGGGTCTTTTCCAATGTCTGCTTTCCTTCCACATAATTTTCCTTCTTGTTGAATATTGTACTATATTAATACTTTTCCTTCATATTTCCCTCTGCCTTTTTCTCCTCTCCCACATTTTGATTCTGTTCATGACCTCCATCCTTCTTCTTCTATGTCTTTTCCCCACATTCCTCCTTTTCTATCTGGTTTTCCCCAGTCTCCTCAGCCAGAAACAGATCGATCATGTCAGGTGGTTTGGGGTGTCTCAGAGCAAGGTCAGGAACAGGAGATGGTCAGGCCAAGCAAAGCATCTGGATTCAGCAATTTCTCAGCTGTTTTGTATCTAGCTTCTGCATAGTGTGAGCACATGGAAGGAGGCAAGCAGCCATACCTGCTGGAGAGGTGCTCTATAGTCTTCAGAAATGACAAGGTGATACAGATATCCAGAAAACTAGAGTACCCATGCCTTTTCACCCTGTTTGGCCAGCAGGAGCTCACCCTTCCATGCCTTGGAGATTTAGGAAAAGGTTTTGGCATAAACTAAAGTGGGGATAACTCTTTAAATATTTGTAGAAATCTTCAAATCAGTTCACTTCTGTGGCCAAACTAAACCAGGTAGGGCAACGTTATTTAATATAGTAAAGCAGATGAACTGATTGAAAATTGTCTGTGTTAGAAGCCAGTTTTGGTGTTCTGTGTACTTAGAGATACTGCCCAGTAAGTATCACAAAAAACATTATACGATTAAGAGTGTTAGATTAGTCTTAGAGTACAGTTGTGTTACATTGAGTGCAGTGGTGTTTGTAATTGCTCTGATTTGAAGAAATTGAGAACGTGTACCATTGCCTGTCTTCACACCTAGCTGTCAGCCCTTGCTGTCAGCCCTTGCAGAAGGGTGCATATGGCATAGTATCTCTTCTTGTATGAGAGAATGACTACACCGGCACTGGAAAAAGCATTCAAAGAATATAAACCCCACAATGTGTGCTAGTTTTGCAGGCAGAGCCAATATATCCAGAGGATTCACCTGCTCCACAGGACTGATGCCTCAACTCCTGAGGCCCATTTCCCCCAGGCCTGGCCCTCTGCCTGCTGAAGCAGCAGCCATGAGAAGGATAGGGAGGCAGATGGTGCTTTGTGAGCCACTGGCCTTTCCAGCGCCGTCCTGTGCAGATGTGCTCTCAGCAGAGACAGATGCTTAAATTGCCTGGGGCCCTGCCTACTCTGACTCCCATCATTGCTACTGCCAGTGGAAAATTGCAGACCAAAAAAAGATTCATGTAAATAGATTCTTGTTTAAAAGCTTAGTGCCTTCAGCTGTTTTTAACTGAAGCATGTCAGGTGTAGGAGGGAAGCCCTAATGGCTTATGGGGAGCTGGGAAACACCGACTTCCGTGAAATGCCTGTGGCCAGAATTAAATGTTCTTAGAGGTTTTATTTTTAACTATTTCAGTAAGCAACAGATCTCTAGTGGTTGTTTTGAGGATAAGTAAATAAAGTGTTGGTAATTTAATATCATCTATGTGCATGGCCTCATAATTTTTGTTCTCTCTGTCAGTTCTTCATGAAGCCACAGAAACCAAACTTTAATCGCTGTCTCTTCCTCAAAACAACATGATTGCTTTTGCAGTTCTCTCTTTGACAAGCTGCCAGCAGTGCATTATCATATATGCAGGATCTCACAAGACACTTAAAAGCTGCATATCATCACAAGCTGTCTTCTTGGTAAGAAATAGTGTAGTGTTTGCTCCACTGAAACAGTAGTTAGCTGTGAGGTATAAATTTCTAGATGATGACTGCAAGCTTGGATGGTGATGTAAGGGCTGCAGAGAAGGCAGTAACTCTGAGAATGCCTGCCCAAGACTCCTCATCACCATGGAGTGCCTAAATATACCATAAATTGCAGGCTGATTGGCTGGAGGAGACTTCAACTCCTAAATATCTTCTGCTAATGCACACACTGGAATGAGACATCTAACTGAGTTACTATGATGCCCTGGTTATCCACCATCCCACTCACTCCTCAACATTTTTACATTCTGCTCTTTAATAAAAATGCTTACTGTTTTTCTTCCTTTCTCAAATTTGCCTTTTTCCATTATCCTCTCTAATACTCTTTGGAATGGGTCTGCCTGCTGTCTACACCAAGTCACTAAACAGATCACTTCAGACAAGGTCTCCAAAGGGAAATTGCCCCTTCCCATCATCTGACTGCTGAGGTAAAAATTTGGTCTTTGACACTTTGTTCAAGCCAATAATACATCCATCCCCCAACACATGATTTATTATCTGCTTCTGGTCTTGCTGAGATGTGAATCATCTGGACTGCTGCTTCTGCCAGTACACTTCTATAGGGTTGAGGTATCTGCAGTGTGCTCAAGGGTGGCTTCTGCAGATCTCAGTGTAGTAGAAACATAATTTTAACATTTTTTCTTCTTGAAGTGGTTCCATCAGTAGAATTATAGAGAAGTCCTCAGGTTTGCTGAATTTATCTGCTACATACCAAGGTCATTTGTCTCTTAGAATCTGGCCAGATAACCCCTTTGTAGTTATGTTACTTTTGGTAGTTCAAAAAACTCTGAGTAGTTAACCATTGCTTTCAAGGGAACAGGCATTTGCTTGCTTTTATATCTGAAATCTTACCAGTTAAGGTTTCTACTTAACATTTAATCTCATTAATAATTAGGCTCAACAAAACTTTAGTACATCTTTTCTAATCACAGCACCAAAGTCATAAATTGGGATCCAGAAGGTAAATGGAAACAGGCTAGGTAATGTATAATCACAGATAACTACAGTGCAGAGAAAGGAGAACTTGCATGAGCAAGTCCTCTTTGTAGCAGTGGATATCCCAGTGGCTGTAGGGATGTGGGGTGTCAGCCATGCACACTTTGTCTGTGCCATGATGGGGAGCTACCCACTGCCATCGATTTGGTGCTGCTCAATTCAAGATTAAGCAGATGAAAGTCAGCTGGTCACGTCACTGACTCCAGGGATGGCCTTGCAGACAGAGCCTTGCAGACTGTGGAGGACAGCGCTCCCCACAGCTCAGACACTGAGGTAGTCATTCAAAGCTCCACAGTTCAGATGTCCACTTTGCAATGCTGAAATGAATCATATTCAGCAACTTGTCCTCTTTAAGAATGTTTCTGTAATTCAGTACAAACATTGAATTGACAAAAACAATTATTAAAGTCTGTGCCTAATATTTAGTCAGTTAAAATTAATTTTCTTAATTCTGCACCATTTTCAAATATTCCTTGTTTAACAGGCTTAGGAGACTAAACCACATCGTACTATCAGGAAATGTTACATCCAGCCATATTTATAACCAAGCCAAGAGCCAAGCAGATAGTGCTGCTGTCTCTTCTTTCTATGTGTACATTTATTCTATCACTGTTGGAACATGTCAACATAGGTTAAATAGTGAACCTGAAAAAGAATCGATTTTATCAATAATTTCATGCATAAATAATTTTGCATCAAAATCAAGTCAAAAGGTAATGAAATGTTGCCTCAATCATGACCACTCAGGCCTTAAGTCATGTGCTGGATCATTTACCTCACCCACATTTGCAATTGGCATAAATTATACAAACCGATTAAGGACCAGCATAAGATGACTCTGGTGTCTTCAAGTGCCAGTTTAATACCTGTTTCCAGTAATGGAAACATATGGTCATCTGGGATAGAGCTAGCCTTACAGTTAGAGCACAGTCTCCAGGAGAGTTTTCTGTCTTTTCTGCCTTCCAGCCTTTCCCATAACCCTGCGGGTTTGCTTCAAAACTAGTGCCACAAAGGTCCTCAAGACATGAGGCAACAAAAGTATTCCTGAGGTGCAAAATGCCAGCTGAGAAAAGCCTCTGTTTTCTTTTGATGCCAGCCAATCGGCTCCGTTAGTGCTTACCACAAAATCACAGAATGCTTTGGATTGGAAGGTACCTTAAAGACCATCTGGTTCCAACTCCCCTGCCAATGTCAAGTGTTGTATTCCTTTGGGATGGTCTTTCCCCTCAAAACCCCCCAGAGATTGTAACCCTTGGTCCGACCCTACCTTTCCCTTATCTCTGACCTATGGCTTGCTGCCAGCTAGCCCATCCCAGAAAGAGACTAGATAAAAAACCCCACTCCTCCATGTTCTTCCTCTTTATCCCTGGGATCCCATTCGGGAATAAAGCCTTACCCTGAGGTAAGGAGCCTCTTTTGGATCTTTCCCCTATCCTGAAGCTTACTCCCCTAAAGCCCCACAAAGACTGAGCTAACATTACGGTCAAGGGGGCGGAAAGGGGGGTTAAAACTGCAGTCAAGGGCATCTTTCACTAGACCAGGCTGCTCAGAGCCCCATCCAACTTGGCTTCGAACACTGCCAGGGATGGGAACAACTTTGCTAGGCAACCTGTTCCAGTGCCTCACCACCCTCACTGTCAAGAATTTCTTCCTAATGTGTAATCTAAACCTATTCTCTTTCAGTTTGAAGCCATTTCCCCTTGTTCTATCACTACATGCCCATGTAAAAGCCTCTCTCCATCTTTCTTGTAGGTTCACTTCAGGTACTGGAAGGCCACAATTCAGTCACCTCAAAGACTTCTCTTCTCTGGGCTAAACAATCCCAATTCTCTGAGCCTTTCCTTCTAGGAAAGGTGCTCTATCCATTCAGTCATCTTGGCGGCCTCCTCTGGACTTGCTCTAACAGGTCCATGTCCTTCCTGTGCTGGGGACCCCAGAGCTGGATGCAGCACTGCAGGTGGGGTCTCACCAGTGCAGAGCAGAGGGGCAGAGTCCCCTCCCTCGGCCTTCCGACCACATTGCTTTTGGTGCACCCCAGGATGTGACTGCCTTTCTGCCTTAACATTTTTTGGTTTGTTTAAAAGGAATGTATAATCCAAGAATCAATTTAGCATGCAGCTGGAGCTGTTACTTCCAGGTGTAAGTTGCAGTCATGGCTGTTCAACACACACATTCTAGCTCTAAAGCACTTCACTCATTTGAGCTGCTGCTCTTAACGGGCATTTGCAGGGTCAAGGTCTTCATAAGGCCCCCAGTTGTTTTTCTCAAGTTTCATGAGTGAGCAGGAGCATTTTCTTTTAGAAAAAGAAAATAATGGTAATGAAAAATGCAAAAAAAACTATTTGGAGGGCACGGCAGGCAAAATGGCTTAGCTATTTTTTCTTCTTTTTTTAAATATACTAAGTTTTTATAGTTGGGTCTCCACAGAAATTCTCTGCTTTGTTTCACTTTTCAGGTTTTTATCTGTGATTTTGAATGAGTGAAGGAGCAGGGACTAAGAAATGAGCTTTGGGTTTGAGGAGGCTGTAAGGCTAAATATTGTTAGAAAGTTTCTGTCAGATGCCTGCATTCAGTGATTTTTTAACAAAGTAGATACATTTTTTTGAAAAGTATGATGTAGTTCTACTAAACTCTGTACACTAAAATATTTCAAATTCATGTCACCTAAGAATTCACCGGCTGAGACAAAAGGAATGGCCTCTGACTTACAGTAGATTGGATTTAAGTTCTAGCTGTGACACAGGTAATGCTTTGGGAAGGATGGAGTTCGTTTTCCAAGACAACATGACACAACAACTTTTGGCATTGCTGCCTCCCAGTTACTCACCTATGACCTGGTGAGCATGGCTGAGATGGCACACATAGTGGGAGGAGATGAGACATTCTTGCCTCATTCCTCTTAAATCAAGAAGTAAGGTGGGAGAGATTTCAAGTTGTTATCACCAAGGCATAGTTTTCAGAAAAAACATTTTTATCTGTGATATAAACTCCAAGCCAAAATTAAAAACTTCTAAAGTAAAGAGCAAAAAAATCCCTTGGGATCCTATCAAATGTTTTCTTGGAACCGAGACTGTGAATTAGGCTTCTATTTTGCTCCACTGAAGGTAATGAATAATATTTAATAACCTCCTTATGTTATTCTTGGCCTGCCTCTGGAGGGGTTACCCTGGCTGGTCAGGGTGGATAATGGATGTCAGAAAAGGTGCTAGGCTATTTGTATATACCTTGGCGAAGATTTTACCATCCCCATTCAAGAGTGATATGGGTCTTTATGAAGTGTATGATTTTACAGCTTCTTCGGAAAAAATAGTCATTGCTGCATTTAGGACAGATAGAAGAAATAATTTGGAAGGCTATCTATGAGGTGCATAAAGGGGATAAGGCATTTCTTTAACTGCCAGTGTAGTCTAATCTGGATAGATTTCCCTTATTAAGGTGGCATCCCACGTCAGAGGGGTTGGCCACTGCCCCACCAAAAGGGCTGCACAGCCTCAGCCTGCTCTTCAGCACATCCTCTCATCTCCTGTTTCCCTGCACAGCATCCACTGACCATCAGTCCTTCAGGAGCTGGTGGGGAGAGTTGTGGTTGTACAGAAGAGCATTTGCTGAGTATTCAGTCCCAGACAGCGGGAAATCACTCACTCAGCAGCTGAGAAACCAAAACTCTTTAAGGTCCTTCTCTCTGAAAAAATAGATACAACCAGTGTCAAGTACACCACCACTGCCGTTGAAATGCTTGCCTGTAACATCACCAAATGGCAACCTAAACCTCTAAGCAAATTTCAATCTCAGTTGCCCTTCTTCCGACATTTTATTTTTAATTGCAGAAAATTGAATTAAAGCTGCTCAAGTTGGGAAAAAAAGAAAAAAAAAAAAGCCATGATGATTAGCTGGCATATCCCATATTTTTCTTCTTTCTTCTGTTTTCTGAAAGTGAGCAAATGCATAGGTTCTTTGCATTGCCTAAATGGTGTTTCTTGACTCACTATGGAAATTTTGGGTAGCATATGTAAGGATACAGACCACTCCTGTTCTTTTGAACAGCTTTTTCCTTTGACTTAGGGTTCATTCTGATTTTTCTTGTATCAGTAGTTGGTAAAAAATGATAGTTATCTGTAACTGTTTTGCCCTTATTTAGAGGGAACTTCTTACTGCTGCTCTGAAGCCTGATAATCAGTTGTCATATCTCTATGGGTCTGAAACTTTTATTTTTCATCTAAGTCCTCTAGAAGTTTCCCTGCATTTCATCATGTTATGTTTTAGTTACATTGACATTGAAAAAAATCTGCTCTTTCAGCTCCTCAAGTTTGTTGTTGATCCCCTTTTTACAAAAAGAAGGAAACACTGTTCCAAGCCTCACTTTAGCCAGTGTTTTCATGTATTCCCCTCCAAAAGTTACGCAGCCTTGCAGCTAAATGAGGAGTTTGTCTGAGATCACAATTTTTGTCTTTTTTATCCTAAGTGGAATTCACACCAAATTTTGCTCGTTTTGCTGCTCAGCAGCTGCAGCTCTTCAGAGCAGTCCTCACCATCCCACTTGCAGTAAGTCACTCAGATGCCATGGGTTCCGAAGACAAAAAGACCAAAGCAGCTGGTTTCTCCAAAGCTTTCATTTTGGTTGGTACTGCCAGGTAGTCAGTGAGAGCTATGTACCTTCCCAGCAAGTATTGAGGGTCCTGCAGAGTATTTGACACCTGGGAAATGCAGCTATGCATGTACATCACAAATCACATGTCCAAGTTCACTGTTTCTCCAGGTATCCAGGTGATCATAGAGAAAAGGTACAGAAAGCTCCCCCTGACCCCAGAGCTTTACAGCCTGTTTAGTGACCAGCTTTTTATGCACATCTGGGTAGATTGGATAGATAGGAATACAACACTGTGGAGTTTTCATCCATGAGGAAAGGCCTTTTGCTGAGTGCTCACTGGCCACATTACCAAAGCCAGCTGTGCTTACAGGCAGCTCCGCTGTCTCTCCGGATCCCAGGGCTCTTTCACTCCATGCCACCTCCTGCCTCCTGCCACGGCCTTACCACAGCCCTTGCACTGTAGCCAGCAGAAAGCCAACAGGTCTTTCCTGAACACATCAGCCTCTTTGAGATGCTCCCTGTGAGGGGTGACTCCATTTCCCCACTGGCCGTGGGGCTCCCTCCACCCACTGCTGCCTGCGCCTGTCAGCCTCCCCACCTCCCTTCAGGGAGAAAAGGAAAATAAGAGGGTGTGAATGATTGGGTTGGTAATGACATTAGAAATTCCATTCTGGCAGTGCATTAAATCTTCCTTAAAAGCTTTGAAGAGCTTCCTGAAAATATGAGCGCTAAACAGTGTGGCAGGCCCAGGCCAGGTCATTGAGCCCACCCCTCTCTCCTATGCTGGAAGCAACCTGCCCTGCCCAAAGACATTGCCTTTCCAACTTGGTTTAAGCTCTGTCCCCTCCTCTGCTGCCTTTCCTTTTCTGGTCTCTGGAAAACTGTCATAGCTCAGTCTTAAGTAGCACTGAGTCAGCCCTCTGCTTCCCAGCTGTACACAGAGACTGTGCAGCTGAGTTTGTTTCACAGCCCGTGGACTGCACAGCCTGGGAGACCTAATTCATAGTGGTTCTTTGGCTACACCCTTATGTTCAAAACACATGAATCAGGTCTTGAAAAATCATGGAACTCACTTAGTGATCATGAGGTTTAATAAAAATAAACACAGGTTTCTTTTTACTTGCTTTTAAAAATGAATACACTTTTATACTTTTAGGTGCCTCTCAGATCAATGTTCAAAGCTCTTCTCCATATCCATGAGGTCTGCAAGCAGAAGTAAATCCACAACCTGGAGTTTTAATTAAGAAATTGAATACTGGGAGATTTGTGGTTAAATCAGGAGCACCGTCAGCTTGAAACCACAGCAATTTACATTGCTTCACACACCCCAGCTCACAGCATTGCTACCTAGTGCCATCTTCAGCGTGAGCAGAAGACCTGGGAAAAGAAAGTTAGGCTGGAACTGGGACCTTTTCTTGATGTTGTTGTTGAAGTAGGAAAGTCATATCACACCCTGATACCCTGAATGTGTGATGTTGGCAAGTCTAATTTTCTGGCACAATACTTATTGTCTCTTCTGTGTGAAGAAACCACCAAGTATCTAAAATGCCATAAATCACAGCTGTGACTTGAGGAGAGCTTGTTCCAAATAGGCTATGGGACAAGAAAAATCGTTTTGCGTCTGTAGCTTTGGGGGCAGAGAAGAGCAAATGTAATAAAATGAAGGAAAAAAATTTAAAGGAAGATCTCCCCGTCTTTGGATGGACATCTCTACCCAGAGAAACTGAGAGCGCTGAAGTCTCAGTGATATGGATTTGTTACAGGAGTAAGACAAGTTGGCTCATGAGCCTTAGTCCTCAGGTTCTGTGGAAGTGAAAATTCAACCAGGCCTTCAACTATAGCTTAATTGGAAGGTGGAATTTATGTAAAGAATCTGAGTTTGGTCTGACAAGTTTCCTGGAAATTAGAAATGAGCTGAAACTGTACCACTGCAAGCCAATTTTTAAGTACTTCAAACTCCAGTTTAGTTGATTATCTTTTCTTCCTTCTTCCTGCCATCCATTAAAGACTTGGAATCTGCATGCACATTATTAAAGATAGAAGAAAACTGCAAAATGCGTATTTGGATCCTTTGTGGGCTTTTGGAAACCCCCAGTGTGCTGAAATATTTTAACTTTCCTTGCTACATACTTCTCATGAACTTGAGGTTTCTGATGTTATTTGAGTTCTGAGTTTGGTGACACAGAAATAAAAGAGACTTCCACTTCAGTCAGTCTGCTGTCAAAGCCTTTTGAACAATGGGCAGACCCTGAACTCACACCTCTAAATTGCTAAGTTTGTATATTTTGAAGTTTGTGGAATGACGCAGAAACTATAGGTGAAAGAATCATTTTTAAGTACAGCCCCAATGGGAGTACAAAGACTGCGATTAATTAACATAAGGAAAGCAACATAATTTGAAGTATGGAGTTTGTTGTTGATTTTTTTTTCCTGTGGTCATTTCCATAACTGGTTAGAAAATCAGCTCTGATCAAGGAATGGTTTTATTTATTTTAACTATGACCCACTTAATGGAGATGTAATAATCCAAAACAATTACATTAAAGTAATTATGTTTCAATAAACATAAGCTTGCCACTTCAGACTGGAAGTGGAACTTATACCCTGAGCCAATTAGGAGCAGTGAAATGAACAAGAGAGTGTTGATTGTAGTTCGTGGAGTGTATTTATTAAACCAGTAACAAATAATCTATTAATCTTTCCCTAAACATCAACAACATAAAAGAGTTCCTCACCTCAAAGTCAGTTGCATTAAACAATTTCAGACAAACAAAATGAGACACCAGAAGTTTTGCATGTCGGGATATGATTTATAGCATGAATTAACTGCTTTTGTGTGATGAAGGGTGTAATTAAACTCCAGTGGCAGCATGTGGCCACAGCAAATGGCTTGGCAGAGAGCAGATCTCTGGAAGCCAGCTCACCAGGAAAAGGTTTTGTGCTGCTGGTGGCACCGGTGGGTCAGCAGGAAAGCCTGCTCCCTGGGCAGGCTCCTTCCCACCTTTGTCATGCACAAAGGAAATGCTCCTGTGGGCTTACCAGGAGCAGGCATGCCAGAAGGTACTGTACCAGTGAGCAAAATATAAATGCCTTTGTAAAAAAAAACCCAAAACATTTCACTAAAGCCTTCTGACTGATACTAGGAACATCACAGGGGGAAAATGGAAAGGGAAGCAGTCAACTCACAAATGGAATTACTTTCTGAATATGCTTTACCTCTGGTGCTGGTGTTGCCAAACTGAATGATCTCTGGAAAGGCTTGTGTGTTTTACCTTGGCTTCCTTTCCTTCTCAACCCTTTTTCTGCAGCCAGGTCTCTTGGTTCTCTCTGTTGCTTGGATTTCTGATGCAGTAAAGGAGAGACAAGCATTTATAAAGCTGTAATGTTGTGAAGATTATACAGAGAAATGGGAAAGGGAGTTGGTATAAGTGAAATTTCAAAAAATGCTTCTCATGCTCCCTTTCTGTTAGGCAGACTCTGTAAATAGCTAGGAGTCATCTAATGGGGTCCCATGCTAAAATCTGCAGAGCCTGCCAGAGCAACAGGGTGCACAGGGAGCCAGGGCTTCTACATAAAACTGTTAAATGGGCTCATTTGCAATCTGTCTGCTCAAGCAGGTGACGTCTTCATTCATTTAACACCATGCAAGGACACACTGCTGCTGTTACCACTGGCATTTTCAAGTTCTGATATACATTTCTTTTAGTTCATTAAGACAGGTGATCTCTTACATATGGCAGGCAAAATAAGCTTAAGCTCGTTGGTATTAAATCATAACCTTCTGATTTATTGAGAAAAAATGAAGCAATATAATATTTTATCATTCTGAAGTAGCAATAGAAAAATTTCTGTGTCTATATATGCAAGTCAATACATTTTCAGTGTTATTGCCAGTGATGGAGTTAGACTTCAAATTCCCTCTGTAACTCTCCTACTTACACTGGTTCTTCCTCCTTACATTTTCTTTCTCTAAATTCACATGCTTTTTCCTGTTTGATATTCTGTTACTCTCTGTGATGACACATGGTCTTTAATGTCTTCATTTATCTTAGTATCTTCTTAGGGTCTCATATAGGTATTATCCAAAGGGGTCTTTCAGCTAATGCAAAGCTGATTTGTAGTAACCAACATTAATGGATGATAATAATTTATGTGATTTATCCACAAACTGCATTTGGTGTATCCTGGAGGCTAAAAGTGAATGCAATATCTCCAAAGGAACAAAGAGTGTGTTAGGCTTGAGAAGACAGCAAGCTAAGCTGGAGATCAGGAGGTTTTGGCTCTAGTGAAAAAAAACCATGACATGTATTGCTAACCTAGATTTTGGAAGATCACTGGATACTTATAAAACCTCTTCTATGAACACAAACCTGATGAGGACCGGCTGAGGGAGTTGGGGGTATTTAGTCTGGAGAAAAGGAGACTCGGGGGAGGCCTCATCACTCTCTACAACTGCGTTAAATAAGGCCAGGTAGAGGTTGGCCTCCCAGGTAACAAGTGATAGAACAATAACAGCCTTAAGTTGAACCAAGAGAGGTTTATATCAGATCTTTGGAAAAATTTCTTCACTGAAAGTGTGGGAAGGCATTAGGAGAGGCTTCCCAGGGAAGTGGTGGAATCACCATCCCTGGAAGTGTTTGGAAGACATGTGGATGTGGCACTTGGGGACATGGTTTAGTGGTGAACACAGTGGGGCTGGCTTAAGAGTTGGACTCAGTGATCTCAGAGGTCTTTTCCAAAATTAATTATTCTATGATTCTATGAGACAATGGTTGAGACAGCTGCCGAGGAGCTTTGGAGGAACATCTTGCAGAGAGATTTGTAACACACTGCTCTTCTCTCTCATGTTCTTTTTTTTTTTTTAATCTGCAGTTTTGAAAAGTCAGTTTGATTTCCTGACCACCATTGTCACAGCACCTAAACCCACAGATGCTGAAGGCCAGTCAGGCTGCTGAGACAGACACACAAAGCAAGAAAGGGGTACAACCTGTGCCTAACACCACCTAAAGGGAGCAGCTGCAGGTTAAGGTCTGAGCAGATGCAGCTGGAAGGCAGGAAGGACAAGAGCTGCAGTTAGCCCAGGAGCTGTGACCAGGGCTTTCTTAATCATAGCCTCCAGTTACCAGCTGAATGGCTCCTGGTATGAGCTGCTGTGCCTCATGTGAGGAAATGGTTTTGTTAAAAACAGTGGGTTTGAATGGGTAGCCAGAAACTCCATAACACAGTTTCCAAAAGAGCTGATCCGAGAGCAAAAGAGAGAAAGGTTCATTATCAAGATTGTTGTGTGTGGTTTCCATTCCTCTCTTTTCAGTATCTGTCATCATTTATTGGTTAAGACTTAATAACTAAAAGAGAGTATAATTTGGCACACACTGCCAGAACTCCAAAAGCAAACATTACTGCTATTTTTTTAACCACAGGCAGCAAGTCTTTTAAAACAGCAGCCTGACCCCAACTCTCCTCTCCCCAGCATCTCTTCTGCAGTGGGGCAGCTGAAGTAGCCCATAATCAGTTGGGCCAGAAACAACAATGCTGTAGCCCATGAACCCCTTAAACAGAAGGTAGGAGTGATTTTAAAAATATGCTTTTAAAGATAGGGTTTGGGGTTTTTTCCCTTCACAGAGGTTTTAACTTATTTTATTCAGACAGTTACACTGACACTTCAGCTAGCCCAACAATATTATGAATGGCTGGCTACAGGCAATCAGAACTTTATTTCTAGGTCTGTGCAACCAGTGGTAAGGAACTTACCACAGCTTGATTTTAAACAGACCCCAGTCCTCTCTGACTGTAAAATGAGCTAAACACAAGTCCACTCATAGTTTCTGCTATCCTGCAAGTTCAAACCATGGGGTCAGGAGCTTTGGAGTCTCATTTGGGTTTTAGTATCTCTTGCGAGTTCCTTCCAGAAACTAATAGAGGAATTCTTAGAACCCCAAACTGCTAATATCAGGCCAAAAATGCATCAAACCACCCCAGAGACAACCTGAATCAATGGCTCCTTTCCCAAACATAGCCCTTTTTTTCTCAGCAGCTTAATTTTGTCATAGTGATACAGAACAAAATTGTCGCTCTGCCTTCTGGGGTGTTGAATGACAAATCATTTGTTGCAAGACTCTATAGTGGCAAGTGCAATAATTGCCATAGCTTTTTAATGTTAGTATTGTGCTACATCTCATTTTGGTTCCAGGAATTGTGACACCTCATCTTAATTTGGACTAGCCCTTGTTTGCCAATTCACTACTCCTATTCACATCAAGGGGATGCTATGCTTTGTCCCTTCAATTTTGTCAATTAGTACAGTGGTATATATTTTGCATTTAATAGAATTTCATATACCTCTAACAAGGCTGCTGATCTCATCCCAGTGCAGTAACTGCCCTGATATGAAATTTCATTGGAAGAATGTTTTCTGCCTGAGAGCCGTTCATATATATGAGCTTCTGCAACCAATTAAAACATTAAGGAACCTACAGTTGAATAAATATCGGTGAAAATTTAAGAACAGAGTGGCAGTTTTCAGCCAGTTTTATGGTAAGTCAATAGGTATCCGGAGGTCCAATTACAGGAAATGTTTTTCCAGTATGAAATAAAATTGTAAGAAATAGAGAGGTAAATGAGAATGTTACAGGCACCTAGCATGCTTCTGGTCTTGGCATAATGAATTAATTAAGAAGAATCAGTATTAAATAGTAAAGATGAAATTCTGCTGTGCATTGCACCTCTTTAATTCTGGCATAATTTCATAGACTTCACAGAAATCACATTGGATATAAAAGCGAGGAACACTGAAAACTCACACCCTGTCAAGCCAAAATGTACCGTCCCTTTTGGCCAAATGTCCTCTTTCCCCTGCCTGTTTAGTGCAGTTCAGAGGCTGATTCAGAAGCCAATGCCCCCTGTTAATAGGGAGCAGCAAGATAAAGGGCCACATTTTATCCCCACTCAGCTACTTTGGGGTGTCTGAACAGTGAGGTACCTTCTTTCTTTGGCTGTGTGTTTCAAATCGACTGAGGAGATCAGTTCAGTTGGTCAGAGCATGGTGCTAATAATGCCAGGGTCATGGGTTCAATGTCTGTATGGGTCAATTCACTGAAAAATTGGACTAGATGACCATTGTGGGTCCCTTCCAAGTCAGAATATTCTGTGGTTCTGTGAGGAGGAAGTCTGCTGTTCCTCTTCTAGATTAATTTTGGGCCATTTAGCCTCCTCGACTTTCTGCTTCTGTGATTTCTTCTCTTTCCTTGCAGACAACCTGCCAGCCAGACCTGCCTGCAGCACACATGGGACAGCATTGTCACTCTGCCCCATCTACCTGCTGTTTGCCTCAACAGCACCTGCAACGCCTGTTTGCTGTTTAGACACCAAGAGGTGCACCTCTAGGGCTGCCAAGTGTGCTTGGTAAAACCTACTCAGCCTTTCATTTAAATACTTGTTAAACAGGAAGCTGCTGCTGGAAAGTTGAGTGCTGGTTTATATTTAAACAAATAGTGGGAACAGGCATGAGTGTCATTTTGTGATGTAGTGGAAAATTTGAATGGCTTGTGTTATCCCCACAAGTAACCCCTTGAAAACAAACCTGAGAGGCTGCCCAGGACCCTGCTCAAACCTGTAAGCTTTTGCATTGGTAGCAGCAGTGAAAGGGTTAACCTGCACAGTTCTTTCACTGCAAACGTAGGCGTTAAAGGAAAAGTGATGCACGCAGTGTAGCATTGGTGTTTCCCTAGTGATTGAAGGAAAGTAGTTATTAAGGTCAGCCATGCTTATTTTTGGCAGATGTGGAGCCCCTTTCAGCCTGAACACTCCTAAGGAGTGTACTTAAGGTCAAGAAAGTTGCATATTTTGTGAGTGAAGTAAACAAGGGCAGCAAATGTTGCTGTGTTGAGTACCTGCTTTTAGTAACTGTAGACTACCAAGACTTATGATTTTGATTTTGATCTAGCATCTGTCTTCTGCAAAGTTTGTATTGTCAGGGATGACAGTGAGGTCAGATGTAGCTCTGGGGTCTCCTGAAAGTTTGAGGCATCCAGGGTGATGCCAGGATGCAGAGGTGTGGGAAGCCCTGAGAAGCCAAAGGGCATGTAGGTCAGAGTGTTTGAGTCCTTAAACGTTCTGTAAAGGCATAGCTTTACCTTCGTAGGGTTTTGCCATCACCTTTTGTAACGTGGGAGATTTTTGACTGCTCTGGTCTCCCTGCATACGTTCAATAGGCCGTCCATCAGCAGAAAGCACATGAACTCTCAGAGGGCAGGCCTCTCCCCGCCTGTCACCCAGCGATGGACATGTGATAGCCACCAGAGTGTCACAGTGTCTGCCCTACTCACTGCAGGGTTACTCCTCCACTGTGACAGCCATGGTTGTTTACACATGATGTTTACACAGCTGGCAGTTCCTGCCAAACTTCACAGCGTAGCCAGGAGAGTTTTCCTGAGAATGCATTTGGAGTCATGCATTGGGGCTATCACAGAGACACGTGGCAAGGTGAAAGTGGTAGAGAGCCTTGCAGTTTTCCTGGGTGACCAAAATGGTTGGCAGCCCTAGTCAGATTCCCAGATATATCACCACATTTTTCTAGTCATCATCAGACTTCATTCTTCAAGCTCTCCTATTTGCTTCTCTCACTTCATGCTAACAAGTGCCACATAAACACCCCTATTATTAAAAGAAGTAATGTATTATATTCATATATCTTTATGATTCATGTATTGTATAATTTATACAATTACCATTTGAATTTCTTTTTCTAGTTCATCCTCCACAAATGAAGGTGCTTACTGATGATCCAATGTCAAGAAAATATTTTCAGTTCCAATCATTTTCTCATTACTTTTTCTAATAATGTTTCTTATGCTTAGACATGCACAAGCATTACAATATTTTGAAAGGATGCACAATTTTTCAGCGTTAAAAGTCCTCTCCAATTAAAATTTAACATATTCTTGTCTGCTGGCATGTTAGAGCACAAAAATGCATTGCAAACTACCAAGTTATACCAAGGCCAAGTTATTTCTCCTGTGAATGCTTTAAAGCACCAAAATAATTTTTCTGGTCTTGGAAATGTGTCCTGAAGAGAATGCAAAGTGACTCTCCACACAGTGGGTAAAATGCTGCTAAAACTCCTCCGTAGCCAGCCAGCATCTGTGGCTGCACATGACGTGCTTCCTCCCAGCATCCCGAGCGAGCACTGATCCCTTTTCTCTCCAGAGCCCACCCTGATCCCAAGATAGGTGAGTGAGGTAATGCAGCTGCCTTTCATGACTGTGACCCAAGAGGGTGGTGGTGGGTTTGGGTTTTTGTAAGATTATGCCAAAACAGAAAGTCAGAATTAGCGTGTGCAAAACACATCTAAACAATGGAACACATACAAATTAGAGTACCCACCCACAATGCCTAATACATAACCAGTGAGTCATGCCCAGGGCCCAGTGTGAGAAATCTGTGTAGGTGGGTTGTATTTGGCTTTCTTTTTGATTGCAGTGGTGCTTCTCTCTAGCTAATAATTATTGCACTCTGAACTCATAAACAAAAGGATCTGAGCTTTCCAAGATGTCCTAGTGGTACAACATGTCATTTGTTAGACTTAAAAGTTTGATCCCTGTGGAAATGCAAATGAGTTATGTCTTAAGACCCTGAATTCTTTGGTGTTCATTTGAGTCCAGAGATTAAAACTGAGATACTAAAGCAGTGGGATACTAAACTGAGTTCAAGGTAGTAGTGACCAAAACAGTCGCCCTTAGCAAGTTATTCAATGGCCTGAGGAAAACTTGAAAAGAAATGAGCTGTGTTGGTCTCCCGGGCATAAAAGGACACATCACAAACATCACCAACAGTACTGGCTGCTTTCTCATGAGGCTCAGCAGAGATGTCAAAGGTTTCAAAGGTGTGGAGCCTGAGCTGCCTTCTCACGCCCAGTGATGGTCCCTCCAGGTCAGGGCTGGGGCTTGCTGGCAGGGCAGCGCCGGGAAGCGCACTGTGCCGCTCCCTCCTCTCTGATCAACCTCTGATAAACAGGGAGAAGCCCAGTCCACAGAGACATAAATTTGGCACTTTTCCTGAGTGCTACACTTCAGAAACACGAAGAATGAAAGGGCACATAGAAGCCTGAGCACGCAGAAGACAAGCCTAAGTCAAATGCAATTTGACTTTCAGGGATTTCATTTTAATTATCCTGAGAAACAGATTTTTCTATGCTCCACAACAATGAATATTTTTACATTATTTAAAGCAAGTGAGCTTTCCAAGTGGCCTCTGAGGGCCTCAAGAAATTCCTGTGTGGTAGTTGCTGCTGGGTGTCTTAATGCCACAGACATCTTAGGTTTCCCAGAATATCTTAGCGGACACCAGCCGTAATTTAGTAGCCATGAGTATTGCTTGATGCCATTGTTGCAGGCAGACTTTGTAAGAAGGCAACGAAATTCTAAGCTGAGTTGTTTTCAAAATGGTCATTGCTAGCCTGACATTGCCACCACTATTCACTTCTGTTGCAAGCATCAATGGGAAAGTAATTACAAATTTTTAGGAATGTGAGGCACTTCTGAAAATCCTGTCCTTAGTTTACTGCTTCTGCAGTGCTTCCATCTCATTTTCCCCCTTTCCTCTTTATTTCTAATGTTTCCACTTTCACTTCCTCCACCTCCACTTTGCTATCATGTCTGCCTGTAATTTTTTTTCCTTCTCTTTTTTCCTTACTGTCTCTTGGGGTATTCTTCCAGGGTTATTTTCCTATTACACTCATAACTGTCCACAGATGAGGTGGCTGTGAGCCATCCTCATGTTGTGACAAGCCACAAAAATCAATAATTCCCCCCACCTTGATCGGAACCTCCTTTTCACATCCTTGCTTAACCTTACATTTTTGATCTTATTTAATTGTTCATCTGACCATTAACTTAGCCATAAAAGCAACGCATAACAAAGAAGATTTATTTCTAAAGTAATTCTAGAAGTGCACTTGTGTTCTCAACCAGCACTTATTCTAGAAACATCAGTGAATGGATAGACTTGCTCACATCTACTGTTGCACCAATTCAGTATTCAGTGAGATCAGGCTAAGTTTGGTGTTTTCTGACCTATGAAAATGCTCATAAAAGACACACAGACATGTTTAGGATCCCTGCAGCTCATGTCTAAGGTCATGGTGAAAACAGCCCAGCTTATCTAGTGGCATGGCAAATGCTAAATGGTATGAGTCACTTGGACCCCTGACACACTGCAAAAATACACATTAGAGGGAAGACTTTATTCAGTCTCTTGGGCTTGTGCAGTTTTCCTTTCCTCCATCCTGAATAGGAACACAGCCAGGGCTGACTAGTGTTTCCACACAGTCTTCTTAAGTCATGGTCTAGACTCAGCAGTTTTGGAATGAACTGTAAATTATCCTCTTCTACCCAACCCAGCAGATACCACAGCAAGGAACTTGCTGGGTCTTTTAGTTCCTAATGAGATTTTTGGTATTCCAGATAGATTAAAATTCTTCTGAAGCCATAGCTCTGTACATCCTCAAATATTTATTCAGAGTATGTAAGTTCAATGGAAATCGGGTAATTCGTTACAAGCTATGGAAGCTTCCCTTTCATGTGAACGTTTCACAGCCATGTGTTTCCTCTCCTCATTCCACTCTACATATTTATTGTGTGCTTTTGAGTCTTTTCTTGGAAAGAAGAGTCACTTGAAGGAAGATAAGTACTTGGCAGTTTACTCTCAGGCCATGATAGACAGCTCTTCTGGGTGCATGCAGGTTGTTTACTCATGACCTGCTGTACTTCACATATTCAGAGCTCTGTCTATTGTAAAGACAGAAAACCGATATCTCTGTTGATCTGAAAACTTTTTTTTTTTTTTCCTTTTTAACTGCCATTGGCTTGGAGAGGAGGAAACACTAGTGCTGCCTGGAAATCAGAAATGCAAAGGAAAAAACCTCACATGTGCCAGATGTAGTCTACAAGTAGCTCCATTATTCTTAGTTGTCCTCTCAGTAACCTCTACCTCTTGTGCATAGAAGCACCTGCTTCTCTGACAAAAGCAGGCAATTTGCCTCCAGGGGGGTTATAAGAACCTCCTCAGCCATTAAGTGGGGACTTACAGTCCCAAGAGCCATTTTCATCTGGAGCACAGTTCCCCTTAAAATAAGGTGATAAGTTTAATGCAATAGTGTATTAGACGGAAGAAAAGGAAAAACTACCTTTTCCCCTACATTTGAGGTTTTCCAACTGACCACAGGAGCAAATGCAGGGAATAGGCTCAATGAAATTATGGAGTGCTACCAAACTATTCCAGTGAAGTGTTTTCCAGATGTGCTGAGTAAGACTTCCATTGCCATGAACTGATTACTCAGAGTTCAGCAGATTGTAAAGGTTCAAATACTACAAATAGAAAAGTTTAGGGCAGTTTTGACAGTGATGTACAAGGAAAGTGAGCAGGTCCCATATTTGCAAATCACATTCTGCTTTTACTCTACCCAGCAACATTATCAGGGTTTGGAAGTGGTGAGTCACCTGAAAAATGCTTGGTCTGAGTTTAATTTCACACATGTGAACTCCAGCAAGGCCCGGAGCACCAGCCTAGAGTGTGGGTCTCTCTGATGTGGTGTAGCTCCTCCAAAACAGCAGCCAGCTAAAAGGAATCAAGCAGCACCACGTGCCTGTCTGGGCTGCAGTGCCTGAAAACGAGGTGTGCAGAAAAGGACTCGTGGTTTCAGTAATGTCTCTGGGGATGTGTGATTGAATACCTCACTGTGGACAAATACAGCTGGACCATCCATTTACAGTTGCAGACTATCTTCTCCCAAACCACCCTCCATACTTCCTGGCCTTTCTTCTACACTGCTACTCATTCCTGTTGTTACCTGTTTTTTTTACTTTCCCTGAGCCTGCTTGGAGCCAGTTTTTATGACCATGATGACTGCTGGAAGGAAACAGCATGGCTTTCTTGACATCTCTTTACTGATGCCTGCTTTAGCTCCTCCCAGCTGGCAGGCTTGGCTACATGCATTGCTGAAGTGTGGAACCAGCAAATACTTTCCACACTGGTTCACTGGCAGCAGAATAAATGTCACTCGGGTGTTTCAGCCACTTTAACATTGGAAATCCTGTATTCTGCCACTGTAGTCTCTCACTATCTCAAACAACTGGATGTCACTTGTATTTTGATTGTTCTTTAAATCGTATGAGCTCTCCCAATCAAAGAATTATTATTTAACTGAAGTAGATTTCAAAAAGGCAGGGACAGAAATTCTGAAGTCAAGTAATGTTACTTTGTCCATCACAGTTTAGACCTTATGGCTTCTGGGTAGTACAGTAAGTACCACTTAGTCCAGTAGGGTTATTCAGTTTGTATCCCTTTGAGGTTGTTTTCAGAAAGAGCTGAGCCAAAGCCCTGATCAGAGGATCAGAGCAGCAATCTGTCATTGTTCCTGACATTCAAGGTCAACATCTGAACTCGATAACTGGCATGATCAGCTACCAGAATACTTCTGTAAACCAGGATGATGCTGTTACTCCAGTAAGGAGAGAATGTGTTGTGCTGCTCCCCGTCATCTTACAGAAGCCTTTCATCCTACCAGTGTCAAGACACTGTCTCAGCTCCAAAACACTAGCAAAAGTTAGTAAACAGAGGTTCACCCCAATGCTCAATGTCCTGGGTTATGGAAAACAAAAATGTGTATTCTATTTTCATCTCCTGAAAGCATTGTTCTTCTTTACTCTGGGAGGAGTAGGGCAGGTGCCTTTTGTTAATGGGCCAGCTGTAGGGCATTGTTTCTTATCTGTTTCACCACTGGTCTTCCCTCCAGGGGGATAGTTGTCTGTTAATGGGCCATTAACACCTCCCCAGACTAACACATCCCCAAACTATACCCTCCCCAAAGCAGTACATCCACATTCCATCATCCTATTGTGAGATGCTCCACCGAGTGGGAGGAGCCAACCATTCCTACCTGGATAAAACTGAGCCACAGGAACAAGAAGGCATCTAGCTTCACCTGATTCCTGGAGGAAGACTGGACCTGGTCTCATCACTACCTGGACCCTTGTTCTCCAGGACCACACTCTACTCCACCAGAACCACCTCTGCCTCTCCAGGAGGACTCACTTTTGGACTGCTTCCAACACCCTGATCAACAGGGTGTCAGGTTGTAGCTCTGACTCTGTCAGGGTTTTCCAAGATTGTTGTTTGTTTGCTGGTTTGGTTGGGTGGTTTTGGTTTTTTTTCTACTACATTTGTGTTGTAAATATTCCTAGTAAAGAACTGTTATTCCTATTCCCAAATCTTTTCCTGAAAGCCCTTAATTGCAAAATTATAATTTGGAGGGGGTGAGGAGTTTACATTCCCCATTCTAAGGGAAACTCCAGCTTTCCCTGTCAGATACCTGTCTTTCCAAATCAAGACACTCAAGCACATTATTTCATCAAGGTCACACCTTTGAAACCTCCAAACCTGTTGTGTCTCCTGAAGAGAAAACCTTACAGAAATTCTAAGGTAAGTGTCTTTGATTTTTTCAGTCTGCTTACCCTTACCCAAGAGCAACTGCTCTCCCTTACCTACTCTTGATGGAAGAAAACTGGAGTTAGTCCTCAGGGCTTAGTGTGCCACTTGTGAAAGTCACAAAAAAACTTAGTGCCTCTTATAATTTTTCTCCAGCTGTTAGCTGGCTCACACTTGGCTAGTCCTGCACAGAGGAACCTCCTACTTCCCTGATTTTCTTCCTTCCTGGGTCCAACCAGAAGATATTTATTAGGAGATTAGGAGTCTCTTGTTTCACATCTGTATGAAGACTGAGACAGAGAATCTCATGGGAGGGAAGGATTTACAGTTCCCATCTTTAGGACAAGAATAGAACTAAATAAGGAAAAGGCGCAAACTGAAGTAGGATTGCTCAGTAAAAGGGTTTCTTGTCCATTGTCAGTCAAGTGCAGACTAAGAGAAAAACCCAGTCTTCTGTGTGTTCACAAATAACCATGGAGCTTCCCAGTCAGCTATCACCACGGCATGAGATGTCTCACATTGGTTTGTTCCCTGTCTCTTATGACATCACAGAATTTTCAGAAATACAGTGTCTTCTAGGTTCTTTACTTTCCTCCTGTTGCAAATTAATTAAACTTCCTGTTACCTCTCCTGCAACCCAAGCTAAAATATGAAACAAATCTTAGACACTTCTTGGAATTTTTTAGCTCATAATTTGTTCTGAGTTATACTTTGCTCTCCACTGGCTACTTCAATGCCATTTCTTGCAGACCATGGTTCTTGGGTGGTGGTGAAACATCTTGGATACACCATGACAGTTGTATTCTCGTCTATTTTAACTGTTTGTTTGTTCATCTGCTTCTTTTCATGGCTGCTGCTTTCCAAAATGAATATTCTTCTAAAATGGTGGGGAGAAATGATGCTTTGAGTAACCACTGAGGACAGGAAGCTTCCTATTTGGACAGAGCTCCCATTTAGTGGAATTTTATTTAATCATGAAATACAGTCTCAGATGTGTAAGGAAATGTAAATACCAGCATGATTCTGCAATTAGGGCAAGCTCACATTGACCTGAGATGGATTTTTACCTTCAGAGAAGCTGTAGGGTTTTAGTCTGTCTGTAAAACACATATGGCAGCCCTTTCTTCTTCCCATTTAATTAAAACTAACACAGTGGTCTGAATTCCTTCTATCTTCCTGTTCCTTCACTTGAATTCAGAATTTTATACATTTTTCAATAGAAATGCTTTAGACTACCCTACACAGACCTGTAACATTTTACTGTTCCTATAAAAAATATCTATCTCAGAGATGTTTTGGTTTTTAGAACTATGATCAGATAAAGCAGCATTGTTCAGAAACTGTTGCTAAATAAAAAAGAATGGGTGGTGCCCTGTTTGGCATCTATACAGCAAGTGATGTGTGATTTATTATTAGCGAGCCAAGTATAAAAGAAGATTATCACATGAAGGAGTCCCAGGCTATGGGCTCTGTCATGCATTTTATTTGCTGCTGCTCCCACATTCTGGAGAGATGTGCAATCCAAGTCCTGGAGGAATTTTGCTTATGCTATGATGAAGTGACCAAAGTGCCCCAGGAATGTGGAGCAAAGAATTTCTTCCTGCCACAGCCCTGCTCAGGCTGTTTTTCTCTCAGAGATGGGTAACCAGCCCTTCGTGTTGTGCAAGTGCATGCAACGAGAAGCAAGGAAGTGGTCTCTCTATGCTAGCTGATTTCCGTCTGTGCACCATACAGCAGAACTCAGTCCATCCCCACATTAGCTAAAGCGGGCTTATTAAAATTCCTGTTAACAGTTATGGTAAACTTCCTACTGATTTTAATGGGATGTGGATTAAGCACGGGGGCCACTAGCAGTAATGCAATGATACATCTTTTGTTTGAGTTGGTGTGCATGCGTGTAAACACAAGCCAGCAGAGAGAGTGGCTGGAACGCAAGCTTTACCGATGGATGAAATATGGAAGTGGTGTCCTGTGGCGATGAGTGTTATTGAAAACTCTAAGACAGGCAGAATGAAAGGAAACACAAATGTAGGAAAACAAAGTCTTGGTCTGTGCAATTACTGAATACGTGTTAAGAACAACCACAGAGTGCTGGAGATCAGAGCTGACCCAAAGCCGAGGAGGAAAACACAGAGGCATGGATAAGTGCCATAAATCACTCTGACAGGCCTATCATTAGATCTGAGGCAAAGACCACTAGAAGGCCAGAGAGAGGGACTCACCACGGCTGTCTTCTGCTGGAAAGCTTTACTGCCGGAGATACTCTCCTTGCTGTAGAACTGCAGTTTTTGTGAACAGTTAATAATAGTGCTTCTTTCCAGTTAGTATAAAGCAGGAATTGTTTCCCATGTGATAGTAGAACTATTTAACTTTGTTGATTGGCCTGTCATATCCCAAGAGCAAAGAGTTATGAGATCATTTCATTATCACTTCAGTATTTAACTATCCTGATGAGCTACTAAAAAATTATTAGTTGGTTTTCTCACAGCTTGGAAATGTAGTGCCTATTTTCCTTTCAAGGAGTGGTTATGACCTCCAGAACAGATAAGAGTTTTCCCTGATGGGGATAAAACAACTTTGTTGTATCATGTATCTCAACAGCATTTAAACAGGGCCTTTTGTCAGAGACAGAGTGAAAGACAGAAATTCCGCCTTTTTTCCCAGTGGCAAAAAGTGTATCTAACAAAAATGTAATTCTCTTTTACTGCCTGTGTTTCTAAAAGATGTCTATTGTTACCTCAGTTTGTTTATTTACTTTTTCATTAGGAGGAGGAAGCATTTACTGAAAAGTTCACTTGGGAAAATTTAAAGTATCGTAACTTTTTTACACATTGGGCTATTGACAACTGGCCAGGCTTAAATTTCATGATTCATCCTAATGTGCCATAAATGACATACTAGAATGTGCAAGGAGACTATCAAACATGGGCTACCCTTGATCTTTCCTCTTGAGGTGGTTGATAAACCTGGTATTGGTTTCTCATGATTCTTGAAGATGAATTATTCTCGATTATGAGCATTTCGCCTCTTTCTAAAAAAGAAAAAACGCAGCTAAGAAGTGTCAAAATGATTGTTAATCTGATGTTTGAAAAGTTTAATCAGATTCTTTGTGCGTGGGCCAATCCTGATGCCTGGCAATAAAGCACTCCCAGCTGGGCTCTATGTGTTTAAGCTGAGTGACACTCAACTCCGATGCACAGCAAATGATGAGACGGAGCTGAATATTTCCAACTTCCTCATGTGCACATTACCCAGCAATGGCTTGTCCTGGAGTCTTGTACTAATTATGACCTGAAAGGAAGGGTAAGGTGGTGTGTGCTGGCTTTCTGAAGCATCAGACCATCAGTTCCTTGGCCAGTTTTTCACTGTACTAAATTCTCCATTTCCAGACTCAAGAAGGAAGTGCACGTGGACATGCATCCAGTTTTATCTAGCCCTACTAAGTATAGTGAGATCTTAAGGACAGTGTATTATAAAACAGAGATAGTAATTGCATGTTCCTTTCACCACAAGTATTGAGGGCTCCCCTCCATACCAAACATAAGCTTCCCAGCCAGTGCTGAGCCTTGTGCTGCTGCAGTGCATGTGCTAATGTTGTCACACTCAGCTGATTTAAAGCTAGCTCAGGTGCTGCTGTGCTACACCAGACACCCACAGAGACATTAAGCGACTGGCAGTTTTTCATGCAGGAACAGAACTGCACCCTGTAGTCTATAACACTCCATTTAACATTGGTATTGCTTTTGCCACTGGTTTCTGCTAAAACTGGGACACTGGATCAGTAGAAAAACCTTGTCAATAGGCAGAAAAAGACCCAAACAATAGACACTGAAGAGTTGACTAAAACAATTTCCAGCTTAGAGAGACAAATCCATATGTGAAGTAACTTCTGGTTTTATCCCTTAATGCTTAGTATAATGTTGGATGGACAAAGTGCACTAGCTAGGGGGCTGTAAGATCACAAAAAATTGAACAGGAAAGGTGGTTTAGGCCATCTTAGTGAACTGGGATGCTGTTACTACTGTCTATCTTTGCCTCTAATCTGTTGTGCGACCCCAAAAAAGTCGTATCTCTGAGCTACCAGCTTGAAAAAAAATTGATAAAGTCTCATTTCAGAGATATAGAAACACATTTAAAGGACCTCTATAGCCGACAATGATAATGTGCCTGAAGTATTTTAAAACTGCTATCCAGTTTTCTGTTGTGCAAGCTTAGTTGTATCTGTCTCAAGCACTGAAAAGCACCATTTCTCTTTGATCAAAGGTGAAAATATTTCCTCATTATGACAGCCCTTGAATTTCATCAAGAGTTACTTTTTCCATTTCATATTAACATTCCTTTAAAGTAGATGGCAGGGTTTGTTCCATGTTTTTTTATCTGTGCATTTATATCTATGCAACAATTTGAGCTAAAGATGGACTGCTCTGTCTTGGACAAGCTATAATTCTTTTCCATAGCATGTGATGCCTTGAATCAGATGAAATCCTCCTGTTGTTCCATGAAAGTTGTACCTTAAGTCTGTGCATGACAAATCTCCTGTCATATGGATGATGATTCCATTTTCCCTCTGAGTTTCCAGATGCTGCGAAAATAGGATTTATCTACTTGGAGTGTTCAAGGGCAACAGGATCTCCATGTCTGCCCTACCATCTGCAGTGGTCCTCATAGCTGAGCACATCTGATCTGTTCAGCAATAGTAACTCTCCACTGGCAGTGAGCCTGTATCTGTCTGCAAAGGAGATCCTTGGACACCAAGTAAAATCACTCCTCAACGTAATAGCTACTTCCCTTCATCCCTTTACTACATTAATAATTCCAAAATTATCTTTGTCACTTGCAAAATGGTAGCATCCGGGCTGTAACTCTGGAGCGAAGTGATGGAGAGTGCTATTAGGCAGAGTGCCCATCAGTTTAAATAGCAGGGAAGCAGTTAAAACACCAAACTTTTACTTCAGGGGGCAGTTGTTGTAGGGGTTTTGTATCCCAGAGAAGATCTGCTGCCAGTCACCACTTACTACTTGTAGAAAGTTAAGCTGAAAATGTCCACAGTTGTGAAAATGTATGTTAGTGTCAACAGGTAAAACAAGATGAAAAGAAAAAAACATCAAACACCAAAGAAAGAAATGAAGAACAGAGAGCTAGCCCAGAAATTCTGTTTCTGGCTGCAGGGGCCATCTGAGCTGCCAGCTATGGAGCAGCTTGGGCACACTGAATTCAGCATGTGCTCCTCACCACATCACCTGCATTCAGCCCATCACATTCCTCTTCGGCTGGGCCGTCCAGACTTCAAAATGGCATACAATAACAAGCTCTTTTTTCCTCCAATCAATCTGTTGCAAGAAATGTTGTTCTTTTAACCAGATTCAAAATCTTTCTTCTCAAAATAATAACAGCTTGAGATTTGGTGGGACAGTATTGACACTGGGAGAAGAGTGACAAAGCTAAGACCTGCCATCTAGAAGTGGATACTAAACACTGAAAAATATCTCTAGTGAGTACAAAGCAAGGCTTGTCTTTCCTCACAAACGTGAAGCATTTCTTTCTTTTTGTAGACTACAATATCACAGAGAGGAGAAAAAAAAAAAATCTTTTTTTCCTCTTTTGCCCTCAGAGGGTCAGTTTTCTGGCAATTGTGCCACTTTTCCTTCCTGGACATCTGACACGCCACATTTAATGCTAAAGCTCGACTTTCAACTCCAAGAAGCCAAAGGGACTCACAGTGATGTAGCATTCAGGCACAGACGGCTCTTGTGCAGAGGTTATTTGTGGTTCCAGCACTCTTGAACCACGTGGGCTTTCCCAAGCTTCTGCCAGGAGCCTTTGCACCATCCCTTCCTGGATCTGCACACAGGACTTCTGTTCCCTTCCCTCACACGCACCCCTCTGTCATTTATATATGTTGTAGGGCTGGCAGCTGCAAGTGTTTATTGCTGATGTTTATCTCTGTGTACTGATTGTTGCTCTCTCCTCATGTAATTTTATTGTTTTTCTATCCTTAGTGCCTGTTATTTGTTGGCAAAGGAAAGCTACTGAAAGAGCAACAAAAAGTGCTCCAGAGCAGAGAAGCATACAGTGAAAAGAGAGATTGGATGGAGCCTCTTGTTTCCACTCTACGGACGATGGCTTGCAGTCATTTGAAGTGGGGCATTTTTCCCATGGCTGCTTTTCAAAAGCACATCTCGTCAGGGAGCCAGCCATGGGTGCAGTGGCTACTCCAGGCTAGAGGGGGGCAAGAGGAGACCCTGGTGGCAGTGACACTTGGTAGAAGAGGGTGGCTAGCAGCAGCAACGTCCCTCCTAGCATACTTAATGCATGTTATTTTCTTAATGCTTTAACATGTGGGCTTGCTCTCCGAATGGTCTGGATTCAGTAATCAACTCCCTACAATTTTTTGTGAGGTCTCACCTCTAGAAAGTCATCAACACCAAAAAGGAGAGAAATGGAAGGCAAAGAATAGTGCATCCCCTGACAGAATGGGAAAATGTACTGCCACACAGCTGAGACTGGTGCCTCTGATAAGGAGCAGCAGACACAACACCTCACTGCGGGTTTTCTTTTGGATAGCCCGAGGTTACAATGTTTGACCTCAAGCCTGGTCTTTTTTGCCGTTTAAAAGCAATGCGCTCAAGATCATCTTTGACGTCTAAAGCCTCATTGATATTTTTATCAATGATGTGTTCAAAATTTTTGGTTTAATCTCATCACTGCTGATCACCCCAGCCACGACCAGTAAATCCTCTCATTGTTTGTGTGCTTAAGTGCAAACTAATACACCGACCCACATCAGAAAGAGCATCTGATTGCATTGCAGGTTTGACATGTGTGTAGATCAGAGAGTTTATTGCAGAAGTTGTGGAAGACAGAAAAAGAAAGTTAGAAAAGGGTACTGGAAATTAATATGCAGTGACAGTGTTAATCTACTTTATTTTCTGTTCATACCATGAGATTTAGCTTGCCTCTAATGGAAACATCTTTAGGTGATGGACGCAAAGTGATGGAAATCAGAGTCTATACCAACTAAGATGGTACACTTCCAATAAAATTTCCAGTGTTGCTTTCTGTTCAGTTGAAAGCAAATTACAGAATGAGTGGTAACACCACAGAAGAGAGTACTGAAGAACTTTGAAGCTGTCAATAGCAACACAGTTGTCTAGAAAATTCTTGCCCTGGCTCATTCCACAATTTCCTGCTCTGGTTAGGCTTTATGTTTTCTGACATTTTTACTCATTGACTTTATTCTGAATCCCTGATTCAGCCAGATGCTCTTTCAGAGGATGAACCAGAAGCCCTGAAAAAGTCTATTCCCCTTTAACAATGCATTTAAGTACAGGGTTGATATTGAGCATATTAGTAATTTCATGGGTAACAGTACATCAACTTAAAAAGTCTTGGCCATGATTCAGCAACATATTCCTATTCAGCAAAACACTTAAGCACTTTAAATTCTACGGACTTCAATAAGATTTAAGCCTGTACTTAGGAAAATAAACATTTACATAGAGGTTTTTTTCCTTCTTTTCACAGCAGGAATGACTTACTTAGCCTTTTAGTAATTTAAGATGGAAAAGACTGTATAGCTCATCATAGTCCATCCCCATGCAGGCATGAGAGATTAAACAGGTAGGCGAGACAGAGCTGGGATCTAAGTGCACTCACCTTTATTTCACTGTGCTCCAGGGGCAGGAGTCTGAAGCGTCTCTTCCTGAGTCTTCAAGTCATCTTTTCATCATCCAAACACCCCATTTGTCACAAAGCTTCATGTGTCTCCCAAGACCTTGATATAAGCAGAATTTTATTGTCAAAGCCATTTGAAGTTGAGGAGAAGCCATTTCTCACTTTTTTAATAAATAGAGATACTGTTTATATGAATAAAAGTGAAAAGTACTTTCCCTGGATACTTTTGAAGCTTCCAAAAATAGTCGTAACTCTCAGCCAAAGTTACTGCTGCTGAGCTTCCCCGGGAGAGCATCAGTACATGGTACTGCTGTGTGAAATATTCTTACTGCCAGTTAAACTGGTGAGAAATCACGTTTTGGTGGTTTTTAATAAAACAGAATATTTTGTGGCCTGGCCCCTAATTCTTGGCTTATTTCTAAAGAAACAAAAGCCTGTTTCCACAGCTACAAAAATAGGGAAACATCTCTGTAAAAAATTAGGCTGCAGTCTAGAACTGAGAAATTTCACAATTTTGTCCACGGCTGAGTAGTGATTCCATCTGCAAACAGAGAACCTTGTTCTGTTTGCAGTAAAACACTGCACTGTTTGACAGATGTGATTTCCTCTTGAACAGGTTTGAGGCGTGTAGGTGGGGGGTTCTCACACAAGTTCCTCTTACTGCAGAAGCACTCTCTCACAGGACCTAATCCTGCAAGGTGCAGAGTGCTCTCAGTTCCCAACAGTCACACAGAACATTTTTTAAACATTTTTTGGTTTTTTGTATCAGAAAGAGCTAGATTTTGGACTTGCTGGTGTATTCCTTATCCATTTGAATAATCCCATAAGGCAACCAGATAAGGCAGTAAAAGTTGTGGCAATGTTTCTCCTACTTTTGATATAGTGATAACCGTGAATAGGAAAGCCATTCACACAAGCACTAAGGACCAGAGGATGCAGTCACTGTCTCCTGCTTATTATTTTCTGCAATGGAGAGGCTATTTACACACAGTCTTTAAGGCTGGGTATGTATAATGTGGAGAAATATTAAGTAGATCAATATAGCAAAGTAGAAGGAGATCTGTCAGGCACCAGTGTCACTGCCACCAATTTGTTTAGAATGACAGAACTTCTAATAGGAGATAGTCTTTGAGAAAATGACCTCTCTGTGGCTTTATTTTCAAATATTTTCATATATCATACTTATCCACTCTCTTTAAAAAATACAGCTTAATGAATGCACACTCATGTGGGAGTACATAACTACTTATAGAGAAAAAAAGTTAAAAATTATTACTACATCAAAGTAATCCCTCCCTCCGCCCTCCTAGCCCCACTTGCTAGCTCAGATTCTGGGGGGCTTTGGGCAAGGAAGACTTCAAGATAGGGAAAGAGACCCAAAAGAGGTTCCTTACCTAGGATGTTCCAAAGCTTTATTCTTGAAGGGGTTCCAGGGGCAAAGAGGACGAACATGGAAGAGCATGGGTTTATCTAGACCCTCTGTCTGAGGACAGATAGCTGGCACTGAGCCAATAGGTCAGAGATGGGGGGAAGGTAGAGTCAAACTACATAGTTACAGGCTTTGGGGGTCCTTTTGGGGTAAACCAATCCCCAGAGGGATACAACACTACAATCCAGTGTTTAAAATTTTGTCTTAAACATAGCAATGTGAGCTTCTATGAAAGGGTAAGAGGCACAAAAGCTATCAAATAATAGCACCCTCATGAAGCCCCAGAGCAATGCAAAGTGCAGCTGTGATTCCCCTGTAGAAAGAATCCATGATTACTTTTTCACAGCCGTGATGGTCGCTTAGGGCAGAGCAGGAGCTGCATACTTCTTGAGCCTCCACAAAAGACAGCCTGAGATGATGGGAAGCATCTCCTCCAAACCATCCAAAGAGCTTATGAAATAATTTCACACTTCAATTCTGCTTCATTACAAATGGGATTTTGCTACAGGTGCATCACCATAAGTCAGTCCCTGTGCGAGCTGTGGCACACGACTGCCACTGCACTTCACTTGTCACTTCAGAGAAGCCCCTTTCAGGGAGCAGAAGCCTCCATTATTGCTATCACTTCCTGCCTGGTACAATGGCCTGAGGATTGGTTCTAACTCTATTGCTACTTCATATTCAGGACTCTCCTCCAGTAATATGCATCAGTGCATTTTCTATTAGCACTGTGGATGGTAAAATTGGGTGTTGTAGCCAGGGTCACTTACACAATTCATTTACTGCCAACATACAGATGCTTGAATGTTCAGCTGTTTCTAGCACCCAAGAGAAAATGCTGTGCTATAAATGGACTTCACGTTAACTAGCTTAGGTCCTGTTTTTCCACAGGCCAGGTTTGGAACCAGCACTCAACGCCTGTCTCTTGTGTCCCATTGACGTGATACAGACATTTCTCATTGAAGCAGAGTAATTAGATTTGCTCTTTAGTACTTTGTAAGGTAAAACAGAGGTTTCACTTAGATAGGTATGTCAAGCCTGCAGGTACAGTAGGCCTGCATCTCAGGTGCTAACTGCAACTGCATTTTAATCTGTTTCAGAGTTATTAATAAGGTACACCCATACTACCCTTTGGAATCAGTTCATAAAAGAGAAAATGTCCATCTCCTACATGATCCTTTTTAAAATTCTTAAAATTAAAAAATAAAAAGAGCTCAAGCCGCATGTCTGGCAGTTTAGTGCAGTTGAAGACCCAAGGTGGCTTTGGCAAATGTTACCCTGCTGGCAATCCTTCCTATCAAGCAGAGCTACCTCCCAAATGCCTCCACTGAAGTCTGTCTAGTAGTGTGCTTTGGGGAGAGAGCCTGAATCCAGAGTTTTAAAGGTCAGCACCAACACCTTGAATCCTGCTGGCAGCCAAGGCAGCTCAAAGAGCACTGGTGTGACATGCTGTGAATTTAGGATCTGATTAATATGTGACTGCTGCATTCCTGACTTCCTTCAGGCTCTGAATGATCTCAAGCAATAGCCAAGAGGAAAGCATATTACAGGAGGCTAATCTTGAGGTGACAAGACTGTGAACAATCATAGCAAGCTCCATTTAGAGGATTTTTTTGTTATTCCAGGTAAATCAAAAATTGTGGAATGGAAATTAAAATGCTTATGCACCTTCTGAACTGCAGCACGTGTGAGCTATGGCTGCTAAGGAATTGAAGTGATTTGATGTTAGGTATTCTGGGGATGGAATGAGTAGCATTTCATTTTTCTACAGCTACTAGGAGTTTGCTCTGACTGTCTGTGTGTACCTTCACACCATCCAAGGGATTCTGATTTCTGCCCTGGACTGGTAGTGAATGTTCTGTTTCAATCTCTTCTCTTTGCAAGATGGATGCAGAGAGATTTGGTTGGGTCTCGATTGCAGATTGCTGCTATTGTTCCAACCAGTTAGAACTGACACTCAGAAAATAATATTTTATGCTAACAGACATGTATGTTGCCCACAGCAGTAGATGAGATACGTATAGAAAGGGGCACCTTAGGTGACATGCAGCTTTTTTGGAGTATAATGTCCTACTAATGCTGGCTCAATTCACATATTCATCAAAGGTCCCGATTGTTACAAGATAAATGAGGATTTAAATTCTAGGAAGTAATTTGCTGTGTTGCATGAAAATTAATGAAAATCTTGCTGCTCCAATGGTGGTAGACAGAATGGTGGAAAAAATATTTAGGTCTGGGACTAATTAATAAATCAAGGGATTTTAATGCATTGGATAGAAGTGAGCCAGAGATTAATTTGGTCCACATTGCACATACTTTGTGTAACAAAGGATATTAAGCTCCAGTGTTGTAGGATTCCTACACATTCAATATTAGCTGCACCAGTTTCCACTTACCAAAAACTGAGACTTTGACAGAGACAGTAGCAGAGTTATGGTGTGTCACTTTTACTTTGTATTGAATTTTGCCTGTGGTTTTACTTTCCTCTATAACATAACACTTTATGGCTACAATCTCCCATCCTTCCTAACAATGGGCAGTATCTGTCCTTATTGCTTTCAATAGATGATTGCACACAGGTGCTGCTTCAAGACTGTACAGGTGACAGAATCCAGTCCTTACACATAGGAACTTCACTTGATCATAACTTGAATGTTGGTAGAAACATCTGCAAAATGCCAAATTACTCTCTGTCCTGTTAGAGGTAAGCCTGTAGGGAAGAAGCATACTTGTTTGCTCTGGAGACCTGCCCTCCAGTGGCAACACACCCTAGCCAGGCTGGAGGAGAAGGAGAGCAACAGAGGCAGAGGCAAATGTCAGATTTCACAGAAGCAAAAGATGATGCCACAATTAAGTACAGCAATCTGGCTGTTGCATGGCATTAGGTAAAATCCTTTGGTTAGGTCTGTACTCAAAAACCTGGGTCAGGGCACACCAGGAAATTATCTGTAGCACATTTTGACCTGAACAAGTCTCTTCTAGACTTGCAGGTATGTTTTTTGGCCCTAAACACACATTAGGAATCATTCCTGGTAGGCAGTTTGAAGGGGCCAGTCTGTTTTGACTGAAGTATTTCACCATCATATGGACATGAAATATGTTGCATCAGTCATGTTGGTGTCAGGGAATTGGAAATAGTCCATTTTATTATCATTTTATATTAATATAGAGTTATTGTATACTAATTATTCTACATCTGTACTAATAGAATGATTACTATAGACATATTCTCAAAGACCTGTCTGCCTCACTTCACTCATTCTGTAATACAAGGATAATAATGTTTGTCTCCCCCACTGCCTAACAAAGATGCCATAAAAAATTATGTTCTATAAATGGTAAAGCTTTGAGCATTTGGGGAAAGGATGAGGGGATACACATTAAATAGCATTTATACTTTTAATCTGACTTTGTCATTCCTTTAAGCATGTTAGCAGCGGCTTTTTCCTACCTAGTACCCAGTAATTTATGTTTTCTGACATGGAGTGAAGGGGAAGAGTCCTGGTTAAACTTATTACATTGTCTAAGTGAGAAGTAATTCATTTAAGAATTAGTCTTTTTACTCTGCTGGACAGCTGCTACAGAATTGACTGTCTTCAAAGGAAGGACATGGTGTACCATTTGCCTTTATGAAGGATTTAACACATAGGCCATGGGCAGAGGGAGAGGCACACACATTATATATATAAATATATATAAATATATATATACACACACACACACACATTCATATGCTGTTGTATATACCGTAAGACCTGCTCATGTAAAGGTCACATAAAAACTATCAGCTATAGAAAATAACAAGTTGACTATCAGCTGTCCCTAGGGTCAACATTCTCCAAGACCTAATGAAATCAAGTTGGCAGGATATGAAAGATATGTTGTTGCTCCCACACGTCTCATGCAAAACTTCAGGAAATTGCATTCATGTTTCTTACACCAACACTCGCAAATGAGATTCACATTTTCAGTGCAAGGACACTCAGAAAGACATATTAAAGAACTGCTATCCTCATCCACTCTGAAATTTCACTATATTAAGTACTGTCTGGAACAGCGAAACCAAGTATATTGGAAAAACACCAGGAAGACAAATAGGACAGGTCAATTTGTTTGCTGATGTTGAGAAAAAAAGAGAGAGGCAGCAGGTCAATCTGTGCAGACAGGCCCAGGAGAAAAGTCGTGGTGCTGCCCTGTGTCAGAGAATAGGGCTTCTCCAGGAAAAAGAAGGCAGGAGGAGTGAAAACAGGAGCATGATCTGTGCTCATTCTGTGTGTAGAAGCTGGGGGGAAGAAATATGAGATGTTAACATTCTAAACGGGCATTGTTGTAGTGCTTAAATGTGATGTGAGCTTTTTTTTTTTTTTTCCCTTTGTAAAATCTCTTATCTAGCTCTACTAGGACTTAAAGGAAGAGCAAGCTGAACATTTCTCCTTTCCCAGACTCCTCAGATACCTCAGAGGAAGAGCACCTTATGCGGAGGAGATTATGCAGAGTAGAAGAGTCAGGTAATCTGTTGTGTGTCCCTTCAGTCATCTTTTCAGGAAATTAATGATTTCATTAATTCCACAATCACAATTTAACAAATTCCCCTAATGCTTATGCTACCTTTCTTATGTTTTTATTTTATTCTTTTAATCTAACCTATTCAGGTAACGTTGATGATCCAGATGCTGAGTTATGTCACTGGAAAGCACTGTCTAGAAATTATTAGTGGTATGATCCTGTTCAGCCTTGATGGCACCTCTTTAACACTGAAGCAGACACAGAGTACTTATATTGCCAGTGATGATACTCAGATAAGGAGCAGTAACAAACCAGTGAAGCTGGCAGAAGAGATTAACTTAAACTGCACCAGCTTTATTGGTGATGCACATCCAGTCTTACTGCATGGAGGAGGGGTCTTTGCCATGTGAAGTTACCTTAGCACATGGTTAGCACATACCCCACTGAAATTGCTCTCCCAGTCCAAGGGTTACTTATACATGGAAGAAGTTTAAGTCTAGAACTATAATGTTTAAGGTTGTGATGGCACAGAGGCAGCAGCTGAGTGCTCCTTCCTCCTCTGCAGATGCCTGTAGTCATTAAGTGCTACAAAGTCCAAGGAGTTAGAACTCTCAAGTTCAGCTTCAGTGACAAGGTCCAACACTGAGTATAGGTGAAAACCTTGGCTTAGAGGCCACATGAGATGATTATACTTGTTCCATTTACCCTTCAAAAATTTATTAACTGTAAAATGTTTGTGATCCTATATTGATAGCTCAGCTCATGCCTCTGTCCTAATAGAGCACATGAAGTGGGACAGTCAGGCTCAGAAACTGTGTTCTGTGACTGAGGTTTTGGGGTATGGGGATTTTAGGGATGCTAATTTAGAAAAAAAAATCTTACTGATTGAAATACTAGGTTTCCAGTCTTGGGCAAGCACCTGAAGAACAAGCTGAAAAAGCTGGTTTATAATTGTCATTTACTGAGGCAAAGCTATGAAACAAAGTGACAGTGCTTGGTGTTCAGCCAACCGCTAACTACAGCCATGCTGAAAAGAGGCTGAACCACAAGAGCCACGCTTAATTTGCACACCGAAGGAGGCCACTGAGAGTGGACTGGAGGAAACTCCAGACAACAAAACAAAACACTATTATTTCATTTCACAGCTTCACTGTAAAAGAAGCCTAAAAATTCACTGCTGAAAGTCAGCTTTGCCTGGTGATTTTTCCCTTGGTGAACTGAGAGTGATGTAGCACAGGGCCTAAGTGAGAGGAAGAGGAAGGTTTGGAAGGTTATTCACCACCTTTTTCACTAGCAAAGGCAAGCACTTGGTAATTATGGGGAACATGAAATTAATACCTAGACAGCCTCGTAGCTGCCTTTTAATACAAAGTAAGAGGACTTCCTCTGGTGGCATAACACCGTATATTTGAATGAGCTGTCCTACGGGTCAACTGTACATTTTCCCCACCATTGGAAAGACGCTGAATAGTCATCACATAGCAATACATGTTCTGAGCTTCTGTGCTTCCTGCTCGTAACAGACATGAAAAGGAACAATCAGAGCTAATTACAAGTTAGTAAAGAAGAGATTCCTGCCTTAAGGCATCTGAGTGCTTAGCTCATATATAATTAAAAACAAGAGTTTAAAGGAAAAAAAAGAAAAACCAGCTTTGTCCAGTAAACAGAACAATCATAAATTTATCCTTTCTGTCTAGGTAGATAGAACCTTTCCAGAGTATCTGAATATGCTTAAAGTAAGCACCTAGCAACCCTACATACACTTAAATATGCTTGGCCACTAGCTCCAAGCAGTTCATATGTCAGGAGAAAGGAGTCTGGGCCGCTTGCACATGTATGTGGAAAATTTTCATGTGTATGTGGAAACAGTTAAAAATCACTGGAAGTCAACACCCATCTTCTCAGGGTGACACCACAACAGTGTTGACTCTTCTTTCAACTCATCTGATCTTAGTTACCACAGTAACAGGTAGGTGAAGAGGCAACACAGATTTACCTGATATTTTTTCAGTTTTGCATGCTAGAGTGGTTCTATGTTTGTTGTCAGCTCTATCAGAGGCAAGTAGTGAGCACAGCTTTCCAAGCAGTGTGGCACTGCTGATTCACAGCCAGAGTGCTGCATGTTGTCCTCCTGCCATGCTAGGCACAACCCACACTCTGCATGGCAGCCCCATGTGCAGGGCACTACAGCAGTCTACTGGTTGCCTGAAGAATTTGCAGGTGCCCCATCCTTGGAAGAGTTCAAGGCCAGGTTGGATGGGGCCCTGAGACATCTGATCTAGTGGGTGGTATCCCTGATTATGGCAGGAGGTTGGAACTAAATGATGTTTAAGGACCCTTCCAACCCAAAGCATTCTATGATTCCACGAGTCCATGATTCCATGATTTACAGTAATGCTAGATACGAACCCCTGTAATGAGATGTGAAGGCCACCTCTTCCAATATTTTCAAGTTGAAATAAGTAATTTCTGACCACACATTAAATTTGTTCCCATATTCAATTGGTTGATAGGGGAAGGAAGACAAAGACAAGTCATTGAAACCCTAGAAACCCCCTTGCCTCAAACCAGCTGCAACAAGATGGATGCCATCATACAGGTGACAGCCTTTAGAAATGTTTTAGCTATTCCTCAGATTCTTCTGATTGACTTCAACTGCTTCACGCCCACTGCTGGGTGCCAAGCAACTGGCAGAACACTTCAGAGAGAAACTGATCCTACACAGCCTGGCTAATTGATGCAGTCAGGTCATCAATATTTCAATCATCAAAAGCTATGTAATAGATATGGTATTACCTCTACTGAAAGTTGGGTCTCAAAGTTACTCCAGTCATTAGTTTTTCTCTGCTAGACTGTGATCTGATAACAAAGAAGCCCACAAGACACACTCTCTTTTGTTCACACACCTATGGGAATTCATAGAATCATGGAATGGTTTATGCTTGAAAAGACCTATAAGACCACTGAGTACAAGTATTAACTCAGCACTGCCAGGTACCCCACTAAACCATGTCCCTAAGCATCACACTCACACATTTTTTCAATAGTTCGAAGGACAGAGATTCCACCACTTGCCTGGGAAACCTGTTCCTATGCTTGGCAATCTTTTCTGTGAAGAATTTTTTCCTCATATCCAATCTACTTCTGCTGGCACAATTTGAGGTCATTTCCTTTTGTCCTATTACTTGTTATTTGGAGAAGAGACCAACCCCCATCTTGCTGCAGTGTCCTTTCAGGTAATTGTAGAGAGCAATAACATTCCCCCTGAGCCTCCTTTTCTCTAGGCTAAACAACCCCAACTCCCTCAGCCACTCTTTATCAGACTTCTGCTCCAGGCCCTTCCCTATCTCCATTGTTTTCCCCCAGACATGCTCCAATACCATTTATGTCTTCTGCTTCCTGATTGAAAAAGTAATCCAGACTTACCACCTGTGAACCTGACCGTGATTTGTACAGTAAAAAGTGGCACAGTTCAGATAATCTGACCTCCTGTCTTATCTGGAGGAAACATGGCTTGACGGAATTCACTGGAAGATCTATTTCAATATACAAAATGAACACTAAAGATTTTGTAAAGATGCATAATTGTGATCTTTAATGAATGTGTCTGCTCCATCAGAGCCTCTGTCTACTATCACAAACATCCTGAGGTCCTTCCCAATATTATGGAGGGTTTGGTACAGTACTGTGAATGCATTTGGTAGGAAAAAATCTTTTTTCTGTTTTGTCCAAAGTTCTTTTCAAGGGTCTGCCAAAAATTCTTGAGAATAATACATGGTGATGTAGAAAGATTGTCAAATATTGTTATCTATACTGTACCTACCTGTACTGGGCACGCACTAAATCTAAGTCTTCAGAGCTGCCAGCTTTAATCATTAGAAGATTATTTATAGAAAACCAATGTTCAAGGAAAAAACATTTGGAAGAAAGGAAGGAAAAAACATTTGAAAGAAAGGCCTATGTTTCTTGCAGGTAATCAGTTAATTTGCTGGTGTTGTTGTACGTATGTATGTATGTTCACTTCGTGTGATAACTGTGCAAATTAAACAATATGAAGTTACACAACTAAATGCTCATCTGCATGGCTGATCTCCCTGCCTAATTAATACACTTTCAGACCTAATTTTTTTGCATATAAAAATGTTTCCTTCAGAATGTACCTTCCCAAACCACACGTTAGATATCTCCATAGATGACTCATGGCATAGATGTCATTTTTGTTACTCTTCATAAAACTTAAACAGTAGTCATGATGATAAGGGGTTTCTATGGCTGGTGCGCATATTAGATCTTCCCTTTTTAAATTAAAAAAAAATCTTAATAAAAATGGTGCTTAAAAACCAGCAGGGACTTTCCTTGTATGAGTACTGTAGCTTTTCTTACAAAGATGTTTCAGCAACCACATAAAAAACTATTTAGGGAAAAAAAGGAAACAGCACATTTAAAGCAAGATTAAAATAAGAGTGTGATTGATCTGAACTTCTCTCTTTTTTTCTTTTTTTTTTTTTTTTTTTTTGTAATTCAAAGTTTGTTCTTCCCATATTGTTCAGGAAAATGTGCCCATGTGCAAAGTATATGGTGCCTATTTGGTTCTGAAAGTAGAGTTCATATGTAAATATGTGGTGTGAGAAGACAATGACAAATCTCCCCCATTACTCATCAGGATAGAGCTCTTGCTGATTGTCAGTGCCGTTTCCTGAGCTATCACAATTCTGTTGCTCAAAGCCATATTTCCAGAGTACCATGTATCTGTTTCAGTACTTAATTTAGTACAGAATATTTAGAGCTAGCAGCTGAGTTAAGTCTGAGAATGCATTTTCTCCTCCTGGCATTTAGGCTAGACCAGAAGAGGTGGGGGGAGGAAAGCATAAAAAAGAAACCTTAACCTTTTAATTTTTAATTCTGTATTTTAAAAGCAAAATTAGGGAAACACAGCTAACAGAAATAACCAGGGGGATATAACATTTTAAATTAACTAAAGAAAGTGAATTTAATAATATCTTTCAAAGACACTGTAAAGTCAACAGAGTTGAGTATGTATCTCAGCATTGCTTTTTTAAAAATATATTTTTAATAGGTTTTCTTATGGCTCAGTCCCTCTCTTTTTTCCCCAAATTCACCATATGGGGAAGAGTCAGGTCAGTAGCATGCTGACAGATAAAGATTAATCCCAGAAAGTATTAAGTTCTACTCAATCAAAAAATTGTGTTTGATCCAAACTCTCGTCTGTCTAAAGATAATTCTTGCATCCAAACACTTTCTCCCAAATCTCTCCTTAGTGGCATAGCTTGGAGATGATATATCTACCAAGGGGTTAGTTTCTTTCTATCTTTCCTTTTGGAAATGTTCCATTTCATATAAATCATTAAATACCACTGGTTTAGAAATTGAAGTAGAGGGGAGATAGCAGGGAGAGAAAAGACACCTTGACTCTCTGGCCCACTAGTCAGGAAACAAAGCAAAATTCAGAGTTCAAAGACCTTCTCAAATAATTATTTAATTATGGATATTAAGTGGAGCACCCCTTAGAATTGAGGATGAGAGATTCTTCCCATATTAGCCAGTAGGCTGGTCATTCAGGCAGTCACCTAGAATATGAGAGACTAAGTCCTAAGTTTGGGCTAAATTAGAAAAACCTGGGTTAGAAGGTACCTTTGAGAAGTTCATCTGTTGGCTTATATTAAAATGGATCTCGGTGTTTCCCTAAAGTCTTGTTAACTAGAAAAATGTTACTTAGACAAACTGTGCGGTTCTGGAAACCCACTTTTTAAGACACATATTTCACGAAATATATGCAATATTCAAAATGTTTAAATAAATAGAAATTCTCTACTCTGCAAAAAATAAAGGTTCGATGAGTCTGACAATTTTCCTGCGACTGACACCTATTAATGCTGTTCTGGGTATTCCCCTGGCATGAGGAAGTAACTGTCATCTTGCCACTAAGGATGTATTCATCATACCCACTGACCACAAGGAACGAGTGCAAGATACCGCTTGGGTATATGAGGAATCTTTATCTGGAACTACAGCTTGAGATAGATATATGCATATCTATAGATATCTATATAGATATATACATTCACTAAGAATTAGAAGCTCACTGAAGTGCTTCCATGACATCATACTTAGCATATGCAGTAGGTGTAGATATTAATTCAGCCTACTACATGCAGATTTGAACCTGTGAATATTCATCAAGAAGGTCTGCTCAGTGGTTGTGTCCTGCCAAAGGCTGTTAAAACATTTTCTCTAATGTATGCAAAGCACAAAAGTGGGGGACGTAATGAAGTTGTGTTTAGATCCAATACTGAAACAAATGACAGGTACAGAAGCCTCCTACCTTTCTCCCCAATGTGTTTGAAATTTAAGGTTAATGTAAAGAATCAAATTACTATTGGAAGGAGACAAGAAATATACATGTTTCAGCTGATCTACACTTCCACATAAGAAGAAAGATGAGCCAATGATAGGGAAGGGAATGAAGCTATTAGAGGATTGTCAAAGAAAAGGAAGTGTTGGAGAAGAGGTTTTGGAATTAGGAGACTGATAAACATAAGTTCTGGTCAGAAAATCCAGAGGATAGATTTCCTGCTGGAAAACTGACATCTTTTAACAGAGGAGCAATAATTCCAAAACTGTGATCTATAAATGTGACTTCAGTATCTCATTTTGGGCCAGAAGTCCCATCTGCCTGAGGAAGTCTACCCATCAGCCCCCACCTCCCATGGCACAGTACAGCTGTCCCCAGCATGAACATGGCTCCTCCAGCACTATGGGAGCTGAAGCCAGGGTGAGAAATTTGCTCATAAAATAGGGAAACCAAGCCACTGCATTACATTTTCTAAGAGGTACCACTGTGCCACATTCAAATGATTTTGTCTGGAATATACTGGCTGAAATATTGCATTTCATTATGTTTCCAGGTATATTTCCTTATTTTTTCAGGCATTCTTTACAGTCAGCATTTTCCATGGTAATAAACAGATATTCTTCTCATGTCTACACTGCACATGCACAAAACAAAAAACTCAGTCTTCTACTGCAAACAGATTTTTTTAAAAATCAAGCAACAATCAGATTTAAAAACTATACTCAGTAGTAAATAATTAAGAGCTTCAACTTTTGAAATTATTTCTAAAATTTGGTTAAGGAGGTAGCAGGCTTCCTGGGCAGTTGTATCAATGGCATTTCTTGACTTTGCAAAAAGCTGCCATCTCCACGACGGATCCTTAAGGTTAATCAGTGAAACCAGCTTTCTCCCTGATTATCTGTCTACCTGCCTGGCACTGATAGAAAGAAGACAAGCCAGAATGTGGCCTCTGAATGTCTTCAGTAAATTGTGTGCTTAACTCTTAGGCATCATTCTAGCTACTTTGGAACAATCTTGATAAAACAGTACAGATAAGGCAAACCTACTTTTGTTCCATTGACTCGAGCACTTGTACATATGCTATCTCAGCACAGAATATTGTGAATTTGTCATTAGATCACTTCATCTGATACTTGTTTTTTATTGGTTGGGGCTGAAAGTCTCAGTAAGAAAAAGGTTTCTTGCAGAAATGAGCCTTGCCATTGGATCAGCACATGCTGCATGGTGTGTTTTGCAAACACGTGGCTAATGTGCAGATGATAGGAAGGGGAAACAAAGCTGACATTTGTTTGTTTAACTTCTTACCCAGTTCCATCAGAGAAGCCATCTTGCTCAAAGATTTCCCCTGGAGTTAATCTCCTAATAGCTTGGTTTTCCTCCACCCATTGATTCATTGGTCCAATCATTTTTCAAATTTCAACAAAGAGAAAAAAAGGGGAGGAAAATAAGTGTTTTCCCATTTCTAATAGAAATCCCTGTGCTAGTTCTCTGCCTTTTCCTGTCAGAAGCCTATGGGTTAATACTTGATAAAAGGAAATAGGTAGGTATTTGTCTCCTGCCTGGAGAGAAATTCTTTGCCTCTTTGCCAGGGAAAACATCTGATCCTGTTGCAATGATTTTTCTTTTAATTGGAATGCAAAGATCTTATCTTTTTATTACTCTTTTATTGTTGATAACCACTCCACTTGCTCACTCTCCACAAATGTCCAGCTTATATATACAACCAGGAAAGCAGTTCATTTTTCCTCCTTTTTAGCTTTAATCATTTGCCTAACAACTGAATTGTGCCAGAGTGGTTCATATATCCCTTCCCGCACCACCGTCTCTTTCTCAGATGCCTGGTCTGTGTCTGTCTCTCTCTAATTTTCAGGCACAGATTGGCCCAGTGACTGCCTCCTGCTCTATCAACTGCCTGAGGTGTGGGAGCCTACTTTATGGGAATTCAGTCACACGGGCCAATTCAAAAATAACAGTAAACGAGAAATTTGCAGTGAAAGGGAAACATTGCACGCAAGTCATACGCCTACTACTCTCCTAATTTAGTTTCTTTGTGGCTTTGCATCGCCATACGTTCTGTAATGTCAGATCAGTGCGTGGGGAAGCGGCGGCCTCATGGATGGAGCTGAGGCGCAGGAAATCTGGGGTTTATTCTCAGCTCTGCCCAGCTCCCGCAGAAGCACGGCTTGACCCGTCTGCTTGCCAGCACACAGGGAGAGCCCTGCTGCTCGGCTGAAGGCTGCTCTCAGAGACGTGCCCTAGGAGGGCAGCTGGAGGCACCTCCGCAGCCTCAGGGCTTCCACAGCAGCTCCACTGCGTGCAGAGCAGGAGGCAATTGGGGACTTCTTGTAACCAGGGCAGCCACAGATGTCTTAACCTTTTTCTGTGCGAGACAGTCCCCCCTCCTCCTAATTCCAATTTTCTGTCAAGTCTGACATATGTGTGAGCATGTGTTTATGTACAAGCAATACTACTTCGTCTGCTGCTCTCTGATTACTGTTGTCTTTTTAGGAACCTCTCCCACCATTGTAGGTTCTCAGTTGCTTAAGCCTCTTAATGCCCTCTGTGTTTCCTGCCCTCCTCCCTTTTTCCTCCTCCTTCTCATCCTCCTCTTCCTTAGCACATTTTCAGTTCTCATTTTGACCACCTCTTCCCTTCCCCTCCCCTCTCCAGCCCCAAACCGCCCCTGCCAAACCAATGTGTTCAGAGTGTGGCACTGTGAAGAGCATGCACATGGACGAACACACCAGTACAGGATCAGCGCTCCTGATAACTGTGCTGCAGCTGGGCTACTGGTCTGGATCGTCATATTGCAAACCCTCCTGAAGAAAAAAATTACTATTCTTACATGGTCTTGTAGGACAACAAGCCTACTGGGTTTCCCATCCTAGCAGCAATTACAGGGATGCTGTCCCCTTCCCCTTCTGCCCCTAATTCCCCTGCCACACAGCTCATGCCAAGGCTGCAGCAGGACCCGCCCACTGCCACCGTAAAAATAGAGATCATCACCATCCCTGTGCCACAGGGGTTGGCAAAGTTTAATTCCTTAATTAAGGAATGTGTGTGTGTGACATGCTCGGGGTCTGGGCAGTTGTGAGCTTGCAGTATCTCTGGTTTGGGATACTACATCTGGAAGCACATGAGAATATTAGCTGAATATTAGCTGCAAGGTTTGTTCTTGAAGAGTTATTGCAGTTGGACCCACACATTTACTGTGTATTACTGTTTCCACCTGTGCAAGAAGAAAACTCAGATTATACATCTGGAAAAGATGACAGAACTTTTGTATAGTTCTAAGTGAACAGGTAGATGTTTTTTCTAAATTTTCAATTTAGACAATGTAGCTACATCTCATACTAAATAGGTGTTTCTGTCCACTTTTCAGTTATCACTATATCACTAGAACAGACAGAAGGATATGTTCTGAAAGAATTAAAACAGAAAAATAATCTTCTCTTCAGATAAAATGGATATTTTCCTGAAGTTACACTGCAAATATTACAGATATAGGCTGAAGTCTAACACTCAGTGTAAAAGTAGCACTTCTCTCAGACATGTCTAAGAGTGCTGAGTGCTAGCTATAGAAAATGCATTTTTCCTCCATTAAGTCTTCCCGTGCAGGCTGGTTCTGTATCAGATGATATTAGTCATCCCAGAAATCTAAAACATAAAACTGCCCTTTATTGGGAAGGGGAGAAAACAGAACTACAGCTCTGCTGCATTTATGTGGAGCCTTTATCACACCTCCAGCAGCACTGCTGAACTCTACTTTTTGTTTATCTGTCAGTGGACAACTGGGACTACTAAACACATGTACATAAGCTTTAAAAAAGTGGCATCACAGACTGATACACACTACTTGAGGAAACCTTTAGCTTTTGTTTATCAAACTGTCTTCAGCAAGAGCTACATTCTTTGTCAGATTTAGCCATGCAGTCAGTGCTATGCACTAGCACACAAATTACAAGTATCAGTAAGATGTTGAGAGCGTGTGTGCCTGTGTGTCAGACACAGCTCAAAGCAGGATGTGTTGTTTAAAACATGAATTGCCTGCTGCAATAATAGAGACCCTATAAGACTTTACTGTATTGCATCCTGACAAAAATCTCATGGAGCAAAAAACACCATCAGCATCTCTCTGTGAGGACCAAACCAGAAAATAGCACCACTGATGGCAAGCCAGTTGAATCAACGACCAGCAAAGCCCAGGCCTGAGAGCTTTCTTCAACTCTGCCATCATGTAAAACAGCTTGGGCATGAGGTGCAGCCAGAAGGATGACCCCAGGCTCCCTGCTGCCTCCTCTTGCCCGTGCTGGCACCCAAGCTGCAAGCCAGACAGGGCACCTAACTAACAACTGTTTGGTTTTTCAGTACATTTTCAGATAAAAGGAATTCCCTGATTCAACACGCAAGAATAAAATGGGAAGGTGAAACTGGAGAGAGAGAAGGAAGGCTGAACTGACCTTCTGACAATGACTTGCAACTCTGTTGGCAGCATGTGCTCTGGGGCCACACCAGCAGGGAGTGTGCCTTAGCACACAGGCCAAAGATGCAATATCAGGACAAAAGCTCCCTAAAGTCAAAAGCCACTTAGAATACATCATGCAAACAATCTTTGCAATACAGATTTTATACCGAGGTGCAAGTTAATTAATTGCATAGTCAGCATAAAAAGAAAGCTGAGGTACATTTCTGAAATATGGCAGCATCTCCCGTGCAGCCGCAGCACTGTTTTCTTATTGGCTCTGTGTTTTCACAATCCACTCTGTTTCAAAGGAAACTAGTATATCTTTGTTTTCAAAATGGAAAAAAAAAAAAAAAAAAAAAAAAAAAGCAGTACTGGTTTTAATTTTCTGTCTAACTATGCTGTCACACGCACAAGGCTCACACACGTACAACTGAAACAGACTGACAATTAAAATCTTGCACTGCCATCCTGTGGTGGTTGTCAGTAAAACATGAGGTTGTTCCGCTCACAGAGAACGGGGACGATCCTCACAGAAGCGCGGAGGCTGCGCAGCAGAGCCAGCAACAGCTCAGGCACCAAGCTCCGTGTTACCCTGGAAAGCAGAGTAGAATCTCCAATGACATTATTTCTCATTATTCCTCCAGCAATGCAGAATCTTCTTAACACCTTTCAGAAGACACACAGTCCATCCCCAAGAATATAGGTTCTTTTAAGGGAAAATATTCAGGATTTGCAGTGAATAGCACCTATGACACAGCAGGCCAGGTGAGGTATGCACAGATAGGCTGGAGGGGAAACATCAGAAGTCACTGAGAACTCCACAGGGCCTTAACAGGCTGTCTGGGGAGTGCTTTGGGCTTGACTTTGACTTATGAAAAGTATAGTAAAGTTCACTTGTAAATAGGTCAGAAACTCCTGCTCACTGGCTCAATGAATTTTTTTCCAGTGAATTACTACTAGACTTAAGAAGAAAAAAAAAAAAGGGGGGGGGGGACAAGCCAAAAGGGCACAAAGTCAGCCAACAAGAGAAAGAGAGAAAAGGAGATGTCATGCAAATAGTGTGCAAAGTATGCAGTTGAAAAGTAAAATGTTTACCAGATCTTGACCACAATTGATTTCTGTGTGAGGAGAGTTCTGACTTGTGCTTTCACATCTGATGCTAGTTTTTCTACTAGACTATGATTTTTGCTCCTATAAAAATGTGCATTTAGTACACTGAACATTGCCCCAGATACATAACATGATCACTTACTTTTCCAAGGCAGAAGCATTTTTGTCAAACCGAGAAGAATAGAACACACATATTTCTCCAAGAACCATTGATGGAGTGGTTCATCAGTACAGTGTGGCTTCTTAGCTTACTATATCTCCATCAGGAGACTAACCTTTTAAAATAAACATTTTCATGGTCTATGACTGTGTACAAGAGCTAGCCTCTCATGTGATGCATCGAAAGCTATAAAAAGCTGGCTCCTGGAGCAGAGAGGATCCTGAATGAGGATCATTGCTAATAGTTTCTCTCCTCTGTTTTAAAAGTGCCCATCAGCAAGATCAGGGGGAGTCCACACTTATTTTAAATTTTTAGATTATAAAAATGTCTCCTACAAAATATCCCTGAATGAGAAAAAAAAATCCCTCCTTAAGCAAGTTTCAGATGAAGTAAAAGGGAGAAAAAGATTTAGCTCTCAGCTTGTGCAGACACCCACATTGCTTCTACATGTTTCAATATATGATTATGGGTTTATTAGTAATGTGTATGGAATCCCACTTTTCCCAGTTCAGAGGGTCACAACTAATGTTACTGCCATAATTTATGGTTTTCTAGATCAGCTTATGAAGCTGCTACATTTGTCTCTAACACAGTATATGCTATGTCTTCTTTGATCATTTATTGTCCTGTCTTCTCCCTTTCTTCTTCAGATGTTCTTCTTTTCATCCCTGCTTTGAATAAAAAATGGTGCTTGCCTCACTCTCCTCATCTGATAATGACTTCTGTCTCCAGCATGTCTTTCCTCAGCAAGCTAACAGACCAAATAACATTTTTGTGGTCCCTTCATTCAGCAGCTCCATGATGGATCACTTTTGATTCTGTTTATATTCTTTGCAGTGCAGTGACTTTTTTCTTTGCTTAAAAATCACAATTGACAGCTTTTTTCTTCTCCCCTTATATAACCGCTTTGTTTTCTGAAATTTTCCCAATCCACAACAAACGAGGAAGTATTACCTTCAATCCTCTTCTGAACTTTGAATTTATCTGTCCCATTTTGCTTGTGTAGAAGAAACAATATGATATTTCTTTCCCAATTTAGTAGATTCTTTTTCTCCAGTGCTCTAAATAAACTTTTTTTTGTGTGTGTTTGTTTAAGTAAGAGTTACCTTAGTATTTTAAATATTTTTTCCTTCTTATGAACCACCCTATGGTGTTCTGCTAGAACAAGACAATGGAGAAAGGCAAGTCCTTCTGAGTAGGGGGTGCACTTCAGCCCCACTATCTGCCAGGGACAGTGCAAAAATTCAGGTCTGATAAAAACTTTTCTTTTTTTCTCTCTTCTCTTCTCTTCTCTTCTCTTCTCTTCTCTTCTCTTCTCTTCTCTTCTCTTCTCTTCTCTTCTCTTCTCTTCTCTTCTCTTCTCTTCTCTTCTCTTCCCTTCCCTTCCCTTCCCTTCCCTTCCCTTCCCTTCCCTTCCCCTTCCCCTTCCCCTTCCCCTTCCCCTTCCCCTTCCCTTCTCTCTCTCTCTCTCTCTCTCTTTCTCTTTCTCTTTCTCTTTCTCTTTCTCTTTCTCTTTCTCTTTCTCTTTCTCTTTCTCTTTCTCTTTCTCTTTCTCTTTCTCTTTCTCTTTCTCTTTTTTCCGGTTTTGGCCTTCCATAAAGGGAGGAGCAGGGTGAAAGTTGAAAAATTTGGACTCAATAAGCCTTTCATACAAGTCTGATAAGAAGAGCAGATGTTTCATTATGGCAGGGCTTTTTGGCTGGTTTTCATCTCTATACATTTTCCAGTGGATGTGAGGGGAAAAAAATTCCCAGCTGTAGACTACTAGACAGCAAAGTGTCTTTCTTAATCACCATCCGTGGACTCACCAGTACCAAAAGCCTGCAGAGCACAGGCTGTAAATCACTGCTCTAACATTCTGCAGTCACAAGCAGCCTAGGTTATAAAAATTCCCCATCGTGTCTGGTTGATGGCCCAGTCTAGCACTTGAATGAACTTCTGTTGTGATGGCACAGGAAATTCTGTCATCAGCTACTCTCCTGAAATGAAAATGTTTAGACACATCCCTCTTCTGCAGAAGAGGAAGGGATGTTAAGTTGTATGCATCCCTGCTAAGGAAAGGGAGAAGTGTTCATTCACACTTCCAAGTCATGCACTTCAAAATTATGCGGGGTTCAGGATGTGAAGCGTGACTGTGAAGGCATCGTGGGAGCAGCCCTAACTTAAGTAAATAATGGTTTACTTTATGACTAAAGACAACAACCTGTAAGGTTTTCAAGGGCAGGACCAGAAGGATGTGCCTGTGCTGGGCTGTGTATGCGTAGACAGCCACATGCCTGATGATGTACATGCAATAATCTCCTGTGCAGCTGATCTGGCATGAGCAAGTCTTGATGCTGATATACAGAAAAACTTCCACGCACAAGTATTTGCACTGCTGAACATACACCTGTGCAGATCCATCAGTGCAATTCTAACCCCACTCACAGAAAAGGAACTGTAGGGGAAATGTAACACTAACATTCACAAATGGTTCATTTTTTGTACCTTTTCCTTTCAGGTAGCCCAAGAAAAAGAAAAATTGAGAAGCTAAATTAGTCTCTGCTATATTTCCACTGAGGAGCACAGAGCTTTGCCAAAGATATTATCTGGAGAAAAAAAATCCTCTGTTAACACAGTATGAAGATCACATTCTCAGACACTAAGAGACAGCTGATGGAAAAGCTGGTCACAGTGCAATTTGAACTGCCTGCTAATTGATTATTGCAATGCTAAGAATTTGTGTTGTCTCCTTTTGAAGTAATTGACAACATTTCTGATAGTTCAGTGGGAGTGCGATCAAGCTGCAGATATGCATTTTATTGCATTCTGTGTGTTAAAGTAATTCCCTGGGCTGCTTCGGTAAAAGCCAGGAGAAACCCTGGCAGAAGGTCCTTGGCTAAGAAGTCAAGAATCTAGAGTCAGGAAAGGATTGCCACAATGGAAACTACCCAAATCTCTTTTACACGGGGTGCTCACATACAGCACAAGCTGTCTTCATTTCTGAGAGTAAGCCCTGTCAGCTTTTGAGGAGGGTAAAGCTCCCCTTCCTACTGGAATTGCTCAAAATACAGGATGAGGTTATTTAGCTTCCCCCACTGGAATCTGTCACTGGTTATCACAGTGGATACAATGAGGTGTCCGGGCACAGAAGAGTTGTGACACCATTCGAATGTCTCCATATTTTTTCATAATATTTAAATGTGATACCACCTTGCAGACTTCTTGTACTGAGGAATTATATATAAACAGCTATATTCTCACTGCCATAGGGACTGGCCAATCTGTGACTCCTGAACAACTTCTGCATCACTTCTGAGTAGTTCAGCAACAGCTCTCATAACAACATTACATCACAGAATTGGCAATGGGGCTGTCTAGCACCAGGGGAGCTGGTCCATCCAAATCCCCAGCCACAGGGGAAGCTGAGAATGACTTTGCCCAGACACCCTGCACTGCAGCTGCATGCCTGGGCTTCAGGCTGGAGCAGGGTCCGCCGGTCATTGGTGAGCTGCTGTCACACCCTGTCTGCAAACCTGTCTCCTGGGAGCAGTGAGCTATGGAGCGAGAGCCTTGTGGCTCCCCCCATCTGCAGATCTCCCTAAGCCACTTGGAGATTTTGGGAGGTTGACCACCTTGGACTCTATGCACTCCCAAGAATTACTATGGAACAGGTATTAGTGAGGATTAAGTATGTGACAGGCTTACAGCATCAGTCATCAGTCTGAATAGGAAAATATTCAGCCAAGTCAATGCCTTTAAGAGGCATTATATAATACATTTTGAATTTTCATTAAAGCTATAACACATAAAGCAGGGTAACATGTCTTTTATTTTAAAAGAAGTCTTAGCTAAGCATGTTTCAACCTTAAGTAACTACACTGTAGATTATCTTGTTTATCTTCTTGGAAGTCAGCTGTATTTTTACAATGTATTTGCATGTATTTTTAAAAATCTATAATTTTCAAGGAGTGCTTTGCCACAAGGCTATATCTACCACCCCAGTACTTTCATCCAACAGCTCTAGGAAGCTGATATCTACACCATATGCTGTTGTTCGTGCTATGTATTCAAATACAAAGGCGTGGTTAAATTCTGATGTCCTTTTTGAGGGGAAGACTGGGGAAAACATCTGCCTCTTGATGAAAGCCATCTGGTATAACCAGACATGAAGTCAAGGATCCTAACATGATGTGCTCCTTAGGATCCTACTAGCTGAATAGAATTACAGATTCTTCCCCTAATGCTCTCATCACATGCCATCTCAGGGATTCTCCCTTGCACCTACCTAGGATTGATTGGTGCAATTATTTTGTAAACTTTTGTCTCAGTGCAATCAAAGTAACCAGAAACAATAATAATTATTATGCAGATTTCTGTTGTTATTCTCCCATCTGAGCTGTTCATCTGCACAATTACAGGTGCAGAGAAAGTCACAAAATAGTTACTGTGGAAGGAGGGGCTGCAGAGGCTTCCTGAGGTCAGCAGTACTGCAGAAGCTGCAGCACACCTTTAGTTTGTTTCAGAGATAAGAGTTAACATATTAGAATTAGTAAGGGGAGGAGAGCTCTTCTCACTTCATCCCTTACTTGAACTGTCAGACTTTCATCACTCCACCAAATCCACCAGTGAGGGATCACATATTGTATATCCTTAACCCTCCAAGAAGGTCTGTAAGACAGATATGACATTGAAATATATAAAAGCTGCATGGTAGGCCAGCTTTCAAGAAAGCAGAAGGTGTTAAAGCTGCATGACCTTAAATGGGTGTCTTTGAGTGAGGGGGATTAGCAGGCAAAAGGAAAACAGAGTAACCACTAGTATGAGATATGTGTAGGGCAAACAAAGCCAGATCATTTTTGTGCCAGGTTCTGCCCTGCTGCCAAGATTATCTTCTCCACATACAATAATGGGACATTCAGTACCAACAATTTTTTTTTTTTTTTTTTTACCTGAGCTAATCTTCAAACATAAGGCATGATTACACTCGGGGAGTCTGGATAAAATTGACAATCTTTGATGGTTTTCTTAAAGAGGTTATTCTCTAGGGCAAAAACGGGGAAAATGAGAAAATATTACTATGACTATGAATATGAATATGAATATGAAGCTTGGCCCTGGTACTTCATGCTGTGCTAGGAGTGTCCTGTCACTAGTTACCCATCCACTGGTGCTTTGCCCAGGGGACAATACTGGGAACAATACTGTTTAACATCTTCATTAATGATCTTGACCATGGTGCAGACTGCACATTCAGCAAGTCTGCAGGTCATGCTAAGCTGGGGGGAGTGGGTGACAGGCTAAATAGCTGTACTGCCATCCAGAGGGACTTTGACACCCTGGAGAAATGGGCAGAGAGGAACTTCACAAAGTTCAAGAAAAAAAATGCCAAGTCTTGACTGTGGGGAGGAACAACCCCAGGCACCTGGACAGGCTGGAGGCCAAGTGTCTGGAAAGCAGCTCTACAGTGAAGGCCCTGGGGACCCTGATGGACAGCAAGCTCCCCTTGAACCAGCAAAGGTAAACTTTGCAGCAGGGAAGGCAACAGCATTCCACACTGCACTAGGAAGAGCATTGCCAATAGGTTTGAAGGAAGTGCTCCTTCCCCTACACTCAGAACTGGCCACACCACGTTGGGTGTGCTGGGTCCACTGCAAGAGAGGCATGGACATACCAGAACAACAGGAGCAAAGGGGCACAACGCTATTAAAATGCTTGGAGCATCTGTAATGTGAGAAGAGGCAGAGAGAGCTGGGATGGTTCAGCCTGGAGAAAAGAAGGTTCCAGAGGGATTTTGCCAATGTGTATAAACATTTGATGGAGGTGGGGGAGGGTTAATAAAGAAGACAAGGACAGACTTGTCATTGGTGCCCTGTAAAAGGACAAGAGGCAACTGTCATGAACTGAAGCACACAAAATTCCACTTAAACACAATAATTTTTTTTTTTCATGGTAAGGTTGGTTTAACACTGGCACAGGTTGCTCAGAGAGGCTGTAGAGTCTCCATCCTTGGAGACAGTCAAAACCCAGCTGGACACGGTCCTGAGCAACCTGCTAGCTGCCACGGCTTTGAGATGGAGAGTAAGGAGTAGATGATCTCCAAAGGTCCCTTCCCACCTCAGCTGTTATTTCAGGCTTTCCTTCACTATTATGACCAGTCTTGATGGAACCAGATTTTGCTACACTTGGAAGTCTAAAAGGTTTTAACAGTGAAATTCCTGACGAATTCTCCTGCTCCTTGAGGTTTTATTCCTCTGAACCCTTGAGACAGTCCTCAGCCTGCGGCCCTTGAGCAAAACAATATCAATCCACCCTACAAAAGAAAGAAGGCTGGGTGTGAGCTAAAAACACTGAGATGAAAGTTGAGAAATGCTGCAAGTCAGCACTTCCTGGTAGAGTTTGAATGTGGCCTCATCAGAGCTCACTGGGAGTTCAAAGTTCAGTTTCCATGTGCAAGAGGACATGGGCATATTGCTTCAGTGCTGGTTATTTTTATTTTCATTTCAGATTTTCAGATTTTATTTATTTCAGATTATGAAAGAGAACAAATAACACAACACAAGTCATAGAGAGATAAAAAAGACTATGCAAAAAGTACTCACCTTTTACGAAGCAGATTTACCACATGTGCAGGACAGCATGAAAAGAACACTAAGAATAATACACACTAGGGAACAACATATCATTGTGCCTGTGTACAAGGAACTGATAAAAGAGGCACAGCAACTTTCACTCCAAAATTTCCCAGTCTCTGGTTGTTGGTGATGGTGGCTGCCTCACAACCCAAGCTCATCACGATGTTCATAGCAATGTCTTGCAGATCCAATTCCCAACCAGTCCACACTGGGCTTGTTTTAACATCTCTCTTAACTAATGTTAAGAGCGAAAAACTCAGGAATACCTACTATTTGGAGTCTGCCTGTAGATTGTATGCTGACAGGCTTCTCCCTGTTGAGAGAATTTCCCTGTCTGACCATCCAGGAGCCACTCTGGCATCACCTAATCTGGGACCAAGGCCCCCTTGGCAGCTACATTCCCCATATTCCCAGTTAGACCAGATTTCCTTATGGCTTAACCCCAGGTTTCACTTAGCTGAGTCTCAGACATCCTGATCCTTAAAATAATTTAATCATGGTGCAATATCAAAATAACAGCTCAAGATGAGTGCCTCTAAGGAGCGACAAAGGAAACCCTGGGCTTTTATACCCTATGGGAATATCTGGAATCATCAGCTCCTCCTGTGTCTCTGTGTTTTCCAGGTCACCTGGAAAACAGGTGGCCCACAGGTCCTCAGTCTCTTTGTTAAGCAAAGGGTTGGCAGGGCAGGGCCTCTCACCTTGGGCTCAGGCTCAGGCTCAGGCTCAGGCTTCGACTCCTGCCCCTCCAGAGCTCCACCTGCAGCTAACACTGCACATGCATACTGAGCTATGGGCACTAAATGTATTCCTCAACATCCCTATCAAAATCCTATCCACTAGCAAGCCAGTCACTCTCTGGAAAAGACTTCTTGTGGGGGACCCCATAGTTCCGAGCTCTTAGGTTAAGATATTAATACAGGGAACACCAACAAGGTAAAAAGATTTGTCGCACTTGCTACACAAGCACTAGAGATGCTGAGGTAGTTGAGCAATCCCAAGGAAGCTGAGAGCATCTCATTTCTCTGTAGGAGGCTGCACAAGACTTGGCACATGGCACAAGGCCTCCATTCTTGGCATATGGCTGAAGAGATAAAAGTACCCTGCCATGTGGCTGCCATGGAAGCCACATGGAAGCATGTCCATGGTGTCTCCTCACAGAGACTCACACATGCCCTTAGGGACATCTCTGACCTCAGCTCCAGACAGCGCTGCTGGCCTGTGGAGGATAGCAGCAGTGTCCCTGTTAGGCTGTGCCTCTGCAGGGCCCTGTCCATGTCCAAGCTCCACCATGGATATGTCCATATCTAAACTCCTCTCTGCCAGACATCCCTATTTCTCCTCCTTGCCCTGCCAGTGTACTGTGGTGTGGGACCAGAGCCCAGGGGAGGTGGCTGCTCTGCCACGCAAAGGTGCTCTCCTTTTCCTGCCCTCTGACCCAGGGGACACCTGGAAAGTGCTGCAGAGCTTCCACAGGCTCCTCAGGGTCCAGGCCTCAGGCAGCACCAGCACAGAGCAGAGTGAGGTGACTGTCCCAATGTGCTCTGCAAAGGTGCAGCCTCATCTTGGGTGCTGTGTGCAGTTTTGGGTATCACAATATAAAAGAGATACAAAGTTACTAGAGAGTGTCCCAAGGAGGGCCAGGAGGATGGCGAAGGGTCTTGAGGGGAAGCTGTATGAGGAGCAGCTGAGGTCACTTGGGCTGTTCAGTCCGGAGGAGACTGAGGGGAGACCTCTTCGCATTTACAGCTTCCTCACAACAGAAAGAGGAGCGGCAGGTAGCAATCTGTTCTCTGTGGTTACCAGTGACAGCACCCAAAGAAATGGCCTGAAACTGTGTCAGAGGAGATTTAAATTGGTGTTCTGGTTTTTGCTGGGGTAGAGTTAACTTTATTCACAGGGCTGGTATGGAGCTGCATTTTGGATTTATGCTGAGCACAGGGTCGATAATTTAGCGATATTTTTGTTATTGCTGAGCAGGACTTGCACAGAGCCAAGTGCAAGCTTTCCATATTCTGCTTTCCATACTGTCAACATTGGCAAGGAATATGGGGCTGCTTGGAGGTTGGGAGGAGACACAGCCAGGACAGGCGGCCCCAAGTGACCAGAGGGGTATTCCAGACCACATGACATCGTGGTCAGTAAATAAAGTGTGGGGAGGAAGGAGGCACATTTGGAGTGATGGTGTTTGTATTCCCAACCTGTTGGGAATACATGTGATGGGGCCCTGCTGTCCCAGGGATGGCTGAATACCTGCCTGCCCATGGGAAGCAGTGAATCAATTCCTTGTTTTGCTTTGCTTGTCTGCATGGCTTTTGCTTTTCCTATTAAACTGTCTTCATTTCAACCAACGAGTTTTCCAGCCTTTACCCTTCCAAATCTCTCCCCAGTTCTGCTGCAGGGGCAGCGAGAAAGTGGCTGCGTAGGGCTGGGGTTAAACCAAGACAGCTGGATATTAGGAAAAGGTTCTTCACCCAGAGGACGGCTGAGCAATGGAACAGGCTCCCCACGGAAGTAGTCACAGCACCAAACCTGACGCAGTTCAAGAAAAGCTCGGACAACGCTCTCAGGCACATGATGTGATTCTGGGGGTGTTCTGTGCAGGGCCAGGAGACAGACTCGAAGATCACCCTTCTCCGCCGCCCATCCGAACTCCAATTCCGATTCTGTGACGCCACTCGGAGCGGCGGGCGGGGCCGCGAGGGCTGCCGGGAGTCGTAGTTCCTCCCCGCGCCGCCCCACGGGCCGGGCCGCCGCGCCTGTGCCTTTAAGCGCGGCCGGACGGGCGGCGGGGCGCCTGCGCGGAGTCGCCGTGACCCCGCCGCTGTCGGCGGCACCGGTGACTATCGGGGCGCCCCGAACCCCCCGGTAGCGGCAGCGCCCGGTCCGGCCCCACTGCCGGGCACCCCCGACCCACCCTCCGCCCCCGGCCGGGGTGATGGAGGAGCGGCCGGAGCGGGGCGGCGGGCCCGGCGCGGAGGGCCCGGCGTCGGTGGCGGAGATCCGCGCTCCCGGCCCGCGGCCGCTGCGTCTGCTAGAGTGGAAGGTGTCGGTGGGGGCGGCGGTGCAGATCGGGTCGGTGCTGGCGCTCTGCGCCCCGCTGCCGCCGCCGCCCGCCCCGCGCCCCGCCGCCGCCCCGCTGCCGCCCGCCGCCAGCGGCGCCTCCGCCCGCCCGCAGCGCGGCGGCCCCGAGCGCAGGCTGCGCGCGGAGCGGCCCGGCGTGGTGCGCGAGCTGTGCGCGCGGCCCGGCCAGGTGATCGCGCCCGGGTGAGTGCGGGCCGGGGGCGGCGCGGGCCTTAGCGGGACACGGCTTTCGCGCTTCTTCCGAGGGGGCCGGGCCGGGCCCTGCTCACAAAGGCCCTTCCTCCGGAGCTCTGCGCAGGGAAGCTGCCGTGCGAGGAGGAGGAGGAAGTGGCTGGGGAGGTGCCATGGGATCATGCTCCGCTCCCTTGTTTCAGAGCTGAGCCCTTCGCTGTGAGCTGTCTCAGAGACCTTTGCATCCGTTCTCTAAACACAGCTTTTACTGGAAACGCTACTTGGAAATCACAAAATCACAGAATGAGTTAGGTTGAAGGGGACCACAGTCACGTGGGCCAACCTCGCTGCTCATCCAGGCGGTTCTGGGATATCTGCAGCGAGGATGGCTCCACAGACTGGGGAACCTCTTCTAGTGCACAGTCACCAGCACAATAAAGAAGTAGTTCCCCGTGTTCAGGTGGAACTTCCTGTGCATCAGTTTCTGCCTGTTGCCTCTCCTGATATGCTCTTTTTAGTTTGGCAGTTAGGTCCGTGCAAAACTCAGGGAGCGAACAGATCATTTTGTGCTCAGCAGAAGAAATTTTAATGGGAAACAACAGTGTGGCAAGGCATTTTAAAATGACTAAGTACCTTATGCATAATATTGGCAGCCTAAATGTTTTTAATGTTTTTGTAGATGTTTTAATGTATAAGGCTTCACAAATATAACCAAGATGTTGTAATTTTAACTTTCAGAAGAGCAAAGGACTAAGAAAGACTTTTTTTTTCTATCATTTAGCAATGGGTTTGTTTTGATAGGGCTGAATGTTCGTTGACTTTTAATTTCTTAAATGCCTGATAGATAGTGGGCCACTCAAATTTCTAGGTTAAGTTGGGCGAATAGCCTGCTATGGTGTACTTTAGGCAGATTTATTCTTTCTCAACAGGAAACTAGTTAAACAATCTACTTCCTCTGTTTTATGACAGCAGGCTATTTTCTTTTCTTCTGTTAGGCAGCCAGGCCTAAGCTTTCTTGATTGAAATTCACTGGTATATGCAAAACATCTGTGTGTGGGGATGCTCTTATGGGGGTACTCTCAGAGGTTCAAGGAAAAAAAACAGTGATGCATTTTTATATCAGTCAGTCGTGACTGATGTGCTGAGGAGCTGCAAGCTGTGTGTTTCTTGCTGTAGAGATATCTCTTTCTGAGATAAGATGGTGGCTTTCCTTTTGAGCTGCATCAGCATTTTGCTGTTGCATCTGGTGCAACATGGACAATCTTTAATACCTGATGCAGAACTGTAAATGCTAGGTCGGACTAAAAAAGATCTTAAAAGTACAGACTGAAATTTTAAAACGCCATATGTATGATGATGTTCATGTTGCTAGCACTGAATAGAAGGGGAAATAACTTTATCTGGTCTTTTTATTGTGTTAGCTAAGCACTTAGAAGGAAAATCAAACTAAAAATATTCTAAGTGAAAAATGTAATCAGTTTAAAGTAGTCTGGATCTCCTGCTGATGTAGCAGCTTTTTAGTTTTATCTTTGCTCAATGTTAACTTCATGGACTGGAATGCACCAATTTTTATGCAGTGTTCTTATTGGATTTTTCTAGTCATGGGTCACTTGATAATAATTAGCAAGTCCTTGCTTTGAGACAATTAGAAAATAAATGGTGTTCTTTATTACCGTTGTTCTTGGCTTCTGGAATATTTGTATCTTACATGATTGAAAGATTGTGTTTGATATTGACCATTGCTAGGCCTTAGCATCTGGAATTCTGACTTTTCAGTCAGGTTCCTCTGTTGCATGTTGCAACATTTACTTGGAATTTGCTGAGTGAGTGCAAGAGAAGAGTTCAAGTGAAGAGGTAGCATAAGCATGATGTAAGGGTAGTAGAACTGGTCAGCAATTGAAGACATAACAGCATTTCTTTGGTCATGTTAAAGGGGTTTTTTTGCAAAAAGAACACCTGTGGCTTCCTATTTTGTGGAATTGAAATAACATTTCACTGACTATCAACAATATTTCAGTATGTGTTAAGATTTTGCATTATTAAAGCACAGGTGTGATTAAAGTAAATAACAATAGCTGAAATTTATTCATCATCCACAGAAGATGCCCTTTTTGTAATCGAAACTATCCAGAGTGGTAGGCGCTGTGCTGCCTTTAGAAAGATGAACTTGGCAAATTCAGCACTGAATTCTCTATGAAACAAAGATATTTGCAGGTATTTGTCAGACCCTGAAACACTCTAGAAGTTCTGTTTCTATTCAAAATATTTTTCAGTTTCATTAGAACATGAGTAGATAAGCTGATCAAACCTTTTTATTTGAGGATAAACAATATGAGTGGCTCAATTTTCTTCTATGTCAGTTAGGTCATAATAATTCTGGAAATAAAGACATCATTTAGCAAAAGTCTCTCCCAATTAAGACACATTTCTAACTTTTGATCTATTTTTTTTTTCATATCAAGCATGAGATTAAAGCTTTTGCTGCATGGAAGTAATTTTGCACGTTTGTAGCACTTAATTTTTTGTAGTGTTATTACCCACTTTTTGGGGGGTAATATAAGCATTGTCAGGGGTGCAAGCTTTCCCCAGGGGAGAGCCCCAGGCAGGCAGGTAGTAGGTAGCTTTTGCTTATTCTTGCAGAGGGAGGCTTGCATCACATGTCAGACTGGAACTTGAGAGAGAAAGGTGTCTAACCTTTTAGGACTGTAAATAACAGGGAGTACAGGAAGCAGTTAATGGAAGGCCTTTGATGTTAATGAAGCATAATTTTGATGGGTAGCAGCAGCAACAAATTAAATGCCTGTAATGGTCTGTGTATTATTAGTGCCAGTTACCCATCAAGGTTAATCATTCTGAAGGTGCTACAGGTATGGCAGGATTCTGGGTTGGGTCTGTATTGATGCTTTATGCAAATATTTATATTAGCGTTTCTAACATACAGTGATTGCCTTGCTGATGGGACAGACTATTGCAAGGGTATGTTTGGTTCACAGTAGAAGAGTCTTCTGAAATATTTATTACCTGCATATTTAACCTGGGTTTCTTTGTGTCTCACCACATACCTTTAATAGCAAAAATTCACTCTTTTTTTGCTATTCACACAGTATATTTGTGTTGTAATAAAAATCTTGTTTAAACTATCTGGATCCTAGTGAAGCAAAACCTGTCATTTTTAGAGAAGATAGCAGGAAAGAGGTGGGGATTTGTTCTTTAAAACTGTAGTTTTTTCTGTCATTGCTTGATATTTTTTGTGTGCCAGAAACTTGATTATATATTTTAAAAAGAGTATCTTCTTTTGGTTATCTAATGTCACGTAGGCTCACGGCCTAGTTTACTGTACACTTGACCCTGGACCCCAGTACCATGCATCTTACAGTCTTCCAAGGGGAATAAAATGCTAATGAATTGCAGTTTATTTCAAAGTGGTAAGACTTTTAACGAACTACAGGAAAAACACCTTGCTGTTTGTTAGACACAAATGTTTTCAGAATAGCCTGTCAAATATTTAATGAAGTTATGAGTCTAAAAAAAACCCTCAGTGCCGAACATTGAGGATTGTTGAATAATACTTAACAATCCCAGTTTACTGAATCTCTTGTCTAATTCCTTTTTATCCTGAATTTATCCTGTTATTTTTTTAGTAAGTTTTGGCATCTTTCTGAGTTCTGTCTCTTTTTTTAAAATTTTCCTCCTCTCCTTTCTGCCATATACCAAGAAACATTAAAAGAAGCCTGTCTCTCTGGTGTTTGGTTGAACTGGATAGTGAAAAAGATGAAAGTTCTAAATGAGGGCTTTTGTCTTTCATTGCCTTCTCTTTCTCCTGTTCTTAGGCACCTAACAATTTGGAAGCCCACAAGTTAGCTCATTCTACTGAATGTAGAGGACAAAGTTCTTTTTCTTTACATGGCCGTGTTTTCACAAAAGTTGTAGGAGCTTCTGTATCTAAGAGGACCAAGCTGCTCAGTCAGCTTTGGTTGGAAACAGGCATCGGGCTTGGAATTTACCAGTAATGTGGTTGAAGCAGTCTTGTGTATGCAGTTTTTCTCAGTGTAGCTTTCTTAAGCCATGGTTTCCTGATTGCTTCATGCTGATATGAGAGCTGGCTGGAAGGGATGCTCAAACTTGAGTGCCTTCAGTTTGAGTAGGGTGTTGGAAATGTAATTAAAGATGGCTTGACTTCCCTCTTTTTTTTTCTTTTCTTTCTATCCTTCCTGCCCAATCTCTTGTGAAATGGTCTGTAGTAATCAATTCCCTCATTTTCTTCAGTTGCTTCAACAGGAGTGTGGTGTAGGGAAAGGGGGAGTAATTTATCCTTTCAGCAGTAGCCTGTAGATAGTTCAGATCAAAGTGATTGTGTAAATGCCAGTAGAGTCATCAAGGGAATAAATGACAGATCAACACTTGGGAATAACATTTTTGAGGTTGTGTGTGTTCCATTTGGCATGATAGTCTTCAGTAACATTCTAATCTTTAAAAGGTTTCTCCCAAACCAGGGAATTTTCTGCTCTCTTTGTTTGTACTATGAGTTGCTCATCTTACTTGAGTTCAAGGACTTTCTGCTGTGTGTGAGTGTGTGGGCCAGCAGATAGAATGAGGTAGCTCATGGTACTGTTCTATTCATCCCATTGTAGAACTACAAGTGGGTTATAGCAGTTTTTAAAAAATGTTAATTTGTAGATGTCTGTGCTGGAAATAGATTGTATTTTTACCCAAATGGTAATGGATTTGCTTTTTTAGTTATGCCTGTCTAGTTTCTTTAGGGTATTTTTGAGCTGTACTTTAATATTAGAGTTGTTTAGAAAACCAGTCTTTTTCAAAGGCAAATGTGCACGTTGTTTCTTCTCAGCAACTGCCACATGGTTTTCTGTAATTGTTCTCTTCTGAAGAGAAAATATATGGACAAAAATTTCTCTTGAGGGGACTGCAATGAGACCTTTAAATTTTATCTTGCACAACACATAGTCATTTGTGTTGGAAAAGTCTGTGGAAGGAAGAGAGCAACAAGTCTTTAGCTTTGAATAGTTCTGAAAGTTTGTCTTGACCCAAAGAGGTTTTTTTTATCTTGAGCAATCTCAGTAGTACAGCTTGCAGGTCTACTTGGACCTTTCTGATTTGATGACTGTGTGTTTGGTGTTAACTTAAGGCTTGCACCAGCAGGGATCGCAGCTGTTTGGATTTTCAAGGTCAGTGGAAGACTCCCCTTAGGTAAATGATTAATGAAACATTTGAACTTGCAAAATAAAAGTGAGTATGGGGTGAGGGTATTGCAAATTCTTAAACATCAACAAGAGTATATAAAAATATTTGCAGTTGGGACATACTAGTCTAAAGGTTCAGTAAAGAGCTTCCAGCCTTTAATTTTTGGGAGCTCTTTTGGAAGATGATAATAGACAATCATTGTGAGTTGTCACTTATAAAATGGATATCTGTTTGGATATTTATTTTGTGTAGTTAAAAAATAAAAGGTTAACTTAAGGTCTTCTACCATGTATGGATAGCTGAATTGGCAGTAGTTGCCTTTTAAAGCATATAGGGGAGCATGAAATGACTTCCTGGAGAGCAAGTAATGTATTGCAGGCTACATTTTAAGGATGTTGATTATACATTTTGTCTAGATTTGGGTTTGCTGAAGTTAGACCTGTGGAATTGGAAATAGAGGAAGGATAGAACTGTCACCAACAGGAGAGACTACTGGTCTTAAAAAGGCTTTGGAAGATGGAAAGGTTCCCCTGGTTTTCTTTAACACAGTTTTGCTGTGTTAAAGGAAGTGCTTCCTTTTTTAAGGCAGGAGTTGGGATATTGTCCAGGTTGCTATTGCACTAGTGCCTTAAAAAAAATAAATAAAAAAAAGCTTTTCTACAACTGTTCTAAGAAAAGGTGTAGCATAAGACAGTGATTTTGATGCAGTAGAATTGAATAATGACTATTTGTTTGCTTTCCCAGTTTAAAAATTACATCTAAGACTTTGCAGCATCCAAAACGGTGTGAAAAGAAAACGGTCTTGATCCAAGCTTAGTGGAGTGAATGCTGTGGATTCTCATTCACAGAAGTGCTGGGGCGGGGGGGGGCAAGTGGCCCTAGCCAAAGAGAGCATCGCTCAGGAACTTCATTAACTTTACAGCTATTTATCACACTTATCTTTTATAAGCTGAGCAGCTTTCCAAGCTGTTGTCCTCTGCTTTGAGTGCATTGTGTTTCTGGGCTCACATGATGCTGTTGCTGTGATATGGTTGTTGTCAAATGTGGAGCTTCTCATTTGAACACTGCGGCATAACTTAGGACAGTTTGGTTCATAATTGCTCTTAAGGGTGTTAAGAGTTGTTAATTTTTCCTCTGTGTGTTCATTTGTTTTAACAGCAGGTCCCAGAGGAGAGCACATAGGATGTAGTGTCCAGATAAGTTTGCGACAGTATCTGTAAAGGGAAAGGATGTGAGGGCGCTGTTAAGAGTTGAGGATTGTGCATCCTGCAGTAAGCCTCTTCTCATTTTATTTGTTATTTGGTAGTAACAGACAAAGGGACTGTAATTGCCTAAGTGTGTGGTTTCAGTGGGAAAGGTGATAAAATGTTTGCAGAATGTGTAATAGTCTGTTAATAGATGCAGCTTTCCTAGACAGAGGGGGAGAGATAACAGGATCCTCCCAGATTTCTTTGCACAGGAGGGAGTAAAGCCCATGTTTATAGCTTTGATGTCAGCTCTGTGTGTGTGTTTGAAACTGTCTCTTTCTCAGTCACCTTTCTCTGCTTTGGTATCCAGGCTGTTTTGGTGTTCATCTGTTTCTCTAGATAAGCACCTACAGATGCAGGAGGCAAACCAGATTTGTTCCAGTAATTACAGGTGATCCTGACTGGCCATAGGAGGAATGCAGTGTTAAGTTGGTGTGAGATAAGGGGAAATTATGTGCCTTTATCTGAAGGAGAGGTGTATGCCTGAAAAAAAAAAAAAAATTAGTCAGCAATGGGATTAGTCCAAGACTGGATTTGCAGCAGTTTATCTAGGAGTAGTATTCTTCAGTAACTGATGTGAAAGTTCAAGTGTGGTTTGAGAAAACTGCAGGTTTAGGTTAATTATTGTTCTGTGAATTAGAAGGCTGTACAGTCACTACTCTGTCACTTTGAATTTTTGAATAAGTGCCATTTAGATTGGCAGGGTTCATCGCATAGATTTGGATTGATCCTGCTGTCAGATGGATGTTCCTCAACTCCAGGTGGAGTTTCGCAGCGGGTATTTGAGAGCTGCTGCATGACTGCTAGCACCACAGTCAGAGAAGTGGCAATAGAAAAGCAAATGCATAAAAGTAATGTCAGCAGTTGATAACACTACTGGGGGGAGTGGGCTGCAGAACTGTTTATTGCTTAAATTAATTACTGAGATATGACAGCCTGTTTTCTTCTGTGATTATTAGAAATACTTATTGCTAAAGAAACAAGTTATAGAGTTACAGGCTTGCATCTTTCCACTTCTGAATTCATGATGTGTGAACTTCATGTTTTGAAGGAGTTCTATGTAAAAGCACTGAGAACTGTATTTCTACCTTTTCCCTTCAAAAAAAAATAGTCTTGAATTCTCCTAAATAATACTACTTCTGGTTTAAAATGTTCTATATGAAAAACAGATTGTAAATAATTTTTGAAATATTTACTAGCTCTTATACAAAGAACACTGCAAGCCTGTTTGTTTGGAGTTTTTTGTACCTTTTTATTATATATTGTTAACTCTTAGCAGTGGCTTTTTGAAGCATGCAAGAAGCTGTTCACAGATGTTGGCATAGAAGGTGGAAGAGGGTTGCCTTGTTGCTTGTAATGCAAACCCTTCTCCAGAAGTAAATGGAAATACTTAAAGCCATGGAAATAGATTTACTACAAGCTTAAGATGTTTTTTGGATTATAAATAAAACCCAGAATCTCTGGGCCTGTGTTTCTGTTGGTATTTATGACCTTAGTCTAAACCTGAATAGGTATTTTGCCTGAAAAGCAGAAGAAAAAAGTTTGCAACACTTTAACTCCCAGTTGTGAATAGTTTGTATTTAACAGAAGAAAAATAATCTCAAGACCGGTAATTTCCCCATTAGGTTTGGAGAGCTGAGATGATGCCTTGAAGTGTGAACTGTGCTTTCTGGGAGCTATTGCTCCCAGCAGTTGTTACCTAGTTGTCTAGACTAGGGTTTGGGGATTTTGTTTGGGTTTGGGGGGATTTAATCAAAAGGCCTGACTTGTTTGGGGGATGCCTTTGGAGTTCATGCATATTTGAAACGCAGCCGTCTGTATTTGCTGTCCTTGAGTGTAAGTCAAGTGTAGTGGACATTTCCTCCAACAGCTTGAAGAGGCTGTAGGCCATGTGTTGCTTGTAGTAACAAGGACCATGTGTCCTTGTGAATCCTTGGCATTTTTAATCAATTTTTCAAGGACTCCCGCTGCTTCCTCACAGATATTAATGAGGGTTAAATAAATATGTAAATCCAGTTGTTAAATACTCTTACATGATAAGGCTAAGGTGATTCAGGCTTTGAAAACATCCTAGCTATAAAACTGGAGTTCTATGTAAGAAAAGCTGTAGTTTGATGTAAATTGGTCATAAGGGCTCTTAGTAGGGGTTCTAAATGCTATGGGCACACCACAAAATACTATTCTGGTATATGCAACAAAAATGTCAGTGTTTCAGAAATCTGACTAATGAAACTATAGAAGTGGGCTTTAGGTTGATTCTAACTTCATCTGACAGGTAATATGACAGGATTTTGTGCTCATTTTTGTTCTAGATATGTTGGTTGATTCAGTAATGGTTGGTATTATTAATAATTGATCTGAAGATGTGTTCATTTGGTATTTTTACCCCTTGACAGTTTGCCAGTAGCACTCCCTTGAGCATTCTGCCAAACCAGGGCAATGACTTCACTTGCATGCCAGCATCTCCTTTTGCTGCATTAGTACGCTTAGACATCTTCTAATGAGAATTGGAAGGGCATGTGGCATCAGATTGAGGACAGCAGCTTTAAGTGATCACAGGGACAATTTGGTCTGTGTTTTTCTTTTGGTATTTGACGTCTCTCTTTATACCAAACAGATCTGAGGAAACCCAGCAATTGCTTGGTTGCCAGCACTCGCATGAGAGTCACAAGTCAGTGAAAAGCCAGTAGCTTCTTGTAAATTTGCACTATACTGCACTGTATTTTCAATGGCAATACATGGTACCTTGAAGCAGACTTTAAGGTAATAATTAAAACTTACGTTTCCATGACTTGGAGTTTCCAAGCTAGTCTTTACAGATAAGCAAGATAGATAAATTCTAACAAAGTGGCCTGATTACTGTGGAGAGAAAATGTGAGTGCTTGAACTGTGTCTGTCTTTCCCCAGTCTTAACCCTGTTTGTGACACATTTGCAGCTTTGGTTGGTCACCCTTGCTGGACTACTCTTGCCAGCTGCTTGACTCTAAAACCAGCAGAAAACTTGGTTAGGACTGGTCTGCCAGTTCTATCCACCTTGCAGGGTACTGAAATCATTTTTTCTGGAAATGCCAGAGGAGGGGGCAAACTTTCAGAGGAAACACGAGGGTGGGGAGTAAAGAAAACAGGTGATTGCTTTTCTCCGGCAGCATGACTTTGGAGCTGTTACCTCTGGAAGTGAAGCCAAGCTGTAATAGGAGGCCATGGTTAATGTAGTCAGGTTAGACTCTGAGTAACAGAGGGAACCTCTCTATTCCTGTGTTATGCTGAGTATCCTTAAGATACAGAACTTTACTTACTGAAGACAACTGCAAGGAGTTCTTGTGGCCATTGTACTCGTGTGCTGCAGCTGGCCAACTCTCCTGATGCAGGTAGTTAACTTATTATGGAAAAAAAATCTAAAAGTTCTTGTGTCTGTTCTCCTGCTACTCCTACACTTGCTGCTGGAAGTGTTAGATCATGCTTAAGAAAAACAACTGACCAACAAAAAAAAAAAACTAAGCAATAATAAAATGTTTAGGGGAATGCATTTTGTTTGCACTGGGTTCCCTTCAGTGATCCAGTAAACTGGTTGCTACAACTGAGGTGTAGCACAGATATGAGAACTCTGTTTTGACTTTCCAGTGTAATTCAATTACCAGGAACCAGTGCCATGGTTATGCTTGTTGCAAAGTTCTTCCGCTTGGAGTCAACAGTAATGACCAGGCCTTAGGATTAACACATATTGGATTTCATTAAAGCATTCCCCCCTTTTTTTTCTTCACCATGCTACTGACTTAAAGCAGATATTATTAAAAGAATTGGTTTAGAAACAGGATGCAAGTGTGGAAGTACTACGAGAACAGTGACCTGCATCCTGAGGCTGTTGGTGAATTCTGTTAGTTCCTATTTATGATGGTGGCCACAAAAAGTAAGATTTTACCTTAATGGCACACCTAATTTCTGTGTTGCTTACAAGTACATCTGGAAGGAATATGAATAAGGGCCCAGAGTGGGTTTCTTTATTTACTAGTTCAAGTTTCATTGTTCCAAAGAAACCATGTAGGTAGTTTGTGGTTCTGTTGCAGTAATTTAGCTATCAAGCTGGTATTGGAATGACCTACAACCTCCACAGTTGCTCAGAAAAAATGTTTGCTTGTCATAGCACAGGGGTTCTTACCCAGTTGCTTCACCTGGCTCATTTGCACAGTTGAGACAGTTTGTAAAACTAGAAAAAGATTTTGCATCTTTTGTGGCAGTTTCATTGTAATGCTATTGTTGAAATAGCCAATTAGCTTTGTTTATCACAATGTGGACCCTGAAGAAGAGGAAGATGCTGTGAATGTTGCCAGCAGTAAAGTGTGCTGTAGTTCCTCATATTTGGAGGGGGTGGGAGGGGGAATCTGTTTATTCTTTGTAGAAATGGAGTAGGGAAAGGCTCTGTTCTTCTAAGTGGGTTTCCCTTACAACCCAGAGAAGAGAACAGGCAGAAACCTGAACCTATGTTCGCTATATTAAGCCATTTAAAACCAGACATGCACACTTTAATTCAGCTTTCTTTTGTCTGATAATTGACTTTGATCTTAGCCATTACATTTTGAAAATCCCTCACTTCAACAGTAAAAGGAGAGCTTCCAGATATGAAATTTTAAAAAGTCATTCTACTTGAGGTCTGTGTTTGTTCCTTTTTAGTAATTAAAACACATGTGCTAAAATTTAAGTATGCCTAGGCCTTACTAGAGTTCTCTTCCCTGAGAGAAGTCTGCCCAAGATCCTGACAGTTGTAATCGAAGCTTGACCCTTTGGTTGTATGTTGCTCAGAAGTTTACCAGGGCTCTGGAGTTTTCTGCTGGTTTTGTCCTTTGGGTTAAGCATCACAGAGAACAGTATGACAGAGGACTTTGTATCATGTACATTTTATTTTAACTTCAGCACATCTAACTAAGTGCGGCCAGGAGTTCTGGTTATGTTTAGATTTTGCAGGGAATGAGATTAGGTACAGAAGTGCTTTTTAGAAGCAGTATCAGTGAATAATTTAGAACCCTAATTTTCTTATAAAAATCTTGGCTCTTGCATGTCCAATTTTGAATCACATCTTGGCCCAGGAGTATGCCAGCTTTTCCTGTTACCATACCTGGAGTGTGAGGTTATCTTGACTGTGAAGTAGGGAATGCCTAGAGATATTGTGGCTTCTAAGCTGGCATTGAAAGGCTTTTTTCTTCTGAACTATTGAAAACCAATTCATTTGGGGTATAATCTTAGCCATTGTAATCTCTTAAGCATGTTTCTGTAGCTTGTACCGTGGGGTGGGTTTTGGCCGTTTAGGTCCATAATTTCCGGCCATAATAAGCCGTCTATAATTTCTAGTTCATACACTGAACATCTGGTGAGGATGAAAAATTCTGACATGGTCATTAGTGTGTGTTGGTAGCCTAAATAGGAGCTTAGCAGTGAATCAAGGTAAAAGACAGCAAGACAGACATATTGTCAGAGGGAGTGGGGAGAAGAGTCAAATGAAATAATGCAAACATAGGGGGATGAGAGGAGACATAAATTCTGTGAAATCTGTGAAACAATCATGTAGTGAATTGCCAGTGAAGGGCCACTAAAATACTTTACCTTGTGCAGTTCTTCTAGAAAGCCAGGACTGATCATTTGTTTTCTGTGAAATACATACCGTGTTTAAAACAGAAGAGATCTAAGATGCCAACATAGGAAGGGGAGGTGTAATTTCCAAGCAGACAATTTCCTAGTGACTGCTAGTGAGAAGGGCACAGATCTGTGCTTTTGTAAATGGGAATACTGGTACTATGATGGCTTGTGAAGACTTCTTTTGAAATAAACGTGACCTGAATCTAGTTTTTGCTCTCAGAGAGGAAAATAATCCTCATTGCAGGCATGAACTGCAGTTTTGTTAGTAGAATCATCATTGTTTTGGTTGTTGAAGAACAAGGGATGCTGGAAGTAAGCAGTTGCAGGTGTTCCAAAGAAACTGGATTTCTGCTTGGAATGCCCAAACGCTTAGTAGTCAGATATATGAATGAGAGATTTGGGCATGCAGAAGTTTCCTTCGTGTTGCAGTCTGCTTATGCAGTACAGGTTTGAAGCCACACTTAAAACACTACAGGCAGTTTATGAAAGAGCTCGATTTTTGTTGTTTTTTTGCTTTTTGGTTGGAGTTTTGTTTTAGCTGCTTGACTTTTTAATTTTTTTTTAAATATTAGGGAGATCCTGTAGCTCATTATCACAGAGTTGGTGAAATTTTCTAGTAGCTGAACTGTATCTGCTTATTATAATTTTTTAAAAATAAAAAGTCTGAAAGATCAATTTCTCCATCTGTAATGAAGAAAACAAGTCTTTTACAGTGACTGTTGTGTTTGAGAGAAAATAAATAATTATATTTTCAGGACCTGGAATTTTGATAACTGGATGAGGAAGATAGTTGGACTGTTCAACTGAAAAGTAGAGTTTGTCTTCTAAAGTGATTGAAATAGTGAATGTCACACTTCTCTGTTTCCAGCTCTAATTTCTGGTTTGGTTTAGCCATTGTTTAAAAGAAAGAATAAAATATCAGCTCCTATTTAAGATGTCGTGAGTCAAAGCTTAAGGATCAGAAGCTAAAATATTTTTATAAGAAGACTGAAGCAATATATATCTGCCATGAAAATAATAAACTGAGATGAAGTTGGTATAGAACTCCTCTGCCCCTGTGTTCGGTACTGGTGAGGCTACACCTCAAGTCCTGGGTTAATATTTGGACTTCTCAGTACCAAAAGGGCATTGAAGTCTTGGAGCGTGTGCAAAGAAGGGCAGGGAAGCTGGTGAAGGATTTGGAGCACACATCTGGTGCATTTGAGCATCAGAGTGTCTGAGGGAGCTGGGTGGAGAAAAGGAGGTTCAAGGTATTAGAAAAGACGCTTGTTGCCCGGCGAGAGGGATGACCTGAAGATCAGGATCCTCTAGAACACGTGGTTTATTGGTCGTGGAAATGCAGCCTGACTAGGGAAGAGGGTCCAGGGATCCAGTGCAGAGTCCAAGGGAAGGCAGGAAAAAGAGGCAAAGAGAGGGAACTCTCTGTTACATTCCATTTTAACCCCTTCTATCGTGAATATGCTAATGAACATTAACCAATCACCTCTAGATACAAAACCTACAGAATCTACATACAGCCTATGGGAGCTACAACATTATAATACTACTCTACATACCAAAACTTGTGAAACCCACCTTATCTCTGATACCTGAGAAGGCGCAGCCTTTCATTCCTCCTTTTGTCTTGTCAGGGGTGTCACTGACCCACCCAGCCAAGGCCTTTCAGCTGCTTAATCACCTTCTTCCTGTCCCATGCTCAAAGCTCAAACTTTGCTTTTAGCTCTATCCCTCTTGTGGGTTTCATAGTTTTAGAGTCTTTTACTATTAAATTATCTCTACAAGGCCTAGCTACTTCATCCTCCCCAACATCTCCCCCGTTCTGTTGAATCACTAAGATACTGGAAACTGTCTTATTCATTACTCCTTTCACACAATGAAGTATACAGGGAACTGCTAATAAAATAACAACTATAACTATTAGAATAATTAAACCTATTTTACAAAGTTCCTTTAGCCAAGGTGCAAAGCTCAAATTGTCAAAGAAATTGTCTAGCCATGATGGGCTATCTTTAGTAATTTGGTTGGCTAGATCTCTTAAGTCTTGTAACTGTTTTTGGATGGAAATAGAATGATCAGATAGGTTCATGCAACATAACCCTTCAAAATCCTCACATCTATACCCATGGACTAACAAAAGGTAGTCAAGTAGGACCTGAGGGATAGTAATAATATGGCCAGTATTTGTTTAAGGTAACGTTTTCAAAGCCTTTTGGAAGGGGCACACCATCTAGGCAGGTTGAAAAGGGTGTTATGCTGTTAGATAAGCAGATTGTGTCAGCAGGCTTGGCTAAAGCAACCCAGACATTTGTCTTTGGTTGACTTACAGGTAAAGCCTCGCTATAAAAACAAAAACAAAGGGGTAAAAACAACATGCATTTGTATAAATAATAACAGTCCATTTGCTTTTTGAGCTTCTTTTGGCAGACCATCTTGTCCTGATGATTCTGTGCCGTTCAGGTCTGGGTGCTTGTTTTTTGGCTTCTACTTGCAGGGTCGCTGACTGGTGTGGGGGCTTCGGAGGACTTTGAGGCGTGGTATGGTCTCACGTTCTTGGCTGGCAGCCACTTGAGTTCTTTACCTGTGGAAACACATGCAAACCCTTTCCCCCATGTTATAAGACTGTATGGTCCTTCTATTTGCCCTGATTCTAAATTTTTAATTAAAACTGGGGGGTTTTCTTTTAGCTTTGCTCTTTTGTTGTTTAAGAAGTGCCTGTAAATAGGGGGATCAGGCTCTTCCGCAGAGCTGTTCAAAAAATTGTAAACATACAGGGCTTTGTTTAACCTTCTTTGAGGTGTAGCCTGGGCATCTCCCCCTTTTTGTTGGTCTAAGATGCGTTTTAGGGTCTGGTGTGTTCTTTCTATCATCCCTTGACTTGTAGGAGAGTAAGGAATGCCAAATGTGTGGCGAACACCCCAGTCATTCAAAAATGTAGCTAATTCTTTTGAGACATATGAAGGACCATTATCAGTCTTGATTTCCTGGGGAATACCTAAGTAGGAGAATGCTTGTGAAAAGTGTTGGCAAACATGCTTGGCTGTTTCTCCTGTATGTACAGATGCAAAAACCGCATTTGAAAATGTATCAACAGAGACATGAATGTTTTTAAATTTCCCAAAAGAAGGGTACTTTGTAATATCTGTTTGCCACTTTTGCAAGCTCTCCAACCCTCGTGGGTTGGTAGCTCCTGAAGAGGCGAGAGGCTGAACAAGCTGGCAGTCTGGGCAAGCCCGCACAATATTTTGTGCTTGCTCTAGGGTAATGTGAAAATCCCGTCGGATTGCTTGTGCATTCTGGTGAAAAAATGCATGGCTCAATTTAGCTTGTTCTATGGTGTTAGGTAAGGTAGTTGCAGCAAGCACCGAGGTGGGATTCTCAATGCCCGCTACAACTTCCTCATCAGAATGCTGATGATTATCAGTTGCTGATGCCAGTGTGTCAGCTCGTGCATTTCCTTCTGCCATAAATCCTGGAAGGTCCGAGTGAGCTCTAATGTGGGAAACAAAATAAGGATTAGCTCTGTGTGATAAGATTTGATAGAGACAGGTTAGCCAAAGACACAATTTGTCATTGCTCACATCCTTTAGAACAGATCCTTCTATTCTCTTAATAATATTAGCAACATAAGCCGAATCGGTGATTAGGTTGAAAGGTTCTGGAAAGAGCTGAAAAGCTCTTACCACTGCTGCTAGTTCAACAATCTGAGGAGAACCTTCAACTTTTTGAACATCTTGTTCCCAGGTCTTAGTATCTCTGTTTAGCCATGTAACTACTGAATTGTGTGTTCGTCCTGACCCATCAGTGAAAATAGTAACTGCATCTAAAGGTTCTTCACTGATCAGGGGTCTTTCTTTGTAACTTAATTGAGCTTTAATAATTTTGTGTGATGGATAATGAATAGAACAGGTGCCTGGGAAACCAAGCAAGGCATACAGCAAGTCTTCCGATTTTTGCATTGCCCAATCAAAGTAGGTTTTAATCATGGGTAGGTAAATAATTGCAAATTCACGACCTGCTATTGAAAGGAGCCTTGCTCTGCCTTTGATGATAATTTGAGACATCATTTCTAAAGGTGTGAGAATTGTTTTTGGCGACCTGTAAGAGAGAAAAACCCATTCAATTATTAACAGTGGATCTTTTTGAGAGGAATCCCATTGGAAAATGAGGCCACACAGTCTCAGTTTTTCTCCTAGAACTGCAAGGAAAAAGGGTTTGTCAGGAATACAGCGATGTGCTTGCCTGTTCTGCAAAGCATTAGTAATTTTTTCTAAGGCTTTGCAAGCTTCAGGAGTGAGAGATCTAGGGGATTTAATGTTACTGTCCCCTCTTAACAAATCAAAGAGTGGAGCAAGTTCATCTGCAGTGATTCCTAACACAGGTCTGACCCAATTAATTTCCCCCAAGAGCTGCTGCAAGTCATGTAAAGTGTGAACATTAGTCCGGATTTGTATTTTCTGAGGCACAATAGATTCTTCAGTTAGCTTCCAACCTAGATACTTCCAAGGTGCAGTCTCTTGTATTTTTGATTCAGAGATCACCAGTCCAGCCTTTTTTATCTCAGTGATAACACTGTCTTGAGTCTCTTTCAGTTGTTGTTGTGTTGGTGCCGCAATGAGGAGATCATCCATGTAATGGAGAATAACTGATCGTGGGAACTGCTTGCGGACTGGGGACAATGCACAGGCTACAAAATACTGGCAAATAGTAGGCGAATTTTTCATACCCTGAGGCAAATAAAGCCAATGATACCTTTGAAGTGGCTCTTGCAGGTTTGTACTTGGAACAGAAAAGGCAAAACGAGGTGCGTCGTCTGGATGCAATGGGATACTGAAGAAACAGTCTTTTAGATCGATGATGACAAGTGGCCAGCTTCTTGGGATCATGGAAAGGTTAGGCAGGCCAGGCTGGAGAGGACCCATGTCTTCAATCACTTCATTAATTTTTCTGAGATCCTGTAGCAATCGCCAGGTGTCCGAAGTTTTCTTATGGATTACAAACACCGGTGAATTCCAAGGGCTGTTAGAGGGTGTAATGTGGCCTTTTTGTAGTTGTTCAGCTACTAGTTTTCTTAGGGCACTCAGCTTATTATCTGGCAGGGGCCACTGATCGACCCAGACAGGGGTGTCTGTTTTCCAGGTCAGTTTTAAGGTGCTGAGTGCTTCAGTGGCCCCTACGAAAAATCCAGTTCAATTTTGGCTCCCCATTCAGAAAGGACATCTCTTCCCCACACTGTGATGGGTTTCTGTACTACGTAGGGACGGATCAATGCCTTTCTCCCATGCGGTCCTGTGACACTGATCACAGATTCGCTTTGCAGGCATGGAGTGACACCTCCGATACCTGTGAGAGAGCCTGAGGGAATTATTAATTTCCAATCTTTTGGCCAGCTATAATAAGACAATACGGAAACATCGGCCCCCGTGTCAATCATCCCCTTTATATGAATTCGAATATTACCATTTGATAATTCACAGGTTAGCATTGGTCTTTGTTTACTTATGTGCTGAACCCATAGAACCTCAGGATTTTTCTGAGTGACTGAAGAGCAGTGCGGTGGCATTTGTTCTGCAGTCTCCATAGGCAGTGCTATGGCCACGGCTATAGGGGTGTTAGGTGGGATATGCAGTGGAGGGTAGCAGGCATTAGCTAGCACAAACAGTTCTTCATTACAGCTAGCAGATATTACACAAGGCAGAACAAGCAGTCCTAGTATGCCATTACTTTCTTTACCAATAACTAAAAAGTCTTGTTTATATTGTGAAGTCCCAGTAACCCCTGTGGGAATAGAGTTGTACCCACTGTCTTTTAAAAATGTTGTTGGCTTGGAGGATGCCAGAGTGCACCAGGACCCAGGGGGTAACAGGCTTGGGTTATTACTTGGGGTGCTGCTGGTGATGGAGTGGAAAGCTGAGGTCCCGAGATATTCGCAGATTTTATTTGGGGTGCTTGGGGCACCATAATTTTCTTCACGCGATGGTGCTTCGCGCTGGCATACGAGTTTTTTGGAATATTGTTTATACCATCCTGATGTCTGACGCGACACTGCCAGGGGGGGTGCTTTCCCCTCCTGCAAATAGAGCAGAGGCCTGGGGCTTGTGCATCTGTCTTCTTTTCCGGGCAATCCCTCACCACATGGCCTGGTCTTCTGCAGAAAAAACAAGGTCCTGAGGCCACACCAGCTTGCATGACAGCCACGTTTTTGCTTTGTTGCTGGGAGTTTAAGTGCAGAGCAGCTAGGATCTCAGTAAGTTTCTGATCTCTAGCTTCTGCCTGCGCAGCTTGAGCAGCTGCTTGTGCCGTTTGGGCTGAGAGAGCTTTCTCAATTTTTTCTCCTAGCGTCTTTCCAAGTTCAGCTGCCTGGATGGTAGCCACTTGTTGTGGACTTCCAATTTTGTTACAGGCATCAATCATTTCGGGCACAGTGGGTCTCTCCTTTCCTAAGGTTTTGATAACTTTTTTACACTCAGGATTGGCATTATTTTCAATAATGTCTCTTACCATCAGTGGACGAGCTATGTCATCGCTGCATTGCCTTTCTGCAGCTTGGATTACACGATCTACAAATGTGGTAAAGGGTTCAGACAGTTCTTGGGTAACTAGATTATAAGCTTTTTCAAAGCTCCCTGCTGGCTGGATCTGCAAAAAAGCTCTGCGGGCCATTTTTTTAATGTCCTCTAGAGCTGTTCTTGGTAGTTTTACCTGATCATCATTGTGATCATCGGGGGGCTCACCGGATAGCTTGGACAAGGTAAGGGTACGAAGGTCTGCATCGGTGCTTTGCCTATAGGTTGCCAATATGCCAGTAAGCAGTCTTTTCCATTTGAGTTCCCACAGCATGTATTGTGAGTCTGTGAGAAGTATACTGGCGAGGTTTTTACAGTCATTTGGAGTGAGCGTATGTCCTTCTAGCGTACTCCTCAGCAACTGTTTGAAATATGGGGAACAAATTCCACTGTCCTTTATTGCCTTCCGCAACTCTTTTATTTCTTGGGAAGGAACAGGTGCCCATGTCGTAGGTCCCCCAGCCTGCTGACTGAATATTACAGGCATGACTAGGGGATCTAGATTCTCTTCTTTGCAAATTTGGCGTCTCACCTCGTGCCAGTCTGTTGCCTGAATATTGTTAAAACAGTTCTGGGGGTTGTCAAATTTTGGGATTGCTGCTGGCATGATTTCAAGGTGTGGTGTCTCATTTTGAACTGTGGGAGCTGTTCTGAGAGCTGGAGGGACTGTAGGGCCGCTGGGGAAGGTGTTTTGTGTCAGGAGAGTAGGACTTCGGGGTGCAGCTGGGCAAGCTGGGGAATACGGCGGCAAGTTGATGGCAGTTGGCTGGAGTGAAGGCAGCAGTGGTTGCTCTGGAGGGGCTGCGACAGGCTGTGGGATGGATGCAGCTTCAGAAAGGTGCTGTAAGGGTGTCCCGGTAGATGGAGCAGCAGGTGGGGGCTGAACGGTGGCAGCTGGGAGAAGCGACGGTGACGTAGAGATGCTTGGAGGAGGTGGACACAGCAACGAAGGCAGATCAGGTGTGGTAGTCAGGTGTGCAGGTGGCAGCGGTGCTGCTCGAGGTGCTGGAGCTTGGTACCCTTCCCTATCTCCCCCCGCTGCAGTATAGCAGAGCAGGGAGGAGGCAGGGAGGGGCTGTGGTACTGTTGCAGGAGGCTGTGCTGTTGTCATCTGATGCGGTGGACATTGATGCAGCTGGAACGGCACTTGTGGCACACTGTGATGTGTGGGTTGTGTCACCATGGTGGTCGGCTGGACAGGGGGTGCAGGCGATTTGACTTCCACCGGTGGCTGGACGAGATGTGGGGGAAGCGGCAACGGCAGTTGTCGTGATGTTGAGATTTGCTCAGATGGCGGCAGCTGTGGCAGCGTTGCAGCGGGCACATGGGCGGTGGGGAGATGCTGAAAGGGCACCATGGCAGGTGGTGGGCTGGCTGGTGGCTGTGCAGTGGTGACGGAATAGCTGGAGGCAGGTACTGGGGCTGAGCAGGTTGCTTGCATGGCATAAGAATGGTGCATTGCCGGGATGGAATCAGGTGCGGGGTCGAGGGGTGGTGCAGGGGTCCAGACGGGCGCAGCAGGGGCAGCAGGCACAGTACTCCGGGGAAGGCAGGGCTGGTGCATTGTCAGGTTCGGTAGTGTAGGTGGGCATGGGTGATGAGGCCAGGCTGGTGCCTTCCCCGGCACCGAGGGAGGCGTGGCTGCTGAACTCGGCGCGTTTTTCAAGACGCAGGTTGTCTCAGGGAAAAATAAATGTCGTGCAGGAGCAGCAGCAGCAGCTGCACCAGGCACAGAAGCCCAGGTAGCTGCTGCAGGGGAAGGGAGCCATCCTTTGTCTGGTGCTACATTGGTGTCGCAGGGGGTCTGGACGGGACTGAATGTGGCTTCGGGATGGATTGGGTTGGATAGTACAGGTATGGGGGGGGTAGTGGGGTTTGTAAAAGGGATAGGGTATTGGGAGGTGTGGGGTTGTGCCTTAGCAGGGGCTGGATGGGAGTGCAGGCTGACGTAGGTGGTGGGGGAGGCAGCAGCTGGCAGGCAGGGCAGGGTCGGGGGTGCTGGGGCAGTGTGCAGAGAGGGTCGGGTTGCGGTTGCTAGGGGCGGGGTAGGGGGCGGGGCGGGACGGGAGAGCAGGGCAGGGGTTGCTAGGGGCGGGGTAAGGGGCGGGATGGGACGGGAGAGCGGGGCAGGGGTTGCTAGGGGCGGGGTAAGGGGCGGGGCGGGACGGGAGAGCAGGGCGGGGGTTGCTAGGGGCGGGGTAAGGGGCGGGGCGGGACGGGAGAGCGGGGCAGGGGTTGCTAGGGGCGGGGTAAGGGGCGGGGCGGGACGGGAGAGCGGGGCAGGGGTTGCTAGGGGCAGGGTAAGGGGCGGGGCTGGCATAGGGGGTGGAGGAGCAGTGGTGGAGGGGCATGGAAACCGTACCAGGGAAGTTGTGGGCATAGGAGGGGCAATGGGCAGTCGTGGGGCGACAGGCACATGGCATGTAGGGGCGGGAGGCACGGTGAGGGGTGGGGGGGCGGCGGTGGGCGGGGAGGGGACGGCTTGGGGCTGGGATGGCACCGAGGGAGGCGACGGGGTCGAGGGGGTGAGGGGGGCGGGGGGAGGGGTCGCAGCTGGGGACAGGCTGGATGCATTTGCACATGAATGAAAGCCAGGATGGGCGATTAGGAGAGTCGGGGCAGAGCAGGGGGAGGGGGGGTGCGCAGGCATGGGTGCCTGTGTTGGGGGGGGCATAGGAGCGGGGAAGGGAGACGCCGGTACCGCGGGGGGAGGAGATGGCGGCGCGAGAGCGGGGGTCGGGAGGGGGGGTGAAACGGAGAGGGAATGCGACGCGTGGGACAGGGCTGGGGGGGAAGCGGCGTTCGCAGAGACAGCATGGACCGGCACAAGGGGAGCAGGGACAGGGGTCCCTGGAGGGGGGGAAGTCATTGCGGGGAGAGGAGAAGGGGGCACAGCGAGGGAAAGTGCCGCGGCAGCCGGGATCGGGGCGGAGGGAGCGTGCACGTGGACCGGAGGGACGGCGGGGCTCGGGGCCGCGGGGGGGGCTGCGGCCACGTGGCAGGGGGGCTGGGAGGGCACCGCAGCTGCCACGTGCTCTGGAGAGTGGCGGGGGGGAGGGGACGGGGCTGCATGCACTGGGGAAATAGAGGGAATGGACTCCGTGCACTGCGAAAGGATAGAAAAGAGCTGGACTAAAGCTCTACATGCGGGCAGATGTTCTGCAACAGCGATATTTCGATAGGAAATCTCATTAAAAAGCTTATTTCCCACTGATTCCCAAAAGTGACTCGTAAAAACAGTTGATCGATCAGCATTAGGAAAATTATTCAGAGTCCACGTTAAAAGACCCTTTAATTCCTGCTTGGGCAGAGAGATTGAATGAGCTTTTAGCAAATGCTTTAGCTGCTTGTAAAAATTTATATCTGAGGCAGAAAAACTGTGACCCATTTTTACAAAAGGTTTATACTTACCAGAAGTCAGTCGAGGAGGGAGGGAGAGAGAGAGAGACGTCCCAAAACAACTCCAACAAACGGTGCTGGCCAGGCACCACGTGTCCTCTCAGGGACACCAACAGATCCCTCGTCGTCGGGGATCCTTACAGGAGTTTTTCCACGAGCTCCTAAGCAGCTGCTACTTTGTAACAGCCTTGCAGGGCTCACCAACTGCTGTAGGTGCCTGAAAGCTTCGGCTGAATGTTGCTTTCAGCAACGACTCACCGGCTTCTGGCACCACCGCAGTCTGCGAATATTTTAAGAGCTCCAGGCAGAGCTTTTCCTTAGCTTGCCTGTGCTCGCCCGTATCAGGGAACCCCTCAGCTGTGCTTAAGGGTCCCTAGGGCTAAAAATATTTAAGCGCTTCAAGTCCTGGTGCTCTCAGCACTGGACATGCGCTCGGGAGTCTCTCGAGGTAAGGAAACAGTTTTCAGATTACCATAGACTAGGATGAGTCAGGCTGCTCCGGCGGTTTCCACGTTGGGCGCCAGATATTAGAAAAGACGCTTGTTGCCCGGCGAGAGGGATGACCTGAAGATCAGGATCCTCTAGAACACGTGGTTTATTGGTCGTGGAAATGCAGCCTGACTAGGGAAGAGGGTCCAGGGATCCAGTGCAGAGTCCAAGGGAAGGCAGGAAAAAGAGGCAAAGAGAGGGAACTCTCTGTTACATTCCATTTTAACCCCTTCTATCGTGAATATGCTAATGAACATTAACCAATCACCTCTAGATACAAAACCTACAGAATCTACATACAGCCTATGGGAGCTACAACATTATAATACTACTCTACATACCAAAACTTGTGAAACCCACCTTATCTCTGATACCTGAGAAGGCGCAGCCTTTCATTCCTCCTTTTGTCTTGTCAGGGGTGTCACTGACCCACCCAGCCAAGGCCTTTCAGCTGCTTAATCACCTTCTTCCTGTCCCATGCTCAAAGCTCAAACTTTGCTTTTAGCTCTATCCCTCTTGTGGGTTTCATAGTTTTAGAGTCTTTTACTATTAAATTATCTCTACAAGGCCTAGCTACTTCATCCTCCCCAACACAAGGGAAGACCTTTCACTGTGTACAACTGCCTGGAAGGAGGTTATAGGCAAGTGGCAGCTGCTTCTTCCAAGTATCAAGCAATGGGAGGAGGGGAAATTACCTCAGTTGTGCTAGGGGTGGTTTATACTGGATAGGAGGATAAATTTCTTCACAGGAAGGGTTGTTGAGTAGAGGAATGGGCTGCCCAGCGAAGGGGTCAAGACGCCATCTGTGGGTCAATTTAAGACATGGAGATGTGGTGCTTAGGGATGTGGTTTGGTGATGGGCTTGCCAGTGTTAGGTTAATGGTTGGATGCATTGATTTTAAAAGAAGATAACCTGAGCTTTTCTGTGATGTTGAAGTTTGCACATTTGGTTTTCATTACTGTGTAGCTCAGTAGGGTATTAATGGGGAGTTGTATCTAAGTGATTGTAAAGTGTTTCTGGACAAACAATACTCGTTCTCATCGAGCTTCCTTGCTAAACTGTGGTTAAAAGCTGACCTTAGAACATGATTCAGTAACTTATAAAGTTTTGAAAATTAATAATTTGAAAATTTAGACAGTTGTCTTTTTCACCATGTTGTGGCAAAAGCATGTATCTTAAGGGGCTGACACTAACCAGAATTCATTCTTTGAATTCATTCAATCTGTGGGTTATTAATCTACGTGTCTGTAATCTGCCTTCTGTAAGTGGAATGTCTATGTCTTTTTCAGGACTGTCTTGGTGAGACTGGAAGGATGCAGCCATCCTGTTGTTATGAAAGGCTTGTGTGCAGAATGTGGCCAGGATTTAACTCAGTAAGTACTGTCAGCTCTTTCTTCCAACTTCTTGCTTCTGATTAGGAATTCAAGATCTTCCTTCTCTAATCTAATGGAGACATAAAATATCCTGGGCTGGAAGGGACTTGGAGGTCATCTAGCTCCAACCCCCTTACCATGAGGAATGATATCTTCCACTTGACAGAGTTGCTCAGGGTTGTATTCAGTCTGGCCTTAAACACTTTCAGGGATGGGGCATCCACAGCTTTTTGGGGCAAGTTGTTGCTGTGCCTCATCACTCTCACAGAAAATGAACAGCTTTTTTACAGCTTTTTTGTTTAAAACTATTCCTTCTTGTCCTGTCTCTACACGTCCTTGTAAATAATTCCTCTCCAGGTTTCTTTTAGGTGCTTCAGTTTGCTAAAGGTTTTAAAGAGAAGGCTGCACTGAGGTCTCCACTCATTTAGGATTTAAGAACTGTGCATACTCTTTTTCATGGAGATAATGCAGGGTAACAGGTAGAAAATATAAGGAGCGTGTGTAGAGAGGTAAATTCTCATCAGGCTTTGCTTTCCATGTACTCATCACTGGGCCTGAGAGTTGTATGGTGTGTCAACGGTGCCTTGCTTAGTAAACCTGAGAGCTTTATCTGTGCAGGTGCAAGTAGCTGAGAGGTAATAGCAGTCTCATTCATCTCAAGATCATGAAGATCTTGCTTCATTTGTACTGTGTCTGAATGGGAGCTAGCTTGTTTCCAGTGCTTTTTTTTATTTAAGGCTTCTTAACTGTTTTCAATTTTTTGTGAAATATTCTGCCATGGAACTGAAGGAATTTAAGCCTTAGGTGAAAATGAAAACAAATTCAAAAGATGATTGTGTTTCTCCTTTTCTGTGTCTCATTGCTTGGTAAAGAGAATGTTTCTTACACATATCAAATTACTATTTCAACAGTTGTTCCAAAACAAGCTGTATAGTTGCCTGGATTTTATACATTAATGTTGAATACTCGTTTAATTTGGCTGGAAATGCTTTGGTTTCATTTTAATTCATTCTCATTATTAAGAATTACTTTGTGAACAAGTAACAATCCCACAAACCAGTGCAAGTGAACTGAATATTGAGAGTGCTATGCAAGAAGTAGCCTGGTTAATGTTTGGATATAACTTCTTATTAAAGTTAAATGTTAATATTTTGTAAGCAGGTATTATTTGGCAAACCTAGCAAAGTTAGGATAATCATGAATAGGGCTTTGCCTGTCCCAGATGAGTACTTGATTTGAGGTTTGAAAACAGTCACATCTAAATATTGCTCTACTGCTATCATTTCCTATGATAAATCCAGACAAATTCAAGGTATCCAGCAAATTAAATTTTTTCACGTATTACTTCTTATTATGACTTGTGTCTTTGTCTTCATTTTATACAAAATGGCTTATTTTTCTGAAATATTGTGTTATGGCTGTTAAGCCTACATCAGAAGACAATTCAAAAGTGTTGTTGCTTTTCTTGCTTGGAGAAAAGTAGTCATACAACTGATGGTCTGAAAACAATTAATAGTTTTTAAAGGCTCATTTAAAATGCCATTCAGGGTTATAGAATAAGTTTTCTGAACTCTGAAGCAAAGGATGTAAGATGCTAAAATGTACATGTAAACTTCAGACTAAATAAATGCTTTTGTTCTTGCCATACACTGTGGTACAAGGAAAAGATACCTGTCTGTAGTTGTGTCTGCCTCAACTCAGCTCAGTACAGTTGTTCCTCAGCAGCTTCCTTGTCACAAAGTGAAACCTGGTTTATCTCTTGTTGTAGATCTGATACCAGATCTTGTCCTTGATAGGACTGGTACATGGGAGAATTAAAAGATGTCATGTGTCACATAGGACAAAATTTGTATGATAGTATTTTTTAATATCAGTGAGTCATCAATTAGATGTCAGAATTCCTAATAAATGGATTGATGTAAGCTAGTGAAAGGGATCCTATACAAGGTTTGGTCAGTTTTCAAGCAGTTTTGTACTCGTGTGTACACTCACACAGAGTCTGTCTCACATGCACGTAGGCACACAAGGGTGACACCTATTCTGTGTTGATACCTGTATATGAACACAGCTGTGTACCACTAAGACTGTATGTATAATATACACATAAATAAAATAGACACAAGCATAAAGAGTTCCTCACTGTTTTCTGCCAATGGGAAGAGCATGTAAGGGGATTTTTTTTGGATGGTGTTTTTGAAGCAGCAGTCACCTGTAAGTCACTCTGTGTGCAGAGAGTAACTTGGCCTATCCTTTGCTTACATTTTTCATACTCTGGCTTGGAAAACAAGTAGATAATTGCATGCTGAGTGATTGAGAAAAAAACACAGAAGAAACAGAGTAGTTTTAAATTTGAGTGGTTTGGTAATTATACCTAGTTTATAGTTTGTTTTTTTTATGCAAATCAATACACAGATGTGTTTCACCTTAGTGTCATGTCATGACATAATTGCATGGAACTATAACTTACTACAGTGACTTTTTGCAGGGTGTTTGGTGAGCTTCTTTGATCTCTATCCATTTCATCTAATAACTTGCATTAGCAAGAATTTGAAAGAGTATGTTAGTTAAAATAGCACTTTTTAATCATTTTTTGGTGGTGATGATTAGTTTGAGGCTAATCATTTTAGTCTGTTTACCATTTCACTGAACTGCTGTTCTCTCATGTGATTCTTCTTTTCCCTATGTGATTAGGATACGAAGCAAGAATGGAAAACAGAGTGTGCCATTATCCACAGCAACTGTATCAATGGTTCACAGTGTCCCAGAACTGAAAGTTAGCTCTGAGGTAAGTATGCTTTCTGTCATGCTTTCCTTGTTCACACCTTTCACAGTAGCTCCACAGTTGAGAAACTTAATTGCAGAAGTTTTGTAAATATTGTATGTACTTGATACAGGAAATTTGGCTTCCCTTCGAAGAGGAATTTGGGGTTGAACATTAGTAGCCCTTATCTTAGTATAGATTGATTTTTCTCATGGTTTATACTGGGTTTTTTTTAGAACTGTATACTGAAAAGATGTCACTTTGACAGCAGCCTGTGAACTTAATAGTTGAACATTTTTGTCACTTAGAGTGAACAGTTAGTGAAAAGTTCTGTTAGCTAAATCTGTTCAAAGCTTGCAATGACTCTGAAACCTAGCTTTAACCTTCACCTTGAAATTGACCCACTCAATACAGTGAATCTAGTTTGCTGCAACTTGCCTCTATGGTAAAATTATTTTTTGAATACTCCAAGTATTCTGAATTCATGAATATTTCAAATAGTCATCTGAGTTACCAAAATATGCTTGTTTATCCCTCAGTTTGTGTAGGAGGAGGGAGCATGTTTATATTGAAGATGAGCATTCTGTTTATCTTATCAACCTGACCTCTTTTTACTTTTCTATGTTACTACTTGATGTTTCCTGGTAATTCTTCAAAGAACACCAGTGAAGGGGAGCTGTGAAGATGTAAGCAGTTAGAGGTGTCCCCATCACAGAGGAGTGTTTCAAAGGGCAGTTTGCACTTGATCCTTGCTGCTTTGTAGTGCTTTCTAACTTTACTTTCAAGTTCAGCTGTCTTGGGGGTAACACTTCAACTTGCTGTCAGAAGTGAATCAAGTGAACACAGAGCTTCACATGGTACTTGGAAAGTTTGTAAATATGCTCCGGAGGAGTAAACTTCACTCATATTTCCTGGATTATAAGTCTTAAATCTAGTGCCCATGTGGCACGGCATAATCTCAGCTACTTATGTCTGAAGGCATACACTCTGAAGTTCAGAGGTATCATTTCTGTCACCATTAGCTTCAGTTTTATACTTAGTGTGGGATTTTCAGACATATTGTACTTAATGATGCAAAACTGCTGGACATAGCGGTCAAAAGTTCTCAGATCCATTGATGAATTTTCCTTTGTGTTCAAAGCTACTGCTACCTCCTGTTAGGACACTGGGCCTTAAATATTTGTTACATTTAGAAGTTTTGTGTTGAGTATTTGAATTCTAAGATTTAATAGTGTCACAAAGATCTGAGAGTAGACTTTGAGAGCATTTTTTTTACTGTAAAAAAATTGCTCCACAGCTGCCATTGCTACAGTTATGTTGAGGGATCATTTCTTGTGCAGTTAGTTTGTAGCAGGTCTTCTCACATGTACAGTACACAAAAGGCAATAAACCTAATTTATTTCTATGAAGCTAAGCTTAGCAGTGAATATTTCTGTTACAGCAAGCTGAGCAGCTGGGAAGAGAAGATCAACAGCGACTACATCGAAATAGAAAACTGGTTCTCATGGTAGATTTGGACCAGACATTGATCCACACTACAGAACAGCACTGCCAGCAAATGTCCAATAAGGTATTTGGTACCTTTCAATCCAATATAATGAGGAATGTTTCTAACAATATTTAAAAGATAGTTCTTTAGAAGAACATTCTGTGGTTAGGTAAAATTGTAGTTGAAGAATAAAGGAAAATGAGAAACAAGTCTTCTGTAATATGTTTTTTTCCTCTACATTCAAAATGATGGGGTTTTTTTCTTCCATTCATGTTTTCCTGCACTTTTCCTTTCTAATCATTTTGAGAGATGTTTCAAGTAGCTGGTTTTAATCTTTTTTCCTTCCCCTGCAATTCACAAGCTGATTACTCAGTAATGAGACTATTCTTCCTCCAAGTCTGAGGCAGATACAGTGAATTACTGCTCAAAGTCCCTTTCTGAGCAATCCTGTGCGTTCCTATGTCTGTCATTCCATGAGTATGGGTAGGGATTTTTTTAAAACCTTTTTTTGGGGGGAGTGAGGAGGGGAAAGTTGTGGTTTTTCTTCATGAAACACTTGTTATTGAACTGACAAGGGGTATTGGCTTGTAACATTTCTAATTTGGGAGCTCTAAAACAAGAAATGTGTTGAAATGTGTACAGTGTCTGGAACAAGAGGATGCAAACTCAAACATCAATATCATGCAAACTGTTATTGCTTAGTTCTTTTCTTCTTGCCATTCTTGCATGTCTGTTAGGCTCAGCATATGTTCACAACTGCTAGGAAAAAGCAAGCTAGAAGTGTACGTTGCAATTAAGAGGAAAGGGAACCATGAATTTTCAACTCAAGGATTAAAAAAATCATGCATGTCTGAAAGGCTATGCCTCTATCAGTATAAATTCATTCTTTGAAGAAAAATAATTTTAAAGTATTTTGAGGTTTTTAACTGGGATCTTTATCTGCAAGCTTCCTTCCTGGTTTGCTCTCTGATGCTATGTTTCCATAGACAGACTTTGTTGGATGAGGAAAATACTTTCACTGAGCTCAATGCATATAGAAATCAGTCTGTCAGAAGTTCACTGAGAGGTATTGATTATAGTGAGATTCTGAACTTCTGTGAAACAAGCAGGTTGAGAAATTTCTCAGATTGGTTTGCCATAAGTAAAGCTTTGAATGAAAGCTACCTGCATCATAAGTTTTTCAACAGTACAGTTTCTTGCATATGAGAGCCTTATTATTGGGCTGCCAGGCACAGAGCAAAAATATGCTTTGGATTTTATTCATCCACATAATCTTGTGGCCAAAACCTATTTTGATCTAGTAGGACCAAATAAAGTTGAAGTGAGGAAATAGGGTAGCTCTGGAATGCTGGCATTTTTGTTTGCTATTTTGATAATATTCAATGTGGTTTTTCTTCTAGGGAATATTTCATTTCCAGTTAGGTCGAGGTGAGCCTATGTTGCACACACGTTTGCGTCCTCATTGTAAGGAATTCCTGGAGAAAATTGCCAAGCTCTATGAATTACATGTCTTTACTTTTGGCAGCAGATTGTATGCACATACAATTGCAGGTGAGTAGTATGTTACATTCAACAATATTTACCTACCCTGCCTTCATATTCATATAATTAATTTTCTTTATGGAGTTGTTTTCAAGTATTTGTTCTTTGTTGTGCAAAGTCATCTCCTAAATAGTCCTGCACGTAGAATTCTTAGCTTGTTTACAAGGCAGTGGCTGTATGGCATGTAATTTTAGGAACAATCCTTTTTCTTCTCCATGAGATGTAATTTGCTTTGCTGGTGGTTAGAGAATCAGAGTGTTAACTACTGCCTTCTTACTAAGTAAGAAATTATGTTGATGGACCCTAACAATGATCTGCAACTTCACTTATCTTACAAATGTAATGTAACTGTTCCATAAAATTCCAATGATGTGACATCATCTCATCCTGTGGGGAGCGACACCCCCCATAGGGTGTCTTTTTACCAAAGGAAGTTCTGCTGCTGTAAACCAATTTACAGCAGTTCTGTTTGTTGTCTGGAGCTGAGATACACTTCATGAAAAACAGAAATCTAGCTGTATTTTCACATTATTTTCTCAAAAACTTAAAAATATTTTCTCTTAGTAAGTGAAAATTTGTATTTGAATTATAACAGTAGTAGTTTATTGTGCGGGTCACTGGCTGAAATGGGTTTGGTTTTTTTCTGAGAAGCATAAAAGAAAGCTGACCTGGTTATGCAAGTGTATGGGTCTGAATCATGTTAGGAGGGACACCATGTGTTTAAACTGTCAAGATGGGGTAAAAGCCAATTTTAGTCTTCCCTGACAGAAAAGCATTTTTCCTCGAACTTCCCTTTATCAAGTCTGTTGGTCTAAGACAATATAATTAACAATATTTTAGGTTATAACTCTCTCAAACTATCCATCCTTCTGCTCAGTGGCTCCTAGCTTTTTTATGTTGTCTTTCACATTTGCTTTTTTTTTTTTGTCATATTGCCAGGAGTGTTTTGAACAACAATGTCCCAGTAATCCCACTTCTTGGCAAGAAAGGAAGATTCCAAAATAGTTCGAGAGCTAGCTTTCCTAGTTAGCTCTAAAACAATTTAGAAAAAATATATATAATCAAACAATTCTTTATGCATATTAAATGCCATAGCAGAGGCTTGTAATGACAATTACAGGCGACTTCTGAATGACAGCATACAATATTTCTGTAATCAGAATGTGATGTTTATTTGTGGTCTCCAGCTAATACTTCTTGAAAGGTTTAAGGCATGTCCTGTGCTGCCAATCCAAGTCAATGTTTCTATGTCACTCAGTCTTTGACTGTAGTTTGAAGAATCTTCCTAAAGCTTTGTCAGTCTTGCTATTGGTTTAAATGTTTTGTGCTGCTAACACATGAACCTTTCTGTACCTTTCTGTCCTTCTGAGAACGTGTTTTTATCTTCTGTGGCAAAAGGAATAGTTTTCTTATGCACTAGGTTTAAATACATGGTAGTCAGAAAGTGAGGGGCAGTCTTCCCCACGCGGATCTGTGTGCCATGATCTGGCCTAAGGTCAGAAGCTGCATAGCAAATGGCCTTCAGAGCCAGGGAGGAGTTGCAGAGGTAGTTAACTTAAGGATGTCTTCTCTCGATGTGTGATTTGTTCCTCTGCCGATTTTAGTCTCCGAGCCCCAGTGTGAGTTACCCTGCAGTCCCTGTGCTGCCACAGGCTGACATTTATTGAGGTCATTATACTCAAGCTACTCCTTTTTATTCCATAGAGGGAATAGCCACCAAATGACCAAATTAGGGTTTTGCTGCTTCCTGTCGCCCACAGACTCTGGATTTCTGCCTGAAGCTGTTTAACCTCATCAAAAGCTTCAAACTGCGCGTGGGTTATTTGTGCAGTTGGTGTTAGTTTCAGCTGAAATCTGTGAACAAACGCTGGATACAGCCTTTGGTCCACCTGTGCAGCCAAGCTGCAGTACTGAAGAAATACATAGCTGATACATATAGAGGCCACTTGATGGCAGTATTGGTTAAATGGTTTCTAACAGAGCTGTCAGTTTGATACTTTATTGTTATCCCTATGTTATGTAAAGAAAGAACTTGTGTTAAAACGCTGGGGATTTTTTCATAAGAAAAAGGTTGTTTGCTTAGGTCCTTTATAGACATCCTATATATCTTTGTGAATTCTGAACTCTGAGCTGCTCCTTTCATGTCCTAGAAGGCGTTTGAAAACGGATGACGTCTTGTCTCTCATCTCAGCTGACTCTTGCCAGCTGTTAAGTGGGATTAGCTAGTATTTGTAAACACCATTATCTAGAGCTCCCTGGAGTATTTCTCTACTAAATAATTATTTCAAGCAATTGTTACCTAATTTCTTTTTCTGCTTTGCATAAGAGAAGTTTATATTTAAGACCAATGTCAGCTTAAAAGCTAGTTATAAAATGCCACAGAGAATTTTGAGTTCAGAAGCTATTAAGCAACAATAAAGCAATGTGAAATCACTCCAGATTTATGATGAAATTTATAAAGTAGGACCAAGTTGAGAGCATTCATATGTATGGTTTGTTACAGCAAGTGTATTACAGAATGCATACAGTGTGTGTATGTGTAATCACCAGTGTCTGAAATTGTCCCAGCTTTTGAAAGATTGGGTCAACAGCTCTTTCCAGGTTGTAAAGCAGAATCTCAAATAGAACTGAAAGTAACCTGATTCAGGTCAGAAATTCAGTTTTAGTTTTATTTAGAAAAGGACTTCTTCAAATTCACGTAGGTTCCAATTGTTGTATAACTTCTGGGAACTGCTGTTTAACTCATTCTTTCTCTAAGATTTGAGACATCCCCAGTATGAGTTTGTTTTCAGCGTTGTATCTTCTGATGGTTTTAACTTAGTTTTTAGCTATTTAATAATTCTCTTTTTTAAGAGAGTCTTTGTAAAGGCAATACAGTTGGGTATGTCTATGTGCAAAGAGTCAGTCTGAGATAATGGGAAACAAACAACTAGGGCAATAGACTCTGTTAGTTGAGTCTACTGGGTAGTCCTTCCTAATGTGGTGAAGGATAATGTCTTCAGTTTGTTCAAGAAACTTGGGGCCATACCTAGCACAGTGTCTAATTTATGGACTAACTGGAAGCTCAGTTTGTCAGCTCAGTTTGTCCTTGTCTCTCTTGGTCCCTATCTCAACCCTTCATTATATTTTCTCTCCCCTGTCCAGCTGCAGAGGAGAGTGAGAGTGGCTTTGGTGGGTGCCCGGTGTGTTGAAGAAAACAAATGGTGTATGATGAATGAAATGTTACCTGCACTTTCCCTGAGATGTGAAAACATCAAATTGTTTGTTACATTGGTTACATTGACTAGGGAACATCTGAAAGAAACCAAACAGTTTGACCTGGAAAGACGTTTTTAAAAAGAGACCAGTGCTGTTTTCTGTGTTCTTACTCAAGTAGTTTATCTTTGGACTCTCCTAAGGTGGGCTTGTATCTTTGCAGATGGATCTTTGATGAGCTCTGTCCTCAGGGTGTTTTTAGTTTAGTGATAAAGCATTACTGTGATGCTTTGGAATGCTACCTTGTCTCTAATCCCTGGCAGCTGGGCTTTCTGCACTTGGACTTTTTTAGTTCAGCTTCATTTTTCTGACAGTTTTAGCTCGGCAACATTGCAGCTGAGTGCCTCATTGAAGTTTTGCCATGTAATCAGTGCACTTCTGTCTAATTCAGTGTAGACAGTTTCTGTGTATTCAGACAATGAGCAGAAGAGAATTTTGTTGGTGAGAACAGCAACTTGTATGACAGCTTTTGTAGTTTGTCAAAGAATCTCTGTGTACAGCAATAAATCTTTGTAGCTAATTCTCTCAATTCATTATGCCTAGGTACTGCAAGGGTCTCACTACAGGGGATGATTCTACGAGTTTGCAGCAATTCTTAAGCATAGTCGGGTGAGTTAAGGTTGAACCTCTGTCCTTAACTCAGAATTTTCTTGCTTTTATGGGGTTTTAGTTATTCCAATTACACATCAATATTAATTACATGCAGGATCAACTTGCAGAAGTGATGACTGATTTTTAGGTTTTTTTAAAACTTTGTTTTTGAAGTCCCAACTTAAGGTACTCTTGGGAGCTGGATTGTTAAAAGGAGGTGAACATATGTTCTGTGCAAATCTGAGCTCCTTGAATGAAAATTGAATTTGGTCCATAAAGTCTGTAGTCATTTTGAATTCTGTTTCTGGTTATAATATGGCCATCATTTAAAGTAAAAGACCGTAAACCTTGAAAAGATCGTTCTCATGTAAGTATTTACTGCCTTGTATTATCCATAAGAATAATGAGAAGTTGATACTAGCTTCAATATAAATTCAGTAAAATGGAAAATGCAGGTTAGCATATAGTATGCCAGTTTCTTTCCAAGTAATGTGGCTGTGGTCTGCTCATGAAGGTGAACTTCATTATTAGAGACTAGGTTCAGAAGCATGTGCATGTGTGTTTGTATACCCAAGTCATCATTTTCCTAAATAGTGGCACTTTGTCTTGCTTTAAGATCAGCTAGCACAGCTTCTGTTTTGATTCTGGAGGTTGTTTGTTTGTTTGTTTGATTTTTTTTAAGAGTGCAGTCAGAAAAGCTACAACTGGGCCTAAATATTTCTAGAAGTCCCAGGATATATTCATTATGTGTAAATGTATTGAAGTAGTTGTTAGAGGTACAACTTAAAACCTACAAATGCAAGAGCTCTGGCTGGAACTGTCCCTTAACTCCTACTGTGCTTAAACATTGCAGCACATTGCCGACTCTTGTGAGACTTCTCTGCAGTCCCTAGGCATAATGAGCTAAGGAGAGCATTTAGCTTTAAAGAACCAACTATAGAGAGATAAATGTAAGTTGCAAAAGTCGTGTATCTATCAGCTGCTATATCTCTTTCAGCCTTATTTATTTGGCTGTCACAAATTCAGTTTTGTTGCCATCTTGAAAGAAAATTAGATCGATTTTTTTTTTAATCTCAGTGAATTAGCTACAAATACTTGATCCACTGTACTTTATCCCATCTGATCTCATGCTTTAAAATTGTCTGTTAAACTGCTGTTGCACAAATGAAAATAGCAGAAGCATATAAAACATAAACAAGGAGCAAACATCTTGAACATTAACTTTTTAATTTCTTCTTCCAAAAGGATTTTTGGACCCTGAAAAGAAGCTTTTTTCCCATCGGATATTGTCAAGGGATGAATGTATTGATCCATTTTCTAAAACTGGGAATCTTAGGTATGTATATGGGTCTTAGGCATTATACAAAGCAGGACAACAAGCAGAGAAAATATGCTAAATAAAATAAAAATTACTCCCTCTGCACTTAATGTGTTTATATCTTTGCTTGTCAGCCTCTTAAATATCAACACCATCTCAGTAAAACTGAGGTGTTGGGCGTTGCAGCATTTCCTTTACTTAATGGGTTCTGTGGTAGCAGAACAGTAAGAGTATGATGCCGTGGCATCATGTTTTCACTTATACTTCTTATTCTTGTAATAACAACCATATTCCCACTTTGTCTTGTGATCTTGTATAATGACTTTCATGTTGTGGTATTTTTAAGTAAACCAAAATTCTCAGTTTGTGTTTAATTCATAATTGAATACCTAGTATTCTGGCTTTCAAATGTGCTAAAAGCACCTTCTGTTCCTAGTGTTTCCTGAAATTAGGTCATCTAGAGGCTTGAATTCATGTTCTAGGCTAAATTCATATTCCGATCTTTTTCACAATATAAAGCCAGCATTTTTTCTAAGACAGATATGTTTAATGCAGCTTTATGAAATACTAGAAGTTGCCTTTTCACATCTGACTATAGCAAATGAGAAGCTTTTTTTCTTTTCTTTCTCTTTTATATGCATCTTAAGTGCTCTACCTCCTCTTCCTCCTAGGTGATAGGTGATATTAGTACTTCTGTTTCCTTTATCTTGGATTGAATGAATCTACTTTTTAAAAACTCTTCTTGTGTCTTTTACCTATCTCTATATAGGTAGTGTATTGACCTTGTGATAGTTGACTTTGGGTTATTGATTGACAAAAAACAGTGAAAACTAGACTGAAATGTTGTAATGGTTTGTTCTTGTGGAGGTTTCTTGTTTTCTGCTTTTAGCCTTTGAGATACAGATTTTAAATGAGCTGTTTCTTTTTTTACACTAACTTAAATTGGTTCAAAGCTTGTATTTTGAATTCCATAATTTTAAAATTGCTGACTTTTTCTGAGTTTCTTTTGTAAGTTCCATGTTCTGCAGACATGCTCATAATAAACCAGAGCATCAACAGAGAGTGCTTTGATTGCTATATAAATTTCTAAACCCGGCATAATTTATCAACTATTTTGTCTCTTAGAGATCTCTTTCCTTGTGGAGATTCCATGGTTTGCATCATTGATGATAGAGAGGATGTTTGGAAGTTTGCACCCAATTTGATAACTGTGAAGAAATATGTATACTTTCAGGGGATAGGAGATATTAATGCACCTCCTGGATCAAGAGAAATGCAAATGAAGAAGAAAGGTAATTAGATTATTTTTAAACTGCATTTATAACTTTGTCCGCTTTTCAAACATGATTGATTTAAGTCATTGAGATGGTCTTAGCAATATTGCAGTTGTGCTCAGATGGGCAATCCCAGACTATTGAAGTTGACAGCACAAATGTGAATAGCTTGGTGAAACTGGACTGTTCTTACTGAGAGCATTCCTTTTAGCATCAACCAGAACAGATGCAAAGCAGTAGTAGGTGTTGTGGCTGAGAGCTGATTTGGCAATACACCAAACTTCAAGAATATGTTGAGGGGACAGTTTCTCCCTCACCCCGCCCCCCCATGTAAAACATGCTGACTTTTTCTTCTTCAGTCCCCTTCCTTGCCCATGGGATGTGGAGGAATAGGTAATAAACTCTGGCCTCAACACAATGCTGTAAATGAATGTTGAAATCTGCTTGCCTCCCAGTCTAAATCGTGCTAATAAAATTAGGGTGAATTTTTAGCACCTACTGAACATGGTGTTCTGGCATGTGACACAAGAACCTTATGTTTGTTCAACAAGCTCAGCAGTGTAATACACATAATGGATTTAGAAAGTACACATTACTAGATTGGTAATTATTTGGGGGCAAAATGTATTGGAAGCATAATGTCATAAGAAAGAACTGTTGGACTTTTTTCAGTTTAGCCAAGGGCTTTTTTTTTAGTTCAATACTTGTGACGTTGCTCCTTTTCCTTTGTTGAAATAGAAGTGTCCAATACAACAGTAGAGATAGTATGATCAACCTGAATCGGGTGACTGTGATGTGGGACCTCTACACTTGACTCCTGCTGTTACTTGCAGCGTGGGAACATGCATACAAAAGGGAGACAAAGTGGTGTGATTTCACAGGGTTGCCAGTGAATGTTTGTGTGCAAAGTTTTGGAAGTCTGTGGTTTCTTTAATTGTCTCCCTACTTCTGCAGACATTTGCAGACACATCCTAAAACTATTATTCTGCTTTTGACTCTATTACCCTGTTACTTGCATTTCATCAGTCTTACACTGAGCTTGAATTGCATCTTTGTGGTGCTAAAATACATGTCTTTTCAAGGAGTAAAGTTCAGTTATTTTGTTATGAAAAATAGATAATATGAAAGACATGGCTGTTTATAAATAAAGTTCTTGTACTGTCCGTCTGAATTACAGCCTTACAAAGCAAATTCTGCCCATCTGCCTCCCATTTGTTTATTTTCATTGCTCTAAGTTGTAATAGTAAAACTTACACTACAAGATAAATCCTTTAATGCTTGCAGAGTTAACAAGTAATTATTTATGACCTGTCATTTATAGAAAAAGAAGCTGCTTACACAACTTCCTTACAAATGTAATGTTTGTTAGGTATGACAGTCCTTTCTAGTAATCATTGACACCTAGAGAATTTTAACAACTTTGAAAAGCCTAGTGATCACTTCCAAGCATAATGAAATCTAAGTCCATATGTAAATTCTATGTTTAAGGTCAGTGAAAATTAAATTTTGGTTAATCTTAAAAAAAGAAAAAAAGGAAAAAATATGTATATGTTTTCTTTCTTGCCCATGTCTTAGCAAATCACTCTACAAAACCCGAGGCATTGGATTCAGCAGTGATTTCTGCAAAAGATGTTGAAGAAATAAAGAATGTTATATGTGTAGAAGAGCACAGTAATGGTCTCAAGAAAATTACAAAGGACACTTGCACTGCAAATGGGAGTAGTTCTGTAAGCAGTGAAACATCTGATGGGGATGTGAACTCTCATGATAAAGTTAATGCCCAGGACTCCTTAAATGATAGCGCTGGTCACAAAATGGACAGTGAGGTCACTGATGATTTGGCAAATACAAAAGAATCTCAGATTTTTTCAGAACAAGTTGATACAACAGTTACAGAGGGGCAGCAAACCCAAGAGAAGACAACAAATGACTTGGACTTTGAACTGTCTAGTGACAGTGAAAGTGATGACGGATTGGATACCAAAAAGTCATCCACTTCGGTATCAGATAGTGAGAATGAGGAAAAGAGAAGCTGGAAGAAATCCCAACAACCTATGCAGGATGAAAATTTGCAGCAAGAGAGTTGCACTGATGTGAGTGAGAAAAGGGATGGTCTGGTGAACCATTCTGAGGATACACAGTCTAGTGAAAATATCCAGGACAAAATTGATCTTGAAGCACAAGAGGAAAGTGAACAGGAAAGCCTTTATGATTTAGGAAGTGGGTCTGGAGACAAGAAAGAAGCTGAAACAGAATCTCAGATTAGTGAGCAGTCTGGAATTACAATGGGTGAATCGTTAGACCAGAGCATGGAGGAGGAAGAGGAGGAAGATGATACAGATGATGACGACCATTTAATATACCTCGAGGAGATCCTTGTGCGAGTTCACACTGATTATTACACAAAGTATGATAAATACCTCAAAAAAGAGATTGAGGAAATTCCAGACATCAGAAAAATAGTACCAGAACTAAAAAGTAAAGTCTTGGCCGATGTAACCATAATATTTAGTGGACTTTACCCAACAAACTTCCCTATTGAAAAGACACGGGAACACTATCATGCCACAGCACTTGGAGCCAAAATTGTGAAGAATCTTGTACTTAGTGCTGATGATCCTGATAAAGCAACACATCTCATTGCAGCAAGGACAGGTAGGTATTTGAGCAGCTTTTCTGTTAGAGCTCAGGCATGGAGCTCTTTTTTATAGTCTTTACCAACTTTAATGTAACTGAGATTAGAATCGAAATCAAAGGAAAGATTGTTCCTAAAACAACTTAGCAGCCTTTTTAAAAGGATGTTTCTCTTCTTTTTGCTCAAATGTGACTTAATTGTTAAAAGTAGGACCCACTAAATACCCTCTGATACAATGTGTCATGTCTCTAGTGTTTTGTTAAGATTTGGCGATACTAATAGTCAAAGACTCAAAGTTGTTGAATAGAAACTTTTAATATTTGTGTCAAAGAAAAGTTTGTGGTCCTTTTGCTATAAAGGTATAGCAGTGCTCTCTTCTCAGTTTTTCAGATTTACCTCTCATGGTTCAGTTTCACTTGAAATGGAATTCAAAGAAATTATTTTAAGATACTACTAATACCTGTCATTGCTCTGTGCTTAAACCTGCATTGTTTTGTCAAAGGAAATGTAAAGAGTTTAAGTTGTCTTTGACAAAGCTGCCTGTTTTTTCATAGCTGTAATGAATAGGAATGCACCATTGGTAGATGCCATAGAGGAGCTACCAGTCAGCAGCTCTAGCTTCTAGCACACTTCTTTTTTTAGGTTCACCCTGTGGCTTGGTTCCCTCATTGCTGGCCTTTCAAAATTACATGGAATCTAAATGTCTGATAGTCAAACCCATGAAATCCAAAACTAAAACTGCATGCTTTAAATAATCTAAAACTTACAGGTACTTTAGGGGCATGCTTAGATGTCATAAGCAAAGAAATACATTATCTGCCACCTATTGGATTTTGGGGGTTTTTTTGACTGCTATTCATGTGGGAGTTTAGTATATCAGAAGTAGCTTGCTTTCATTGGCTTGTATTTTAAAGAGAGGGTACTTTGCTCAAAAGTGTATATGTCGAGAGACATTTAAGTAGTAAAAACATGATATAAATGGAGATAGACATTTTAGTAGTAAAAACAACCTGAAACTCAGGAGATGGAATTAGATGCATTGAGATTAGCTGGGATTCTGGTTGTGAAGATGTGATAATTGCAACAATGAATGTGAAGTTTTGAAATCAATTGATGCATCAGTTTGGGACTCCATTGTTTCACCACAGTTGCTGAACAGCTGTTTTAAAACTTCATAAATATTAATATTTATTTCAGCAAGGAATTATGTGAGTTCATCATACTTCATTGGAGACATAATAGCTATCAATATAAGAAATGCTTTTCCAATTTTGAAACTTAAAATGCTTCATTTCAAAGTTGCTTTGTTTATCTTAAACTAGATGACTTCTGAATGTAGCTACACATCAGATGCAACTATTGTGTGATGGGGTAAAATTGATAGGATAAATGTAAATGAGACCTTCCCAAACATATATATTTCTCTAGAATGAAAAGTGTTGAAAAACACGTTAAGGTACACATCATGTGATAATGAGAAGCAGTTGACTTTTTATTTGTGTTGGTTTGTTTTTTGTTTTGTTTTGTCTGTTTTGGTTTTTTTTTTGGTTTTTTTTTTTTTGGAATGTACAGTTTGAGAGCTGTGTGTTTATGTAGATGCATCTGTGCATCCTTGTGTTCTGTTTTTGTAAGTAAATTATTTGCCATCTGCACATTCGTAGTGAAACGTACTAAAATACATCTGAATATGAAAAACTATTTTAACTTTGTTTATTAAATTGCATATTGCCCTAATTCTAGATGAGGTAAATTGGCAGTCCTTTCTGCCTAATGGGCTATACTGTTGTGATCTTTCATCATCACTTAATAATTATTTCTGTAACAATGGCAATGAAATAGAGGGATTTAGAGTGAAAAAAGCTGGGGTTCTCCAATAACCCTTTGTAAGATCCTTGTGGATTAACTGGTTCTGGTTTTGTGATGGGGTTGTGATTTTTTTTTTCTACTGGAGACTGTTATTCTCACCTCTGGAAAGTGGGAGTAGTTATGCTGCATTGTTCTAATTTCATGAAGGAAACTTCTTAATCAGAGGTTTTAGGGATATAGATTTTGTCCTTACACAGCTGGATTTGTGATAATTCATCTGTCAGTGTGATTTTCATAGTGATTCTTTTATGGTTAGAGAGCAAATTCTTACAAGCCTCTTGGTGACAGTAAGCCATACAAATACTGTATCTTTGGGTCCTGTGGCAGACATCTCAAGCGCTGCTTGGTGTCTAATTGCTGGTGAAAAGTGGAAACAAAGGCATGGCCCTTCATGAGTTTTATTCAGAAGTCAATGATGTGAGACCAGGCAATAGATTGTTATCTATACTTCTATCCTTTTTTCTTTTTTTAAATGTGTTTGTGAAAAGTGATTTTAAAATACCTTTGAGTTCAGTCTTTCTGGGTGACAGCACTAACAGCTGCAGACTTGGGACTCTGACAAGCAGCTGAATGCGTATGTTTATTTTCCTCTAGTTGAGATATAAGGAAAGGCACATACTTAATCTGCAGCAGTGTTTTGGGGTAAATAATTTTAGCTTTCTCATTTTGAAGGCAAAGGAGGAATTTGGCAGAGGAGGTAAAAGGGAAGAGGTCAGTGTGAAACAGAGTTATCCCTTAAGTCTTGATGTGCTGGGGTTTCCCCTGCCAAGTGATCTCATCATAGCTTGGTGCATTGAAATGAACATTTAGTGAAAAACATTTTTGGTTTTTTCTACAGAATTCTTCCCAGCCCGTTAGAGTAATCATTTAAATTCCTTTTATTCTTTATATATACTTGTCTCTTTCTCTGCAGATAGGTTGTTTGTTTCCATGTAGACACCTGCACTCTGAATTCTGAAATTAAATAAATCCCTGTAATTGAAAAAAATTAGGGCTTTTTTGTTTGCAGAAGATACTGTCTGCCTGAATTACTGTAAAATACAGTATCTTTGCATCATCTAATCAGCCTTCATAAATCTGAGTGACTGAGAAAAGGCTATTCTATATTCCTTTCCACTTGTCTCTGGGCTGCATAAATCTTGATTCAGTTTTTGAAACATCTGCTAGTTTGTTTTAAGCATCAGTAAACTGCACTGTAGGATGAATTTTTATAGCTGTGTACACACTTGGCTAGGTAGTTATCACACTATTTCATAAACCTTGTTATGTTCCTTCCTGAACAGATGAAAGACACTGTAGGTGATTGTTGTATTGAGTTTTTGCTGGAGGAGCAGATAGAGCTGTTCAGATCTCTCAAAAATTATTGTAGTACAGTAGGAATGGAAATACATCAAATTTAGGCCCTGAATTTTTCTTCTATTTTTCAAAATATATTTGAGTCCATGCCATTTCCTATGCCTATGATGTGTCATGTTTTTTCCTGAAAAATACATTTAAAGGCTGTGTCTTTTTAAAAAATTGGGGTTAAGCATTGCTCTAAACTTGGCCACTGACCAGGTAAGCCTGTTGCTTTTGTTGGTAAAGCACAGTGCAGAGTTAAACCTGAACTTAAGGCATAGCTTCAGAGCAGCACATCTGCCACTTGTCTTAGGCCAATGTTCTTGCAGAAGAACTTAAGGATTTGATTATAAATCAAGATTTGTATATAAAGATTATCTGAAGAGAAATAAACCTTTAGTGATCGGATTTTCCGAGCAATATCTGGCAGCCTGGTTGTAAACTGCCATAAGGTTATGTTGATTGTAGTTTGTTTCTACAGCATTCTTCCTAGCCCATTAGAGTAAATAATTTAAATTTCTTTTATTCTTTATATATACTATATATATGTCTGATTCCTGTTGGAATCAGGAGAGAGTTCTGCAAGTGCTCCTCATTGTGTGCTTTGGTTAGTCCTAACACGGCCTTGAGCAGTCACACTTGAGTTCCTCATGGGTGAGATTGAATCAGAGGCCACAGTCGACTGAGCACTGTTTTCAGCAACTTCAGAAGTAGAATTGATGAGCACCTTCCCCAGCTTTGAAAATAACATTTTCTGATACTATCTGCTTCGGACTGTATCCATCAGAGAGTAGATGTGATTAATTTGGCTCAGAGTTGATTCATGTGTAAAACCTTCCATGCCTTTTTAACTTTTTGGAACAACTTTAGAATTTGAAGTGGGGAAAGGTGATTAAATGACAATAATGCAAAAAAGTAGTCTGGAAAATCAGTTTTTCTCTGAGTGATTTTCAGCTCAGGTGGGTAATTCAGATGTTTTTAGCTGCATCAGAAGTACCACTGCTTGAATGGATGAAAATCTTTTTGCTGTTTGGTTTTAATAAGTGTAATTCGAAAAGGAGCAGTTACCCTGGGGAAAGGGAAAGGAGACATCAAACATGTTATCACAGCGGTGTTTCTCCTCACAGTTAAATTTGGTGTTTAACCAAATGTTGCTTTAAGTACATTACACATGTGAAATCTTGATTTGTGAAGATGTCAGCTAGAAATAGGAAGCCCTCCCCAAGAGGATGCAGTTCTGTTACCTCATGCAGTATGCTGGAGTGTGCAATAGACTGCTGCACTTTAGAAATGGGGAGCAGGCAGAAAGTCTTGATGTTGTGGAGGTGAGAAAAGTAAGACTTTTGACTCCTGGGAGGTGTGTTTGGTTACAGACAAGTCTGTGTCACCAGCTCTTACAGAATCCTAGAATATTTAGGTTGTTTGGGACCTTAAAGACCATCTAGTTCTAGCAGCAACTTCATACAAAATTGTGCTGTTTTGGCTTTCATGTTTAAATTTTCTGTCACAATCGTGTCAACTAGAAGAATTTACATAGCTCCTCAGCATCCATCCGGTATGAAACAATCAGGTATGTGTGAATGCAGAATGCTGGGGTGGGGAGGAAGGGGCAGAAATACCTGACATCAGTGTGGAAACATGAGTTTGAAAAACAGTTAAGAAAGCCATCTCCTCAGGTAACTTCACAGATTTAACATGAGGTAGAGGTGCAGTTTTACAGTTTTGTCCAGGTTTCCCCCAATGAAGTCTAAAAGGAGCAGCATAGTCCCATCAATCGAACGGCATCACCAGCTCTGGTTAACTGTTATGTGTGCTTGCTAGTGAAACCACTGCTATTGTGAATGGTATTCTGTCAGCTCCAGAGCTGACATGTGCAGGACAGTATTGCCACCTGTGTCTCATAATTGGTTCAGTATCTGGTACCAGGCACTGGTACCTAAACTTCTACAAGACTTCTTACTCTTATTGCTTTTTTTCCTCTGAAACTCTTATGCTTATGAACCTGATTTTACCATCCTATTAATAACAGCTGTCTTCTTTAATGGTTTTTCTGATGTCATTGCTTTTCTCCTTTTTTATCAAAAGAAAGCAATGTCCAAGCCAAGCCTTAAATTTCTTCAAATCTTTTTCCCCCAGATCTCTTAAACTGATTCTCTTTCAGAACCATTACTTTATTTCCTCTGAAATATACCCTGTATATAAATTAAATACAGCTTTATATATAACTACTTTTAACTGCAGGTATTTCTACAATTCCTATTGAGGTTAATTAAATATTAGTACTACCTCCAGTCAAAGCTCCTTCTGGCTCTGTAAACTGGCTCATTTCCAGCAACTGTTGCATGTTTCTCTCAGTTGCTTTTGTAACTGATAATTCATTGGAAAACAGATTTCTTAAATCAGGGCATTTGTGATTTCAGAGAGTACATTGACCTCCCTTGATATGGTTTTATGTTTCAGCTAGTTAAAACCTCTTGAACTACAAACATTTACTGGGTTTACACAGTTGCACTTCTAAAATTGTTTTCACTGAATCTTTGTTGGATAGTGGTTCTATTTTTATTTCATGGCAAAAATGAAAATATGATATGTCCAAATCATTAGAGGTTTGGACAGGGCTGTATCTTGGGTTCTTAACTTTTTTTTTTCAATTATACTACTGTGGCGGAAAGCTTTATATGTACAGCTCTTGCATCCTGAACTGTGCAATTGGTTACATTTAGAGCTGAAAAAATAAGAAATATATTTGTGTACACAACATTGTTTTCTATTCATCTAAAACCAAGAAAAAAAAACGTGTATCTAGAGAAAATTGTAGCCCTCCTCCTGTATTCCATTGGGTTTGGGGGATGAAAGGTACGGAAACAGTGGCTTTCAGCAGTTTGATAAAAGAGAATTATCTCATGCCCTTTCTGTTTATTTAGTCTTTTAATCTTACAGATGTCTTAAACTGGTCTGTATAACCAACTAGTTAGGTCAATCCTCAAGTGCATTTCAGTTCATCTGTCTATCCCAGTGGATTGTACAAAGGGTATTAAATATTTGAGATTAGCTGCTTTGTCTCGTCTTCAAATTATGTGAAATATGGGTACTTCAAGATTCTTATCTAAATTGATGAAATCAATTAGCAATCATATTGTTAAATGACAATCATGAAGATGAAACTCCAGGGAACTGTGATGAAAACATCAAATTAATTTACTGTTCTTGCTTCCTTGTTGGAATTGTTCTGAAAGTTGATTTTTTTTTCCTGGGGGCTTCATTGCTTCATTGTTCTCACATGTGTGAAAACAGACAAGGACTCATATTATTAGTATCATTATATTTTATTTTGTTTCATTAGCTGTTGTTAACTCCCTAGTGTTAATGTTTTTTTTCTCTGATTGTCCTCCCCATCCCACTGGGGTGATTGGAGATGTCAGAGTGGCTTTGACTAAAACCACAGCACTGATTTTGGTGCTTTTTGGCAGATTTATATCAACTTTACTGAGTTTTTCTTTTGTTCTGGCATCCCCAGAGAGTAGAATTTGAGATGACCTGTCTCTTGCAAGCTGCACTGTTGATGGTTTCACCTGGACTCCATGCTAGTCTGCCATGTTTAACTTCACATTCTTTGTTCCTGTGTCACTAGAAAGGAATTCTATCTGCTTTACCTCCACTTCTGGTAGATGGAGGTTGAGTAGGTGACAGCCTGTTAGAAGGTAGCACACTGTATGAACAGGGGACCATGTGTAAAAAAAGTTAGTATGATAAGTTAGTCAGGCTTCAACAGCATTGAAAAGCTGCTTCTTCTTGGACTACTAACAAATATAAATTAAGGTGATGTTACACCAAAGTGCACTTGTGTTTGTTGGGCTAACATGCAGAGAAGATGCAGAGGTTTTTCTCTATAAATCTTAGTGGGCTACTTCCATGGTGCCAATTCTTCAGAGAGTTACCTTCATCCAGTTTGAATCTGAGGTACTGCATCTTACCTAGATTCTCACTTACTTGCTGTGGTTGTTTTGTTCTTTTGGGGAAGTGTGTTGCTTTTTTTTTTTTTCTTCCCTGTACAAAGGAAATGACAAAATGTTCTTAGTTGTAACTACACACTGGTTTGTCTTCTGTGTTTCTGGGAACACTGTTATGTTGTGTTTGACTCTGTAATAGGCACAGAAAAAGTACGGCAAGCTCAGGACTGCAAGGATCTCCATGTTGTAAACCCTGATTGGCTGTGGAGCTGCCTGGAGCGCTGGGACAAGGTTGAGGAACAGCTCTTTCCCTTAAAGGATGACTACATCAAAACACACAGGTAGGTGCTATTCCTTGAGGGAGTAGGGGCAATGAAAACAGATTATTCATACAGTAATGCTGATTTGTTAATAAGTTGATTTCTGACAAGTTCAGAATGGTGTGCAATGCTTATGGATTTTATGGAAGGACTCCCCATTTTTGTCCATTTCTCTTTTCCTTAAATTGAAGACTGTCAAGGGATCAGGAGTCTATTCAGTAACTAGCACAGTAAGGAGAAAACTTGTGGTAACATTACTTTGTTTAGCAGTAACTGTTGTTAGCTCTTTTAATTTGGAGAAGTTACCCTTTTCAGTTCATCCATAAGCTGACATAGGAAATGCCACCAAGACACGGGATCATTCATGCTGCCAAAAACCGTGCATACTTTCACTACATGAAGAACTGGTAAAGTATGGAATTTTTTGGCGAAGTTTGGTCATGACAAGAAAGAGAAACAGAAAAATACCGTAGAAAATTCTAAGAAAATTAGAAGGCATGAAGATAGGAGCAAAAACTGGAAGAAAAGAAGTAATGAGAGGCATTTTTTGGGATGATAAGAAAATGCTGAAAGAGAAAAGGTAAAAAACAGTTAGTGCACTAGGGTGACAGTAAGTAGAAGAGGCAGCAAAAACGTTACTAGCAAAAAGGAGTTGGACTGCTGTCAGTAACAGTCCCCTACAGAATAGTGGCATGGCAAAAGTAACTCAAAAGTAACTGTCGAGCCAGCTTCTGCTTCTTGACTTATCTGCTTGGGTGGACCCAAATCTTGCAAACCTAACAGAGGGTTTTGCCTTCCATGTTTAGACAGGAAGGAGCACTGCATAATGGGGTTTCTGTTTTGAACTGATACTGTGTGATTGACTATGCTAGAGATTTACTTTCTACTTACAAAATGCCCTTTGAGGGCAGAACATGGATGTGTAAGGCTTTGAAGACACTAAAAGAAAAAATGTGGAAGTGAGGGTATTTATCAAATGCAATGCTAGGTTGAGATACAGCATCCCTGTAAGTTAGGAGAAGACATGTAGCTTGCTTATGGCTTTACTAAGATACTTAGTCTTTAAAAAGTACTGTCAGATGGCTTTTAATCAAACTTTGGAATATTTGCATGTGATTCTTAAATTGTCTCAGAGACCTGACACTGCTAAGTTTGCAGTAGAAACCTGGACAGTGGCTTGTGAACATTGTTTCTTGATGTCTAGATGAATGTTAGTCTTCCTCCCTCTATTAATTTACTCTTCCATATTACTGGAACATGATAATTTTTTTCTATTTCTGTGTTTCAAATACAATGCCTCTTAACTTCATACTTCCCCCTCACTCAAGCTTCAGTCAGTAAGATCTTATGCAAATACTTTAACCAATAAGGTGCAGCTACTTTGGAAAAGATTTTCTTCTTAATGAACCTGCGTGAAATAGTGATTACAGGTCCAAAGCACTTATAAACTAGGGGAGGGGAGAAGTCGGAGAAAATATTTGCATGTTAAAAAAACCAAAGATAGCAAGAAAAGAATAGGAAAACTTGGAGTTGCTTTACCATGTCATTGCTGCAAGACTACTTGAGAAACATCTGTTTTAAAAGCATCTGGTAAAAACTCCAGTTTTGTGTCACTTCTAATAGTTGTTACAAATTAATTGACTCTTTTTAACATAGCATTGCTTTCATGGAGTATAATATGCTGTTTTATTTGATGATTTTTTTAAATTACTCAATTTGCTTGCTTTTTTTTATGGCACTTCATCATAATTGGATAGTGATTCCTGCAAGACTGATCTCTGAATGTTTCTATGTTTCTGCTGACACTTCTAAAGTTATGTTTTGAAAATGCAGCAGGGTGATCATAGGCAGTTTAATATTTTTAAAAATTAGTTAGGATGACTTGCAAGTTAATACTACGTGTCTATTTTCTCTCAGAGCAAATTTGGAGAGCAAATAGAAAGATTGATAAAATAACCTGTTTTTTTCTTTGTTGCATATATGCAGATTATCATGCTATGCTAATTGTGCTGTTGTTACTACCTGGAAGCCATTTCAGTAACTTTGTGTTTAGACAATTTTTAAGGCACACTTACTAATATTTTAATAATTTAAACATGACATTATCTTTTATTTGCAGTTTTCTGTTTTAAATTCAATTAGACTTTAATGAGGTGGAGGAGGAAAAATGTTACTTTAGAGATTTTTCCAAACCATTTCCCTCTCCTGCTCTAGAAGAAAAGGGAATGCTCATTTTTTACGTTCTGGTTAGATAGCTCATTTAAATTTCTAATCCAATTTTTTTTTCCTCAACTCTATCTAACAGAGAAAATAGCCCTGCCACGTTTCCTGATACACCCAGCACATTTCAGACAGCTCTGTTTCACCCAACACCCATCCATCCAAAGTCTCAACCTGGTCCTGAAGTTCGAATTTATGATCCTAACACTGGAAAGCTGATCAGGAAAGGCACACAGACGAGTGGTCAGTCAATGTACATCCAGTCTCCAGCTCCTCCCATCACCTTGCCAGTCCACGGTGAACACTCATCCTTCAGGTACCTAAAGCACAGCTAAGAGTCACATTATCTACATTTTTAGATTCTGTAGTAAATCTTACTTTCATTATCCTTTCAGTTTGATCAAATTGGCATTTTTGCTTTACTTTGTTTGCTTTCTAAAAAGCCAAGAAAATGAGCAAAAGTGAATAATCAGCTGAAGTGAAGGATGCTACAATTCCAGATGCTTTTTGTGCCTCGCTGAAGTGAAAGTGGAAATCTCAAACCAAATAAATTCAGCGTGTGGTTTGTGTAGTCTAAAGAAATGTTACAGTAACTGATTTCTTAAGTGAGGGCAGTTTATGTTTCTTAATGGGTATTAGAATACTGGATTGTTTTTTTTAATGAAATATACCTGATAGCATTTGATTCTTGTTTAAAAAATTTTCCTCTTCACCTAATTCCTTCAGATGGGGCATAACTTTGTTTTTGAGGAATATCAGAAGGGATGGAAGAGACATGTAGCTCACTGAGCATTGTGAAATAAAGGCCATATGGCTGAGTGCTCATTACTAATCCTTAGACCACTAAGTCAAGACACTAATTCTGGGGGAGGAAGAAGCAGTCTGCCTTTTTAAGTACAAAGGCTAGTGTTTATCTGGACTATGTCAAAATTTGTGTTTCTGGACTTCGTCAAAATTTGTGTTAAGCTGCAAAAACACCTCTTGTTTCTTGATGTGTAAAATACCTAGAATTCATCCCAAATTATCTAAATAAAAGATCCAGCTTTTGGAATTCTGACAAGCTTAGCAAGGCTTGTTCATTCCAATGGTAAAGAAGTATCCAGTTAAAGGCAAAGCTTTTCTTTGTCAAGTGTGATCAGCATTCCCTTGTACAAATGTGATCAGAGTACAGCAGTTGTTACAAAGTAATTCAGTTTTCAGAAAATACAGATCACGACTATAAAGGTATTTTCTACCTTTCTTCTCCCTTCCCTGCCACTTCAGCAGTGTTACCATTTGTAAAGATTTAGTATAGTAGTGTAGCTTGTTATGTTTCCACTCTATCTTCCTGTTGTTAAAAATGTCAGCCTGTTTTTTTTCAGTTGCTATCTGTTTGTAGCCTTTTTCTTATTTCAGCTTTCCTATTGCTGTCAACACAGGTTTTCTGAGTCTCTCTTGTTTGTGACATCCTGTTTTCAGTTCCTTTTTAACTGTGTCTTTTAAAGTCTGTGTTAGTTTACTATGACATGGTAAATGAGCATTAGAAGCTTTAAATAATCAAGACACAATATGTATCCAGAGAGGAGCTGGGAAGTTTTTTGGATTTTTGGTCAGTTACTGTGAAAAGAATTTTTTCTTGAATAAAGCTGGGAAGGTTTTACCTGTATGTAATTGTCATGACACTTGTGAGGTGCTTCAGTATGATGGGTTATACTGATACTAACACATCATTGAATGCTTTCAAAAGAATGGGTTTTAATGTCAACAACTTGATGAAGAGATTGTCCACACCTAAGCCTATTTTTCCTTAATGCTGAGGTGCTTCTTGAGTATCTTGTGGAAAAGGAGAGAAATATAGTTTAGCTGTCCTCTTAGCTGAGTTTCATAGAGCTTCAGACAGGTTTTGAGGGCAAAGTGAGGCTATGTCTCCATTCTACTGCCTTCTTTTATTTCAATTCAGTGGGGGTTTTTTGTGACTGTCGGTGCTAAGAATTGAGATGTTTTAATCTGACTCAGTGCTGCAACTTTACCCCACAACTAAGCAGCTATAAAAAAGAGATGAGCATAAGATCTATGCTGAGAAAAAATTTAATTCTCATCTCCTGTTGATTTGGTTCTAGTGGTGAAGTTGGTGACCTGTAAACACTTACCTGTTAATTGGGACATATCTCTATTACTCAGAGCAGTTCCACCTTCTTGAGTTAAGGTCCTGAGGAGTGTTTTGGCAAAGTCTAGGCAGAGTTTAAATACCACAGTGCCGACAGAGCAGGAAGGCTATGAAGAAGTAACAAAAATCTGAATAGAAACAGCTTTCCTGTGTCTTGACTGAGGAAGAGCTGAGGCAGTACTGTGAGCTTTATCTTAGTGCATACGTAGTGATAGATTTTTTTTTTTAAAGCTTCATGTCCGCTTTAAAACTTGATATAATACTTGTCTTAAGAGAAAACTACATTAGTGCACTGATTTATTGGTAGAGGACAATGTATTTTGTGTCTTGAGACTTAATGTGCTCCCTTGTTCACATTCTACAGAAAGAGGTGAATACTTGTAACTAAACCATTGATTTTAAACAGAGTTAAAGTTGTTGGCACTCACAACTGCTCCTGTTGTGGGTGGGTGTAGTCAAAGCCTCCAGTAGTTTTCTTTGATAGTTTCTCAAGTTTTCATATGATTCTGAATTTCAGATTGTAGAAAACAGCATTGCACTGCTATAAGTGGAAGCCCTTGGTAGCTGCACATGGCATAGCAATGGTTCTTGTTTTCTTAGCCTGAGAATAGACCTCCTTGTGCTTAGGAGAGAATCTCTTCCTTGCAGGGCAAAGGCCTTCAAGTTATCTGAATACCATTTCATAAGAACTGTTTCAGTTCTTACTGTGTTGGATTTCAACAGTTTTAGTTTCTTTCTGGGATTCAACTTGAAACATAATTTAAAATTGGATATAATTAGTTTAAATTTGTACATGCAATTTGCAGTGAAACTGTCACCAGGGAATTAGAGATGGTTCAGTTAATGGAGTCAACATTTCAAGCAACAGGTCTTGCTGTTGTGCTCATCTCTGAGACTTGAGCACCTGCTTATTTATCACGACTGTTGCAGCCCATGCAGAAGAGTGAAAAAAGTTTGCAGCTGTAGTAGAAGGAAAGAGAATGCAATGCTGCTCAGGGGCTGCTGGTGGCCAGCATCTCTTCTTTGTCTGAGAACAGGAAGGATTCCTCTCTAAAAATAACCCACATGTCAGAGCTTTGACATGCCTTATATATCTCAACAATTTGCATTTTCATACAGAAACAGTATTCCACAAACATTGCAGTAAACAATAAAATTGTAACGGGTCATGAGACGTGTAATGTAGTGTTCAAAGCAATGCAAAAGCTAATGGCAGCTTGGACTAGAATAAAGAAAAAAGTTACACTGCAAGTTACATTTTAGTGAACACTAGTAATATGCTAACAGATGAGGCAAAGCTTAAAATATGCGTGTCATTTACACGTAAGAAGTTAAAAGTAGCACCCTGGTTTAAAATAATGCTAAGATGCACCAAATGCTTGGTTTGAGGAGGTGTGTCAAGCAGATGTTCGTGTCTTAAGCTATACTTTAAGATTTGTATACATTAATTTCACTTACAACATTTTTGTTTGAATTTATATGCTCATAGTTACTGTTTTTCCTATTTAATGTTATCAATGTTATTATGACAGCAAAAATATTAAGTGCCAAATTGAACACGTGACTAGAATTAAAATGTTTTTAACACTTCCGTGATGGTAATGTTATTTTAGCATTTACCCTGATGTATCAAGAAAAGTGCTTGTTACCTTCACAAATGTTGAACCCACCCTGCATGTATATGTCCGTGTGCTTGTAAGACTGGCAAGCACCAACCAAACTCTGCAGGGTTGAATATGGTGTTATTTTTTAAAAAGTACTTATGAATATCATTTAATTAGAAATAAATGTAAATTCCTGCATTTTTATGTCTTTAATTTTTATTCAGCTTTACAGGCAGCTGAAAATGTAAAAGCCTAAGAAATGTTTTTTGACAAAATAAAAATGTCTTACAAACCTTTAAGAGGACTTTATTTCACATTTCTTTTGAAAGGCTTTCATGAGAAGGCCCAGTGTTTCTTATCTAGTAGCAGTGGGAACATACTGGGAAAAACATCTGACAGAATCCTTTAGAAGCTATTAATACAGTTATTTTACAGTTAATATATGTGTGTAATGTAGTCAAGTATGATCTCACACTCTATTTTACAAAAGAAGTTCTTGTCAACCATATGACAGTGTGTTCTTAAAAAATATGCTAGATTTATTTAGATTTATTTCTAGTCTAAGAAAATCTGCTTGGCTATCATGCTACATATACATCTCCGTAATTCTTGGAATGGTCAAGCTTGTCATATTTTTAATGGAGTTGTGTAAGATGCCTGTAGCTTTTATTTTGTCATTCTCTGTTTTGCCAAGAATGTAAATGGCATGGCCGCCTGTCCTGCCTTGGTTATATATTAAAAAGGCAAGGAAATCATACTTCAAAAGAACCTTTTGAAAAATATAGTGGAATGCCATATTATTTTTGTCACCTACTTATGAAAATTACTGTCTGAGAGCAAGTTAATAGCAAAAGAAAACAGTGATCTTTAAGGTAGAAAACGTAGTAGAGGGGAGAAAAAAAACACCCCAACCCAAAAACTGTTAGCAATGTTGAGAAACTAGCAGGAAATCAGTTTGGTTAGTTCATTTTCACAGCATCCAGATTGTTTCAGCTTCACAAGAAATTCCACTGTACATGAGTAAGAGACTACAAAGGGCATTTGTCTGCAGTGTTGCTGGGGGTCTTCTCCAGCACATAGTGCATGTCTGGGTAGCATGGCTCTTTTCCCTCACAGCCTCCCATTCAAAACAGGATTTCAAATTTCCTGCACCTATCCATGAGATCTGAGAAGAGAGATGTGTATTTGCAAAATATGAACTATCAAAATGAGCAAAATTGACAGCTTTCTATGGCTTTCAGATTTCATACATTCTGGAATTTAAGTACTGAGATAAAAAAGCCCTCGATATTGAGATAACCTTCTTAAGAAGTTGTCAAGTTCACAAAATTTTGTAGGACCTTACCTATGGCTGACTGGATTTGTGCAAGTTACTAATGGCTTTTTTTGTGGGGAACTGTTAGTCTAAAGCTGAGCCTTGTAAATCCTGGCTTGATGATAATTAGCCATTCTGCATAGAAACTCTTGTCTGTAGAGACTACTCTGTACCCTTTTTCAGTCAGTTACCCTCAGAAACAGGTTGATGGTCTCTCACCTAGTAGTTGCAGCGTGAAACTGCTTGTGATTTCAAATACAGTCGCTTTTATACCTGCTTTTGTTAGCCATTCTCCAAATACACACTCTTACAGCTAGCATAAATATTTTGTGACCCATGAGCTTTATGACCTTTGCATTGGATTCTGGGTGGTGCTGAGCTGCTGTAATTTGTTCTAGGAGGCTAATGTGACAGACCAAAACTGGTAGTTAATCTGTATTGTATAGTAGTTTTAGCTTCTAGAAGTCTTCAGTACTTAAGTAATAGTCACAGAAAAATTTACCCAAGGAAAGTAGAAGTTTCCTGCTGTTGTACATGTAGTCTATCTTTTTATTATTATCGTAAAGCAAATCCCATGGAACTGTGATTAATTTATCCATTTTAATGAAGATTTTGATATTCCTTTTTGTATCTGCATGTTTGAATTAAGTACTATAATTAACAATATAATAGAATACAGACTAAAAGAAAACATTACCATATTTCTATACACTAGCCAAAAATAAATGTTGGCTATTTTGCATCTTACCAAGGCTTAGCATGTGGGAAATGTCTGAAGATTGACACTGCAAAAGTGCTCTTTCTACATGCAGAGCTCTTGTCTGTAAGGTTGAGAAATAGAAGGGTATACTTGGAGACTCAAGAGCCTAGTGTAGATCAGGAAAAATGCATTAGAATGTAGGCATTGCTTCTGGAAAAATAAATTTGTCAAGTGATGGAGAAACTCCACCTGTTCAGGGACATTATTGTATTTTAAGGGCAACACATGTGCAACTACTGAAGCTCTTGGCAACAAGGAAGGTTTGATGGTTACTTAAAAGAACAGTGCGAAGGCAGGAGAGTGAGTGCCTTGTCAAAGGTAGAATAAAATCTTTAGCTGTCAGGCTGAAAATAAAAGCATTTATCTGGGGACTTGACTGACCTGTTGAGGAACACAGAGCTTTATTAAGCAAAGTCGTACATATGTGGCAGTCATAAATTGTTTATAGAATTTCATTTGTAGCTCTGAACCAAGTAAATCTTTCTTATGTGAGACCCCTGAATTATTTCAGAGTTGTTCAGCCGCATCAACAGCAGATGTTTGAAGAAGATGATCTACCAGCAAGTGAAAATGAAGAGCAACCTGGTCCATCAAAGAGGAAACGCCAGCCAAGTATGTCTGAAACAATGCCCCTGTACACTCTATGTAAAGAAGATTTAGAGAGTATGGATAAAGAGGTGAGCTTAACTAATTCTGGCAGATTTCTAACATGACGTAAGGTCTAACTTTTGTTAAATTATGCATATATGTGAACTGACCTTGTATGCCACTACAGTAACTTTAAATAAAAGCCATAGCAGACAAAACTACAACTCAGGCTAAAATGCGTTTATGTTCTGCAAAGCAAAACAGAATACTGTGGTATGTAAGTAGACCTTTAAAGTAGAACTTCACTGAAGAATAGCTTTTTCAGATTAAACACATTATCGAATTTACTCTGTAGATATCTTTGCCATGTGTCACTTTAGAGTTGTCTTGCTTTGCTTTTTTTACAGTAAATCTCAAAATAATCTGGACAAAAATCAGATGGGGGAGAGAGGTCTGCAGATGCAAAAGGCACAGACTGTATGGAAGACTGGGGAGACAAACGAGAGTGTGGGGCCTTGTTATCCATAGACATGTAATTGCAGTGTTGTTAAGTCATAGCTATAATTGTTTTGCAGGTGAAGGGAGCTTTCTGTTGCAGAGTGAACTGCACATCTTTCATACAAAAGCACATTATTTGCAATTCATTGTGAACGTCTAGCTGCTCACTTTCCACTTGCCATTCTGTGTGCTTTTTTCAAATGAGCCACCATTTTACATAATGTTAAATGATACATAGAAGAAATATTACCTGTCACTGTGCACCATGTTCTCGTGAATTTATCCTCTATATGATTTTACTATAAAATCTAGTGACCCTGGAGCCTTGAATTCATCTTCAAGCTTAGATAGTTCATTGGGGTGGGGACGGGAGCGTGTAACTTGCCATGTACTTGGCAGTAAGTTCATTACAAGGTTCTAACTATAGCAGGCTTTGAGTTATCTTCAGAATATGTAATAAAAGTATGAGAAGGGAACTGCATATTTCACCAACAAAAGAAAGAGACTTTATCTATACAGTACAGGGTAAATTCGAGATGGACTTCGGGAAGAACTTTAAGCTTGTATTCTGGGGAAATGTTCTCTCATTTCCAGCTGCTGTGATGATCTCCTTTGAATTTCAGGTGACTTCAGGCTTTTAACTTTATCTGGTAACTCTTGGATTTGACAGCTTTTCATTTCTTTTGCTTTTTGTTCTTAAGTATTTTGCTCATTTGATCTCAGACTTTCCGAGAAAGAGTATTTCTTCTTGTCATGTTAGCAGTCCCTGAATCCATCTGTGCCTTCCATCTGTATTGTCAGTGATACTTAAGGAGAATTGATATTATGGGTCGCCTTTATGATTTTATGTACTATCATTTTTTCTAATCGTGTGGCTTTTGAAAAATAATAGTGAATTGCTGATGCAGTGTGTGCACTGAGTCAAAAGGATGTGTGTATGCTTTTTAGACTCACTGCACAAAGTATTTACTGTTCTGGTTTCAAAGAAACTATTTAGGAACCTTGTAAAAAGTCTGAATCTTTTGGCACCATTTGTTTTATGATTGATTGCTCTCAGCTGCTACATTTATGACTGAAGAAATAAAAGTTTTTCTACTTCTCCTACAACTATAAACATCTTAAATTACAATGATTTGTTTTTAAATTATGCTTTTGCTTAAGCAGCGTATTGTGCTTGGAAACTAGACTACATGAACTTCAGAAAAAATGAAGCCCAAATTCCAGTGACTCATTTTTTCATAGTTGGCTTAGCTTTGATTCCAGGAGTATGATTTGAGGTAAAAGTTGCTGCCAAAAGTTCTCCCTTCCACCAAGTCTCTGTTCCTTGGGCTGCTGAACCAGTAGTGGGGGTATGTTTGGGGTTTGCTTGATACAGAAGCAGGGTGGGATTTTTCTGGTATTTCAGCTTCCCAATATGATATTAACAAAGATCAAATATTAGCTCTGGGACATGGAGGAAGGGTGCACACAGGACATATATCAGGGAGGTGGAACTGTACATGGTATTACCAGCAGGTCATTGTCTCCTGGAAGCTTACTATAAAAGGCAAGGACAACTTGGGACTGCTAGCATCACCTTAGCAAAGGTGTTGTCTTCATGTAGAAGAAGTGTAATGCAAGTAATTCAGCAGGATTTTATGGCAGTGTGTGGGAGTACACTTAGGAAACAGAGATGACATGTGGTAACTTAGTCTATAAAATATAAAAGTTTAGTGGAGTGTACACAGGAGAGTGCTGTCAGGAACATTATCGAATAAAGTGAAAATAAGCGTGATAAGCCTTATTAGTTGGGACTCAGTTCACTTTGGTCACACCTTGTCTAGTTTAACATCCAGAGAAACATGTTTTCCCTTACCTGATTCTTTATCAAAGCATGTTAAAGGATAAGAGCTTTTCTGGAATCAGATTGTCACTGAGGCATGTGAAATTTCTGCTCTTGCCACAGAAAGGCTTTTGCTTCGTTTGTGTGCATTCAGGTGGCAGTGGCGGCCAGACCTATGCAGACCTGGGCAGAGCAAGGGAATCAGTTCCAGTCACAGCAGTGATTTTCTTGCTCCACTTTTCGAGTGCCCATGCTGAGGCTGCTTGGTTTAGGATTATGTGGTCCAAGGAGAGGGAAAGCAAGTTCCAGTGGGACTTTGCTGCAGTGTAAGCCAGTCCAGGCTCAGCTGCCCTGTCTCTGCCCTAAGCCATTGTTCGTAATCATGGGACCCTATGGCAAGCCACCTCAGGAGGCTGGTTGGGGTAAAAAAGATCATTTCCAGATTAATCCTCATCATTTCCAGCTTCCTGAAATAACCCACCATTGCTGCTGCATGAGTGCTAGTGCCAGGAGCAAGCTGGGAATAAGAGTGAAGGCAGAACTGCATTTAAAGCTGTAAAACTGTATCCTCAGTATTTTTACTGAATTCCCTCACAAATTCAGATGAGATCAAAAGGAGTCTTTTAGCTTTAGGCACTGCGATGTTTTTCAATGAAATTAGATCAGAAATGCAAGCATTCATATGTACTGTTTCTATGGGTATAACTAGCAGTAAAAAACTCCTTTGCAATTAACATCTAAAGAAAACCTTTCTTTTTCTTTGCAAAAGTCTGTGAAAGGCCACAGTCCCAGGTAATACAGAATTTGCATGTAGTTTATATGTGGGAGAGTTTTGTTAGAAGTATCAAAATGGAAGCTGATAAAGAGAATCTAGTTATAATATATTCCCAAATTAAATCGCTTTCCTTCCTTAACCTATTTGAAAGTGTCTCTTTTCCTAGTAAAAAAGCTGTAGCTCTTCTACTGTTTGATTAGGAAGAACTACTGTGGATAAGCATCTCTTGAAATTTGATCTTATGGAGATTTTTTATCTTCTCTTATTTTCTCAGTTGTAGTTGTGTTATGCATACCAAGTAAATCAAAGGAAATGAATAGAATTTCAGCCATTGGGTTGCAGTTTAAGATCACTTAGCCTTTTGTATCTTCTTCAGTGCCAGAGATCTGGGAGATCAGATCCAGTGGTAGCTTCCTTTCCCTCTGACATGAAGGACTGTTAGAACTTTAGAAAAGTGGAAGCACAAGAGTGTTCAGTGTCATAGAATTGCTGTTCAAAGGGCAATTGCCAAATCAGAGTAAGTGCATAAAAAATGTATCCCTACTTGGGAAATATGCAGGCTCTTGGTGCTGCTGCCTTACAGTTAAGAGAATGTTTTCCCCTTTTTCTGTACTAGCCTGACACAGGTGCTTTTCAACTGATTACTGCTGTTTGTCCTCACTATGGGACAGTAAAGGGCAGCAGAATTAATTACTGCCAGTTAAATTAGCTTGTTTATAGTAATTTTTACAGAACTGGATAATTTTTTGCTTTTAGAGAACTGGTTATCTGCTACATAACCTGCAAAAGATCATTCCATAAAAATGCTATTTATATAGACTTGTATTTAGTAAGCTGTAATCCTCACCAAAGAAAAATCTGTAAGGGAATGGTTCCCAATCAATTAAATGCAGTCAATAACTAGAAACCTATTGTCCCTAATAGCCGTTCCAGGATGGCTTTTGTTTTCTCAGGATCAAGTCTGTCACTTTACAGGGAAATGATCTACTTTTGCTTTCAGTGTCTGTATTGGAAAGTAACTGCTGCAGAAGCCTGTCCTGTATGGAGGAGAAACTGAGCTGTCTGCAGCTCTTCTTGTTCCCTGTTTCAGTAGGAATGGACTTCCTCACCTGCAGGAGCCTTTGTTACGTGCTTGGGGTGGGACCCCTGCATGTCACTGTCATCCTTTGCCAGGGATAGAGGTGGAAGTTCCTGACCTACCAATCACTACGATATTGTGTGAATCTGCTGTAGCTTACTGAGAAAAAAACAGAAAGTGGAATCCAGGCTTCAAATTACTCTTATTTGCTTCCAGAAATAAGATCTGTTAGCTAAAGCAAGTTGTGCAAAGGAAGGGAATGACATGGAAACCACGTGAAGATATACACATGTCTTTCCATTCATAACTGATTATCTAAGTATGGGATGCCATGTAGCTCTCATTCCCAGAGGTTACTCATCTTGTGAGCCCTTTTCTTTGGAACTGATTGCTAGTTCCTTTTTATTAGGGATCATTTTCTTCTAAATTTGTGTTCCTAAATTATATTTGGAGAGAACCTTACAACTGGGATAGTATCAGGCACGGTTACTTAGTTAGGTTGATCTAATCCTTGCGGTGTTGTGTCCTATGTGATATGAATAAGCTGTTTGATTTTACATACTAATTGCTTCCTGATGGACCTTGACTTTGCTTTTCTGTAAAATGTATTCTTTCTTCATGCGTATTTGTTGCAGACACAAAAGGTGATTTTTAGCTTTGTGCATCATGCTAGCTTCTTTTAAAAATTGAGTCAACTTTGTATAATCTTAAAGATTTTCCCTTTTTTAATGTGTCCCTTTCATAATTAGGTTGACATTCTTGTGTATGATAAATGACTTTACCATGAAATAAGTAAACAAGGTCAAGAGTTTTCATTTCTCTCTTCCTTTCAGCTACAAATTATCCTCATCTGTTCCTTTTAGAGCTATGGCTGTCAGTACAGTTTCCTTATGTTGCTTTTCAGTGCTTTTTAATTCACCAGTCCATGTAAATAGTAGAAATGCATAGCAAGAATCTAAGATGCTCCATTTATAAAATGTCAGTGATAAAGGAAAAAGAAATTACCCTGAGCTGAGCTCAAGATCCAACTCACAAATGCTTGTATCTCAGCTGCTGCTACATCCATGGTAACAGTAGAAGGCAGACAGCCATAGGTCCTCACATGTGTCAGTACTTTCAGGACCAGTTCTCAACAGATGCCAGTATGGATTTCACCAATGGGAAGGAAGTTGAAAAGGGACTTCTAATAAGACAGTAAGATTAATCAAGTTCAGTAAGGCATAAAGGTTTTTGTTTGCTTTGCAGTACCTTCTCCTCCAGGATGGCCCAGGATTACTAACATCCTGGAACAGCTGTGCACACAGTTTACTAGCTGTATGATGCTTAGGCTTTTATGTTTGTTACTGTGGTTTGGTCACAGTGTTTTAGAGTAGCATCTGTGTCTTGTCAAGTGTCATCATCTCTGCCATCTAAGGTAAAATATTTTGCTGGTTTAAATTCCTTTAGTTTGGGACTTGAGACAGGGGAAGAGAGGGAGTGAATCTGATACCAGTATCAGTCTGACCTCTAGCTTTCCCATCTCTCACTTCAGTTAGTGGAGTGCAGAGATTCCTACCATCTGGTTGGGATATGTGGTCAGCAGCTGCAAAGTGACCACATTGCAAAGGTATGTTCTGTGCACGAGTGCATTTAAGTATGAAGATTTTTCTTTAGTAGGAATTGCCTAATGAACTACTTTTGCATCAACATGGTTCTGTTGATTTGGGATGTATTCTGCACATTCTTTTCCTTTAACTAAGTCGTAATTTATATGTCACATGCAAAGACTGAAATTGCAACATTCTGCTCTTGATATAAGGCCACTTATGCTCTTAGATTTTGTCGCTCTGAATTTTGCTTTTATCTAAGCAAATTTATCTCTTAATTCCTGGTTTTTATTTCAAGTTAGTGACTGTTCCATGCAGTGAATTAGGAGGGAGTGTTTTTCTCCTTCAAATTGTTGAAAACTATTATCTCAGTAAGTGGTTAGCCTCTTCGTTAGTTAAAAAGTATGAATTTAATGTGGAGGATGTGGTCTCTAGAGCAAATAATAGCTGCCTGGGCTCCCTTGGACAATTATCTTCTGCATTAACAGTTCTTTGAATTTCCACAACCACATTTCTCATGCAAATTTTCTTGTTTGACACCTCAGCATGTGCTATGTCATAAATTGTACAGATGCTAAATTTGGTTAGCTTCTTATAAATTGTACCTTGTTTTGAAGTAAAAAGAATACGCCTGTGTGAACACTTTCTGTTAGTGATTGTCATCCAAGCCCCTTGGCCCTTGGAAGTGATGAGGTCTTGTTTTACAGTTGTCAGACAGCTTTCACTTGAACTGGACTTGTAAAAAGCAATTTGAAGTAACTATTAGTGAGAGTAGATGTACTGAGAAGTAAGAAAGCACTTTACCAAATGTGCTGCTCTTCATCAAGACACTAAGAGACTGTTATGAAAAGGATTTGCTAAAGCATCTTCTGATAAAAACAGACCTGAGGAGACTCAGATTGGCTGGTCTCGGTACATTGGTGCTTCCTGGTGCTGTTTCCTTACTGACAGCCCTATTGTCACCTTCCTTCACCTGCTGACTCTCACATCCCTTCTGGACAGCTTTTTTTTTTCACTGTGGAGTGCTTATTACCAAATGGCTTAACCCAGTAGGCCTACATGTGTTGCTTGCTTTCTTTCCCTGGAGATGAGTTTTCTGGAGAGAAATGGTGAGGGTGCAATGCTAGGAATCAGGTTGCTGGTTTGTCTTCATGAACAAGTGATGGCTGGCTGTTGCACCAAGAAATGTAATGTGGTTTTTTAAAGAACATAGCTTAAAGCAGTTGTTTAAAGAGGAAAGTATATTTGCTGCTTCTCCTGTTTGACAGTTTTGACATTCACCCTTCTCTAATATGGTTAAATAATACAGAAGTAATTGAGCATTAATGTATTATACTATTAAGGCAATTATTTCACCCATATCTCGTCTGATTGGTAGAGAAAACTGAGTAAAGTTTTCCAATAATATTTTTAGTAGTTTGGCAGTGAGAATCAGAATTAAGATACCAGTACAGTGCATTGGAGAGAAGATGAGCACTTAAACTAAGCTGGCCATCAGTAGTTTGCTTCTGCCATTGTTTGCTTTGCTTTGAAGAATTCATTTTCTACCAAAAAAATGGAAACTACTCTAAAAAGCAGCTAGGCTTTCCTCTTTCGTTTTTTAGTTTCAGAAGACATAGACATATTTTTTTAAAAAAAATCGGTATTGGTCATGCTTAAATTGTAAATCATCCTGACCAGAAACACTGACACTCTGATTGTTATTTACCTAATAGAATGAACACCAAAATACATGTAGTGTAGATAAGGCTAGTGAGATTCAGATGGGTTATCAAAACGTGAAACATATGTGTGCCAATTTTTTTGGTCTGGTATTTCTCTGCAGACCATTAGTTGTTGCGCTAATTGCATAGAACTGATTGTCTGCCAGTTTTGTGTAAGAGGACATCATGGTTCAAGCTTGCTTAGCACTTTTTAGAAGTGTTTGGAAAGAGACTTTTTTATGTAATACCATGTTTTACAAGGAGACAACTCATTACCAAAATAGGAAAAGGATTTTTATCAAAGTTGATATTATCTCAAGTAGGCAATCAATTGTGGATCACTTCTGTTTTTCTGCGCAGGTTGCTTAGAAAATACTGTTTAAATATGGTTTTCTGATGTACTTGAATGTCTTATTTTCATTTTAGAGGGTTTTTTTTTTTGAATTTGTATGTCATGAGGAAATATGGGAAGCATACTGTAACCTTTTGGCATTCAGATGACACATGGTATGAATATCTGCATTTTGTAGATAAAAATGGACAGTACCTGTATATGTAAGAATTAGTTTAATGGCACTCATGACAAGTTGTTAATTAAAATATTATATAAGACTTTTGAGCAAAATTAACATGATCAATCAAGTTCTTGGCTGGTCAGGCTGTTAAGGAGAAAATGAAATGTTTCACAGAATCACAGAATAAACTGAGTGGGAGGGACCCACAGGGATCCTCAAGTCCAACTCCTGGCCCTGCATAGGACCATCCCCAAGAGTCACACCATGTACTCAAGAGTGTTGTCCAAATATTCCTTGGACTCTGTCAGGCTTGGTCCTGTGACCACTTCCCTGGGGAGTCTGTTCCAGTGGCCAGCCACCCTCTGGGTGAAGAACCTTTTTCTAATATCCAGCCCAAACCTCCCCTGACATGACTTCTGGCTGTTCCCTTTTTTATTGAGACTTCACTTCTGTTATGCCTACTTTATTGATAAGCTAAGTACAAATACTTGTGCTACAATAGATACTGGTAATGGGCTGCACAAAGTGGACATCAGCTAAAGAAGTAGCCATGCTTGCTTCAGCACTAGCTTCTTTTTGAGGAATCTGATAAAACTGAAAGTAATCAGATTCATGGATTGTCAATAGAAAAACAGGGAAATCCTGGCAAAACTTAGTTTGGTCTGATTTACTTCTCAGCAAAAATGCTTCTGCCATCTTACATAGTCCTCATATTTTCCTGATTCAATCAACAGTTGATTCAGGTCCTCTGCCATTCTCCAAAGGTGTTCGCAAAATAGTTTCATTGTAGGCTTGTTTTTTTATGAGAGTAGCCTTTTTTTCCATGTTGCTATCGTTCTGTTAAGCATAGAATAAAAATTATTATGCAAATAAGGCTAAATCTTGAGCTCTGTGATCCTATAGATATGAACAACTTCTGGCTTATAAACTATGGCTGAATTTATAGCAATGTGTTATTCTAATGTTACTCCATATGAAATGGAAAGTAGTTAGGGAAGAAGGCTTTTCCATATATTCTGTGAAGGTTTTTCAACCAGCTCTGGTAGTACATTATGTCTGTACCTAGCCTTAGTAAAGAGAAGCTGAAAGCCTTTTTCAGTTGTTTGTTTACTCAGCAAAATGGGGCAAAACCTCTTTAAACAGAGTTCAGTAACCTTACTTTAACATATACCTCTACCTCCATATGCTAAATGAAATGCAGCTAGGCTGTCAACACTAATTGGCCACAGTTAAAAAGGAGTTGCATGAGCCGTGTTAAACAATTTGTAAGCTGATCCCTAACATCATTCTGAGCAGCTGCATACAGGGCCTGATTGAACGTCGTCACGAGTCTAACATGTTTTTACATTTAAATTTGAGCTGTTACTCTCCATGAGTGATATTTAAAAGTGTCTGCTCAAGTCCTAGTCTAAGTCTGAACTGGTTTTTCATATCTTTTTTTTGTTTGTTTTATCAAGATCTGATACTTATATTTCAACGTACAAAAAATATAGATATACCATATAGCATAATGTATGTTATGTGCTGTGGAGAATCTTTGCAAACATTTGCTAGCAGACTAGCATTATGCAAACTTTATTTGTGGTCAGAATTCTCAGGCGATAAAAATACATCTCCATTTTGGTGGCACAAAGGCCGGGTTATTTCTACATACATACAGCATTGAAAGACAGTATAGTTTGTAATCAGCTGATCTTGATCAGTTATCATAAGGTGACTTACTGTTAAATTTAACTTATGCATAATTGCAATTGCTTGCTTCAGAGACATTTTCAAGGGAAAACATCTCTGCTTTGGTAGTCTTTGTTCTTTCAGGTGCCAGCAGAGCAGAATACAGCCAACTCTGTGTGATAGTCCTCCAGCTCCCAAGTGTTCTAGCTCCTGTGTCAGCACCACTATTTCCATTCTATGTTCAACTTTTAATAGGGGTTAGGAAAAGCTGCAGAATTAGAGCCCCCTACTGATGTACAAAATTCTCGGCAGCAATGAGTTGCAAAATGAATAATTACCTGAATGGCTGTGCTGCAGTAACTTTTTCATGTCTGCAGTAGTGGTGTTAATTTTTGATTTTGAGAGAACACCATTGTTACTCTGTATTGTTACAGGATTTGTATATGAACTTGCACCTTCTAATTGACAGGGATCACAGTCAGCTCTGGACAATATTCCTTGTCACTCCTTGTAGCAAATATGATGATACTGCCTTCTCTGAGATTAACACAGACAGCTGCCTATCCCAGATATTTCAATGCTCTAACATCAAACTTGCTTCATCCCAGAGGTATTGAGGACTGGATATAGCTGTTATACCATGATACAGAGATCATATCAGAACCTGCATAGTATTTAATCACCTTAATGTTGAGCTTGTTGTAGAAACAGATGACTCTTCAGCTGCTGGGCTTATCTTTCACTGTATTATGGATTGCTTCTTTTCTTTTTCCTTAACTTACTCCATGCCTAATTCTGGCTATTGAGTAGGCTAGCTACACAGGATGCTTCCATATGCACAGTGCTCATATTTCAGCACTATTTCACTTAAAAGCTAGAGTCAATGCTTATTTCACAGAATCAAGCAGTCCCATTGCCCAGTTCAGAAGAAACCGTTTCAAAACTACTCTGTCTTCAGTGTTGTCCTGGTTTAGGGCAGATTTGGGAGGAAACCTCCGAAGGGGGTTCCTCTGCAAAGCAAACCCAAACGGCCCCTCCCCCCAGCCAGTCTGGGAAAAAAGAACTTCCTCGGAGAAAAGTGGAAAAAACCATTTATTTAACAAACAAAATGCCCACAAGCACAAAGAATTAATAATATGAAACAATAAAACCTCTTGCCACTCCAAGGAGAGATGGCAAACTGAGGCAGTCCTTGCCGTGGGTGCAGCTCAGCTCACTCAGTCTCTCACCAGCCCCACTCCCTCCACAGGGCCAGGCCCTGGCGGGACGCAGGTGCCAGCCCTCGCTGCTTCTCTGGGTTTTTCAGTCCAGAGTGGATTTAAACAGTCCCAAGAAAAAGAAAAAAAAAAAACAGCCCAGGGAATTTCTCTGCCTCAGCTAGCTAAAACTAACTAAAAGCACAGGACATCTGTCCCACTGCTGTCCGTGCCTCAGACAAATGCCGGAGCCAGGCCGTGTGGGAGTCAGGCAGTTTTCTCAAAACAAACTGCACGCTGCTTCTTTTTCCCCCTTCGCTCCCAGAACCAGTTTTAAAGGTGCAGAGCTTAATACACAGCACAGACAGAACAGACAATTGGGCATACAAGCATCATAAAGTTACTGTAGGACAAGTGTCATCCTTAAACTTCTCATAAAACCAGGAACAGTTTTCTTAAATGCTTATTATTTGAGGTGATTTTGTTTGCTTGAGCACATTCATAACTAGCTCTTGGTTCTTGTAATTATAAAACCAGGCTAATCAGGCTTATTGAAGAGGAAAGTTCGCTGACAAATAATGCTTCATGAAGCCAGCTGATGTCTACCAATGCTAAGTTAAAAGCAGCAAGTCGAGGAAGATCCAAGCTGGCTTACTCGTCTTAGGTGTCGGTTTGTTCATACATGTGTGAATAAATCTATACTGAATGCAGCATAGCAGTCACTTTATAGCAGTGGCTTTGAGCTAGTAAGCCCTACTGTATCCCAGTTGCTCTACAAAGCAATAGTTTGAGTTCCTTTGCAGTTGTGATAACTGCGGAAGGCTTGTGCATGCAGGTAAATGAAAGCAGTTTTTTGCCTGTCTTTTGTTCTCACCATAATGTTTTCAGTTTCACTTAGTCTGTGACTTCTGAACAACTTTATATCCTGCTGAACAAGAAATAAAGGAGTTCAGTCTCTGAAAAGGAAAAAATGCTTATTTTTCTCTGAAATATGTATGTAGTGATGAATATTCAGTCTCTCCTAGCAAAAGGTATGCTTTCAGTTAACCTTGGGATGGTGAAACCCAGCACTGAAGAGAGAATCTTGTTAAAACATGTGATAACAAGGACTCATTGAGAGAAAAGCTTTGAAAATTGAGATGCAAAAAATGTGAGGGTGCTGTGCACATTGTATCAGCAACTCTTTTTATGCTTTTATGTATTTTCTTTTTAGAGTGAGGATTGCTTGGGTTCTTATATCTTCTGAAGTAGAGTCCATAATTATGGCTGTTCCACAGCATTTTCTGGTCATGGCTGTGCAATAAGAGACTGCATTTCTGGTTGCAGCATTTCAGAAGTTTAGTGTTTGCCTCTGAGCTGAAGCACATTAGAGCCTCAAAGGTAGTTTAAATAATCTGTAATTTGGGTTGATGTGTTTGGAAATTAGTTTAAATCAAGCTCCCTGCCACTCCTGTTTTTCGCATTGCAATGGAATAACCAAACGGGTTAAGCCCTAAATGCTTCTCAGCAGTTTTCAAGGATAATGTGCTAACTGTACTTGCAGGTTGGCTACATTATTAACTAATGCCTTTGGGGATGACTTGAAAGAGAATATGTAGATTAGTGTCCTAGTACTGCTTTCATAAAAGCTGAGATTTTCTGTTTAGAAATGCAAGCTGCAAAAACCTAGATCACATATCATATTAGGAAAAAAATACTATTTTAAACTCCATCCACCAGTTCAGCAGGTATTTCCAGATAAAATAGTGAGTATATGTTGAGAACTGTCCCATTCTCTTTTAAAAAACATTTGGGCAGTCATCAAGCTGCATTGATGAATGAAACCTGTACCTACCTCTTCAGAGCTGCCTCTCTGCATCTAAAGAAACTTATTAACTGGGCCAGTGTGAGGGAGTTCTAGCAGTAGATGACACTTCATCCTAGCTAGCTACCTAGGAATCCCATTGTTTATTAGCTTTGGGCCATCAGTATGCTGTCCTCTATAAAATGCTCATGGAGGGGAACGCTACAGAAAATGTGTTCAGCGTCCATAGATTCTTTTGTGTTTTTAAGTGAAACTCCATGAGAGCAGATACTGTCGGGAGGTCACTTGATGGTATTTTTATGTTCAAAAAATAGCTGTACAATGAAGTTTATGTCCAAAAAAGGCTTGCTCTGAGGGTCTGATCAGAAGCAGTACAAGTGGACTAAGTATTTTTCGTGCTAAATTATTTTTACCCAAATTTCTATGTCTTCATATAACCTAAATAGTATAAAACCAGGTTAGGAGCTCAGAAATTGTATAATTCCTTAATACTAACATACTGCTGTCATGCTGCCCTCAGCAATTCATTAGCAGCTTCCTACTGATGTCTCCCCTTGGCAGTGAAGTGTCAGAAAAGATCACTCAGAGCCTAGGCTCTGTGCCCTCTTAAAATGCCATGTGTCATTTTTAATAGAATGTTATGATTTCTAACCTAGTGTGTCAGTGGTATTTTGTGACAGTATTTAAACAACTTGTGCAAGTGTTCTTTCATTAGCAAATTAGATTAATTTAACGAAATTTAGATTGTGCATTGTCTCTTGCTAAATCTCTAGGAATAAGAAGAAAGTTGTGACAGTTTCTGGCAAAACTGTGCTTCAGTTAATAGCCAGACTGACAGTTCTTAGAGTCTTGCAAAATTGTAAGTCAGAGCTGTTCTTTGCTGTGTATCAGCAAACCATACTTTATACTTTAAAGGAAGGGTAGCTTTGAGAACAAAAAGTGTGATACTGTCTTGTTTTAAAACAGGTGAGCAGTACAGCTGTAGGCTGCTAAAGCTTTTTTTACCTGTTGCTAAATAGTTTTACAAGAGCTGTAGTGACACATGCATGCAGTGAGCAGAAACCCCTGAAACGTCCACCTGTGTTAAACGAAAAGGGAACAGGTATAGATACTTCTAGTCTTTACCAGGCCTTTTTTGTTGGCTGAGAAAAGACTACACTGATTATTTTTTGTTGTTGTTCATCTTGCACACTTGATAGTTTCTATGAATTAAAGAACACCAAAGATGTATTTTTATAAGAATTTTCTACTTGTTCTTTCTCTTCCATCTAGGAGTTTATATATTAGTATTCTGTTTGTATAGCATCAAGAGACTCTCTAGGTATTCCAGTCTCTAGATATTTAGATAGTGCTTAACAGAAATTGAGTGCAAGAGACTATCACCTGGGGACTCACTCACTGCCTCATTTCTTTAAGGTGAAGGTTTGCCTAAAGTGAAATCAGGACACTTAGTAATATGTGGCATTTGAACTTGAGCATGCAGCTTATTTTTTAAGACTTGCAGGTAGAGGTAAACTTGAAAGATGGCCCAATCACACAGATTTTACTCTTCAGAAGAGAATTTGCTGATAGTACCAATAGGCTGCAGTAGTAGTGCATGGTTCGATTCATCAGATTATGAAATTCTGTACTGGTCACAAAAGAGCATATGGTAATACTTTTAACATAACTTTTCCAAGCCATTGGTCTGTTGCAGTCTTCCACTACTCTGATTGTGGCTACACATTTAATGGAGATGCTTCTCCATAGTCTCTTTGCAGCTGCTTATTCCTGATGTGGTGTACTGTTACTTTATGTAGACATAAATTGAAGTGTGACAGGGAGGTGGTGTAGCTAAGCAGTAACCCAGCTTAAAAAAGCAGTTGAAGGTCACTAAGCTGCTGCTGTCTCTGAGATGTTGTCACACAATGAGCAAGGAGATAGTTTTGTTGCATCACTCTACAGCAGGGCACTTGAAGTGTAAGTCCCGTCTGTCTTCTTGCTTCTGCTCCTCTTGCAAGACCAGGAAACCCTATGGTTAAATTTAAATGTACCATCTATTTGTTGAAGGTGTACTCACTTATGTTTCTGCTTGGTGGTGGGTAGTGTTACACAGGGGAGGGGAAAAAACTTCGGATAAATCTAAATTCATTTTCCTTTTTGGTGCTCACTTTTTGTCCTGTAATTTCAGTGTTCCTACCCTGGGTCTCTGAGAAAAGAAAATTATGGGTTTTGAATTTATAAAAATAAAGCTGAACTCCAGCATGCCCTTTAATAGTTTTATTCCCATTACTATTAAAGTATCAACCCTTCAGAGACCAGAAATGAATGCTTAAGGTTTAATGGTTAGTTGCCTTTCCTAGTAGAAAAAGGCATGCTGTATTAAACCTCTTGCCTAGAGCTTCCCCAAGATCCAAACCAGCAGGTTTTCTTTAAAAAGTATGTACCCCTTTAAACTCCCAGCCACTCATTTAATGACGGTGATGAGAGTTCAGCAGCTGTCAACAACAGCATGAGAGTTTAAATAAGACAAAGGTGGACAGTTCCCAAAGATGATGTGGTGATGGGACAGGCGGCAGCAAACAAGAATTGCTACAAGGATTCCTTTGACTCTGTATAATGAAGAAACTTCTTACCTCAAGGGGATCAAACTTTCGAAGAGGTTTCCAGGAGCGGTCCTAGATCTCTATATTTGAAGATATTTAAATGCTCCATCCTGTACAAAGTCTGGAGTTAACTTTATAGAATTGGTCTGACTTCAAGCAAGGAGCTGAGCAAGATGACAGTCAGAAGTCCCTTCCAGCTTAAATTATTCTGTGATTCTAGATATTTGCAGACTAACAGACTCTCAGATGTCCCATAAGGTGTTTTTCACATAAAGGATGGGCTAATTGAGATAGAAAAAGCAAGATTAATGTTTTGCATAGTGGAAATGCTGAGCACTCAAATGGTTTCCATTTCCTTCAAGCTTGCAAGTATTAGGCATGTTTACTAATCAAATCCTGTGTTTTTTCAGTAGGGGAACTATATTGAAGAACATGCTAGTTCATGACTGAGTATATAAATGTACAGCTTTTGCTGACCAGCTTTGGTTCCGGTAGGATGCATTTTAATTTACATGTAGTCATCCAGGACGCAAGTCATCTCTAAATGAATTATATGTGAAAGAAATCTCATAAAAGCTTTTTTCTAAGGTTTGGTAATATTCCTTAAACTGTTTAGAGCAATTGTTTCTCAGTCTACCAAAGTAGATGTAATAACTGACAGATTTGATAGTCCAACCTGAAGCATACCTTTATCAAAATCGAGATAGGACAAAGGTACTTCTCAGTGTATGGAGATTTAAATAGAGGAAGAGTGCTTCTTCTGTTTAGTCATGAACAAGATTGGTCATTTCTGATGTTTCTGATTCATCACCTGCTCCAATGAGCTGGTGGTAATTATGGTAGAGAACAGTGAAATCTGCATGTGGGATATTGGACACTTGCATAAATGCATTGTGTGACTCTAAAAGTTGAGTCAGAAATTTGAAAGGAGAAAAAAGTGCTCTAATGCTAAAGAAAAAAAAAAAAACAGATGAAACAGAATGTGAAAGACAAGTTCTTCTGAGGTTACTCAGAAGAAATGGGACTGAGTTACATCACACATTCTCCCTTAAATTTTATGTAGTGAGGGACAACTTAACCTAATTCAGACAGCTCGTCCTTCCAGTGACATCTTTGTATAAGGAATTTTTTGTCTCAAAGAGACTTGAATTCAGTCCAAATCTCTTAATACAGACTGTGTCTATTGTAGGAAAGTTTAGTTGTTCACATGTATTATGCTCGAATATCGCCTCTCAAAAGCATGCTGAAATACTTGCTAGCTTTTTTGAGGATGTGGGTGGTCAGACCTTGCTCCTCAGTTAACCTTACCCACATTCAACTGGTAGGTGTAAACATAAAAAAAGCTTTTCAGTTCATTGAGGAAAAAAGTGAAATGAAAAGTTTTCATATACAGAAGAAACAATTAAGATCAAAGCTAAGTTAAAAACTATTAGACTTTTCCATATTTGGAGAAAAATATGTGATGTTAAACTAAGTGGATTCTTTTCTGTGCAGTAAGGTCATGGTGGTGCAAGCCACAGTTGCATATAGCTATGAGAGTGACCTGAAAAATCATTTGCTGCTGAGGAGGCAGTGTTCTGTTCCCTGTCTCAGCAGAGGATTGCTTCCCTGCAGAGAACCCCAGGACAAACCTCTTCCAACTATGTGCTTTTTTGCCTTACCTAAGACCAGAACTTTTCATAAATAATGGTCAGTAACAGACTAAAAACACATTCTCTCTCTGAAGGGTAGCTGTAGATCATGCTCTTACTCACTGGCTTTAGCTTGTGTTGTTGGAGCCTTTTGTGGAATTTTGGCATGGGTATTTTCAGCAGTCTAAATTGAAGAATCATTGCATTTAGCAGCCACAGAGCTCACACGTGTGCTAAGGTGTCATTGTTCTAGAAATGCTGCAACCAAAGGAGCAGAGGGCTCCACACTTGCTGCCTCCAGTGGGCTCAGGCTGTCTCTCCTCTCCATCCCAGCCATAAGCTAATGGGCAGGGAAGGTGGAGTTAAAATGCTGTTCTTGTTTTTGAGTGGTTCCTGGAGAGTATCCTCCTGGATAGGTGAACAACTGTATTCTGGCCACAGATATTGTGGGGGGTTTTTTTGTGTCTGTGGGGTTTTTTTTTATCTTCAGCCTTTGAAAAAAATTACAAGGAAGATTTACAGGCCTATTGCTATTTAATGATCTTTTGGCAAAGGATTTCTTTTGAAAACAGAATAAAGGAAAGAAAGATTAGAGTTATGGATGACTTTATAATCGGGAAAAGCCATAGCTTCCAGACTCCAGTGATGTCTCTGACTCAGGAAAGCTTTAGAGAAATGATCCTATTATCTCCCTTGAAACATTTTCTCTTTACAGTCTTTGAATTAAATTTTTGTTGTGAATATTAAAATCAGTAACTTCTAATCTATGTGAATTTAATTTAAATTTCACAAATTAGTAATTAGGAATGGGTTTTTTCCTCTTCCCAGCATCAGTGAGGTGTTACCAATTTAATGAAAGAAAGCAATTTTCATTATACTAATAAACAGAGGATCATATAATGGTTTCAGTGGAAGGGACTTAGGTCATCTTGTTCCAAGCCCCCTGCCATGGGACTTAGATCATCTTGTTCCAACTTTCCTGCCATGGCCAGAAACACCTTCCACTAGATGAGGTTGTGCTGAGGCCCCATCCAGCCTGGCCTTGAACACTTCCAGGGATATGGCATCCACAGCTTCTCTTGGCTGTTCCGGTGATTCACCATCCTCACAGGGAAGAATCCCTCCTGATACCTAATCTAAATCTATCCTCTTGCAGCTGAAAGCCATTCCCCCTTGTTCCATAATAAAATTTATGTTTTAGAAGGACTTTAGAATTCTTAAGTCAGCACTTGAGACACCTATCAAGGAAGGATTGCACCTTGTGTTTCTTTTAGCAGTTTCACGTGTTTGTTCTAGGCGTCTTAAGAATGTTTACAAGGTTTCCACTCAAATCTAGACATTGCTCTCCAGGGAAATTTGAAGTTTTAAATGGCATTCTTTGAAGAATGAATCTCATTCAGTCATAAGCAAGGATGCACGATTGTTATTAGTGTTGCTTTTTAATAGCAATATTTGCATGCAATCTCTAAGTGACATTTTATTTCATCCTAGTCAAAGTATTAACTGCATTAGTAAAGCTCAAGTACAGTGAATTGTGCAGCTGTAGTTGCAGTTACCATTTCATTATCAGAGGCAGTGGGTTTCAGATTTTTCCCTTCAGATCTGCCTTTTAGGAGCACAGTCTGTTGCCCGGGGCTGCAATTAAAACTTGTGATGGCCTTGTAGCCAGCCAATGCTGTCAGCAGCACTGGGGGTTCCAGCTATTGGGGCTGCCCTGCCACTTCATTTCCCATCAGGGTCCCAGTGCAGCCTCCAGGGAATTGCAGTGGGGCTCCTTTTAAGTAACTTCTACATGGTGTTTTTGAATCGCTGGTTTTCAAATTTGAGCATAGCAGCTATGCTGCTTAGCACCAAGCCAAGGCTTTTTCTTCTCATGTAATTGCTTTTCATTCTGAAACTGGAAGGTTATTACCAGGAGGTGCTAATATTTCTATGTGCAGTTTGATAACAGTAGGTGAAAATAATTCTAGACCACAAGTGCCAGGAAGCACAAGTTACAGGTTTGGTTTTGCTCTCATTCTGAAGGATTGACTTTGAATATAACTCAGAAATCTGTTTACTGTCTAAACTAAGAAAAGCTACCTGTGGCTAATGGCCCTTCACAGAGGAAAAAGGCAATCACCTCCCACTCAAAAATATACTGTAAAGTATTTAGAAAAGCAAAATGTACTTTGAATTATACTTTCTGAGCATGAGAGTCTCTTATTTTGAGACTTCAGCTGCTGAGGAACAAAGCAGTAATATCTTTGTTTCATTAATACTTTTCTATTACGAAAAAGACAGTAAAATGTAATGTTTCTGTAACTGCAAATGAAACTACTGGTAAATTTCATTGGGGATGTCTTTTTGTTGAAAGGTAGAGACAAAAAGTGTTTATGAATATAAATACAGTAAGTGGTAAAAATTACAAAGAAAAACACATTCCTTTTCAAACTGTTTGGATATTCTGAAAGCTTGTCATAAAACCATTTTACACCATTAAAACCAGATTCTTTGTTGAATTCATTCACAGAGTAAATAACTGCTGATCTGTGATCATTAATACAAATTAACTTGACTTCAGGTATTTTTTTCTTATTCTAAGAAAAGTGTGTTTTGTTTTGGAATTTCAATTGAACTCTGTCTTTAAGTACTACTGTATCTCTTTACACTTTGATTTTACTTTCTTGCTATTTGGTTTCACTAGAAATGAAGAGTATTTTATAAATATATTGTTGAACTCAGCCCTTTTTATCAAGGGTACAATGTAACACATATATGTAAAAACTAGATTAAGGCTGTATTCAGTAGAAGATCAAATCAGCATTCAAATAGGCAGCTATCACAGAAACTTTACTCTGACATATAAAGTCTGCATAGTAAGCACCTGATCTTGCTTAAGTTTGACATATGGGTAACATCTGCATTATGCTGTTTAGCACAGAACACAGTGGGATTTGAAATTAGGAGGACTGCCTGTGAAAGTTTAGTGACCCAGCACTTCACTTTCTGCCTCCTGCTCATACAGGGGCTTTGTCAGTCCTGTCAATGCCTCTGGCTCTTCTTTGCCAAATCGTGCTTCTTTTATGTCAAGCAGTTAAACTTTCCAAGTCAATTGCACAAATACCAGTTCTGTTCTCCTCTTGATAAACCTTTCCTTGCTTTACCAAATGCCTTTGAGGCACTTTGAGGAGCTTGAGGAAAGAGAGGAGAAGCATTTGTGGTTGTGCCACAATAACGATTTGTCAAGTGATTGTGTGCACTGTGTAGAGAGCACTGTTGGATGACCTCTTGTAAAGTGGGTTATGGGAATATAACTGCACCTGCTTTAGAGTTTTTAGTGCTGTATTAATGCATTAATATTAATAAAATAATCATTAATTAAAATATTAAAATATTAAAAATGTGAAAAAAAAAAATTGTTTTGCCAAAGATGGAGCAGTTTTGTTTTCACACCTCTGCCCTGGAAGGTTTGAAAGTTCAGTGTGCAGCTCCAGAATGATGGAACCACCACTCTCTCTAGTTTGATTTACAGTCTAAACCACCATTCACTGTTAATGTCACATGCTCAGAAGCACTGCTTAGTTTGTAATTTTCAGTGTACCTCTTCCTACCTCTTCTTTGTCTTCTCATTTTGCCACTCTTTTGAAGTTTCTAAAATAGTCAGCTGATTTCTGTACTGTATTAAAAAGTAATATTTTGGGACAAAGCAGAAGGGAATGTTGGAAGGGGAGCCAGGGGTAAAGATTATAGGATTATTTTAGAGTTATTTTTTGACTTTATATACCATGAGGGGAATATAATGTATGTATTGAAATCTTTTGACACATTCAGATAGCAAACTATATTAGTTTTTGCAAGTTCTTCCTAAAATAAAATGCATTCAACACAATCTCAAGTAAATGGTCACCATTTATTTCGTTTCACCATTTTGTGCTGAAATGGAATTGGGTTTTAGCTGTACTTACTGTCAATACCAATTACTTACATTGCTTACAATTAACAGTCATTTATTTGGCAGTAGAAATAGACCTAAAGAACTCCTTGTAAATGCTTGGTGTTTTTTTCTGTTTCTCCCTTAACTTACACAATCAGTTGTACCAAAAGTCTTTTTGGGAAGACCAGTGGGGAGGGGTAGAAATGTGTGTATCCTCTCTGTAGTACTGGAGCACAAAATTTGCTGCTGTTTATCAAACCTACTATTTTTGTAGAATTTTTTCTGTAATTCCAGTAGAGATGTGTCAGATGGTTGTACCACTTTTAAGAGCTCTTCTAAGCAGTTGCAAGTGTTGTTGTGTTGGCTGTCTAAGGTAGCTTCTCAGTTCTATTAAAACTTGAATCCTAAAGTGCTTGCTAGTTGAAAAATAAGAATTAAAGTTTATTCACAGCTCCTTTTTGTTTTTAAATATGTAGTTTCCATTACTTTGTAGGTAGTTATTACTTCCAAAAGATGTATCATGATGGCTCTCTGTCATATCCATAAAGCTGTTTCAAAATATTGCCTGTATCTTAACTATAGGAAAAATTGAAGTTGCTCATAGCAGGTTGGTTTTGGTGTTTTTCTTGGAGTCTTGATTCATTTTGAATGTGTAAACCCGACTTCTGGAGTAAAAACACTTTCAGCTGATCTGGTTACTTAGTACTAGGGAAGGCTTTGACTTTCCTTTTAGGTACTTTTCAGCTCTTAATCAGAGAATGAGACTAAAAATCTCATTGCTCTTTGGTCTTTATACTTTGCATGAGTGTGTGCTCTGCTCCTCCAAAATGAGAAATAAAATAGTGTTGTCACATGAGGACTTTTACTGGCTTTTGTAATTGAGTGTTTAAAAAAGTTGTCAGGCTTTTGATTCTCTTGCTGAATTGAACAACTTTGTCATTTTCAAGGGATGAATCATTTTTCTTTTTCAATGTTAATGATTGTTGCTGGGTTTTAAAAGTCTATTTCAAAGATAGCTGCTATGGGTGTTAAAGCAGTAAGCATCCCTTCACTGTACCTTATCAGTAAGACATGGTATTAGCTGGCATTTTCTTCTGAGGTGTTATATGTTCCATTTATATTAAAATCCAATCACATAAGCTGAAGGTATAGTTGGTACATTTGTATCTGTCATGTTCTGAATCAGACTGAAAGTTGCTGATGTTCTTTGAACTTTATTATTTATTCAAAGTTACTGATAGGTGCAGATTAATGAAGGGTTTTTTGCCTATTAACTTGTTCAAGTGTCTTGGGCTGAAGTCTCACTGCCTCAGTGAAAATACAGATTGTTTCCCATATCTTTTGAGAATTGTGGAAGATGAAGATGTAATACTCACATTTTGCAGCACATTTGCAATTTAGCTAATAATTAACCAGGAATCCATGTTTTGGGTGCCTTTCTAGTTAAAGATTTGTGGGGACCATACCAGTCATTTTCATATGCAGTGATTTTCAAAATTTTATATATTTCTGTGATTTGTACATGGTCTTTATTTCTGTGCATTTTACATGGTCTTTCAGAGAAATGACATATATATGTGTACAAGTAATTCTAGTAATTCTAATATTAAATGGTATTTCAGACTTCAAACGATGTTATTGTTGTACAGGATGAAAGAAAAACAGATATGGTGATAACTAGACTGCTAGTCTGTCAAAACTGTTCACACAAAGTAGATTTTAAAATGCTATCAAACTTCAGTTTGAGAAAAGCATCTCTAATACTGAATGTCTATCAGCCTAGCTTTATCCTTTGAAAACCTTAACACATTTTGTAGTGAGAACATAGTTTTTAACATAAGACTTTCTGGAAAAGTATTGCTTTTTGAATGGGGGACTGTAATTTTAAATGTTAAAGACTTGTGGGAAAGGAGTTGTTAGAGCTGTGGATCTGTGCTGTCAATTACTGGCCATGTCAGCTACTTGAAGTGTCTTCTACCAAAGCTATACAGGCAGAGTCTTCCTGCCATCCCATCCCAAACTGTAACACTTAAAACACTTGAGACTTTCACTGCATTCTATACATACAGAAAAATCCCCATCTTGTGTACTTCACATTCTTCTCCTTGGTTCACTGTTGGCTTATCTCTAGCAGTGCATTCAGTCTCCCTGACCCTTAATTGCATTCCATAATTCTTTTGTGCCATGCATATGACAACTGCTCTCAGGAAAAACATTTTTGGACTAATGCAATTTGATTTGACACAGCAATTTCTACAGTTTCTGCCTGAAAATGCTATCTGGATTTAGATGCACTAAACTGGTTTGCAGTTCCTTTTAATGAGCTAAACAAAGAAATTAAAGGTCCATTTATGAATGACCAGATACAAGTAACTTTCTTACAGCTTGCTTTATCTTTTGGGATTATTCACGTAAAAGCGGCAGATGAACAGCATAAAACCTTTTAGTTCATTTTCATATGCAGATCTTTTTCTTCTTGAAAAAAGCAGATGTGGATTAGAGAGAACAAACAGTAGCAGTGAAGCATATTTTAATTTATGTTGAGATAAGCTGCTTCTAGGAAAATTTCTTAAATACCAGTAGAGAAAGGTCACACATGGCTTATTTCCTTGTCTTCTGCCATTCACAAAAATTGAGAGACTGGGGGATCTTCACCTATTTTCTTATTTTTTCATCTGCTTCTGAAGGTTGAATGCTAACTGAAAGAGAATATAACCTTTTGAAGCTCATTAGGGTGGCTCATGAAACAATTATTTAACAAAATATGTAAGCCTTTTGATAGATTTGTCCTTATTAACTAGCACAATCAGACAGGTTAAAATGGCGTTTGTACATTCTGTTTTATTCGTACTGTATTATTTAGAAATAGACTTCTTTACAGCTATATATGTATCAAGAAATACCTGTAAATATAAGAATTCTTACTAGAGATCTTAATATACCTTGCCCAAGTGATTCTGTGTTACTATAATATAAAATGTATTAGTAGAAGATATGCATCAGTATGTTACAATAGTATAAATCATCTATCCCTTTAATCTCGGAAGACAGCACTCTTTTTATAATAGTTTCTTGTATAACTGATGTATGTGAGTATATACATATCTACCTTAAGCGAAGCATGGAATAACTATACTATATTTGAATAAAATGTTGCTAGAGTTGTTACAGAAGCTGTGTTGACGACATTGGGGTTTAATTTAAATTTTGGCAGAAAAGGCCAAGGAAACTTGAAGCATATTCTTAATGATTATTGAAGAGTGATCCAGCAATTATGAAAGATTAATACAGAGTAGTCTGGTGGAAGATAAACTGACTTCTCTACTCTTTGGCAGGTGGATGACATCTTAGGAGAAGGAAGTGATGAAAGTGATACTGAAAAAAAAAAGCCTGAAGAGGAAGGTGAAAAACCTCAGACTAGTGCAACAGAGACTCTAGGGAGGAAGGCAGATCAGAGACCTGGATCATCATCATCATCATCAAGTGAAAGAAGTTTAACGAGCAGTGTACCCAGGTATGAATTTTTCAAATGTAAGAAGTGTTAATGTTTCATTGTGTTTGTGCTATTCAGCATGCTTTCTTACAATCTGGTATTTGCAATCTGATGTTAAACTGTATGTAGGCAACTTTCTTGTAAGTGTGTGAAGTTGTCGTGCTTATCTCTGCAATGTTTTGGGGTTTATTTAAGGAAGTGGTCTTAGTAAATGCCTTATTGAGAAGCAGGGTATCACCTGTTCAGAAAGAACTGAAGGAAACTGAACTACACTTCTTTTAAAGTTGTCTCAATCCTGTATCAGATATGTCCTCAGCAGTGTCATTTTAAGTAAAATAAAGCATAGTTTGAAAAGGTTTGGAAAGGTATGCTTTTTTCATCCTGAATTTTTGAGATAGTTTTATGTTGGTCATTCATAACAGTGAGGTTGTTGGGATACTTTTCTACTTAGAAAGAAATTTAAACTTGCTAATCTAAGAGCTTATGTTAAACACGTTAATGAATGGTTCTCAATTTGCAGCCTGTTAATAGTTTTCAAGCTTAAAAATTCAGAGCACTGCAATATAAGGCTTTAAGAATTGCAGCGGTCATCATCCTGTGCTGCAGGGTGATGAAAGTGCAAACATGACTCACATGTGTGTTGTACTTCCTTTCTGCTCTCTAACCAAACTCTGTTCCCAACCATAAGACTTCAGGCTCTAACACATTTTCCTTAGTGAGGATAATATAAGTAGTAGGTCTTAAGAAACTGACGTACATTATTTTAACTTTTCTGAGCTTTCTTCTAGCACACAAAGAAGGTATGAGAGTAACTGCAAAAATTGCCACAGAATGTGATATATAAATGTTTATGGAGAGATTTTGATTGTCGTAATAATGTTGCTGTGTGTTGGGTTTATTGGAGAAAGAGCTACAGAGGAAGCTTGCATGGATTTTTAGTTTATCATGGGTATTTCTAGTCATTGAACTTCTTCAGAAAAAAGACTGAAAGTTATGAAAATTCAATTTGTCTCAAATGAGTAGAAGAAAAATGTTCTCCTCAATGAATTTTGGAAGAGGAAAGGCAAGCGAAGGGTGAATGTTTTAGAACATTGAAGTTCTAAACAACAGCTTGAAGCAGCGAGGCAGGGTGGTGGCATGTCACTGTTAAGTCATCCTAATACTGTGATGTTTCATTGTGTGGAAGATACAGCAGTTTCTGGAAACCAAAAGGAAGAAAGAGTCACATTAAGGAATATTGCTAAATACTATTTCCCAAGTATGGTGTAAAAACATAGAGCAAGTGCATTTGTATTAAGCTTTATTCTATATACAGGAACATTTTGAAGTAAGCTTGGCAATACTTCCTCACTCAGAAACTATATAGACTTAGTAGTGTTCTTGCTGGGATAAAGTCTTTGAGAAGCTTCTTAAGTAACTTCTCTATTTTTGTCCTCACCCACCTCTTAAGAGTTTCCTTGTCAGTTTGCTAAATGGCATTCACGATTGAGCTTGAATGGCGTGCAGGAAAACATACTCACAGAAAATGCTGGTTCAGATGCTGACCCAGTGTCTACTAGGCAGGAAATTCTGCCTGATAAGAAAGGAGCCCGTCATTCTAATTACATTTTAAGTTTGAAGCTTTAAATTGATGTTTCAGTCAGTGTTGTATTTGCTAAAGAGATACCATGTAAGTGGGGTAATGTAAGAACAGTCTCTGAAAAACAGAAGATGAACAAAAAACAGTCCAGATATGATCCAGTACTCCTGTGATCTGGCTCAGTTCATTCCTATTAGAGATGAGGCCTGTAGAGACTATGGGTATCTGCTGCTCCTCTACACCTTTCCAGAAGTTACTGACACTGGAACCATAGCACTTTTAAAAAAAAATCTAGCACTTACATTTAATGTTAGTCTTCAGTCTGGAAACTTACAGAATACCTTGATCATTTTCTAATATCTGCCATTTCTGAAATTCTCAAGCATGGAGTAAAAAAATAATCTTTGAGAAAACTGATAGCTTCTACTGGAGGGAAAATGCAGCCTTTCTCCTAGATCCATTGCTAATTCATAATCAAGGAAAATTGAGCTCAGAGCCTCAGAAATTCCTCAACTGTCCTTTCTAGATTTTTTAGATATTGCTCATTTGCTAGAATTTTAAAAGGAACAGTGATATTTTGATTCCTAAGTGTTTTCTTTCAAATATTATAGTACTTCCTTACAACACCTACTCTTCTAGAAGACAGAGATTATAGTTCTCCTTTCTTCCTTACTGACAGAAAAGACTGCTGCAAACTCCAGAGCAAAATTTTGTTGGTGACATCTTTTATCCCAGTTGATCAAGTAAATTCATTGTCACTGTAACTTTTTTCCAGTTCCCAGTCTTGAGACATTCTACTTTCAGAGTCTCAGGACCTAGGTTTTTTTACAGCTCCGTGCTTCCCAAGCTGTCAGACTCAGATTTGTTATAGTCTGGGATATTTTTCAAAAACAATTTCACTGACAAACCATTCAAAACATATTAAGGGACTATCTGGTATGTGGTCACAGTCTTGTTGAAAATGCCCTTAACAGCCAGCAGCACATCTCAAATATGGCTGACAAAACAATTGTAGAAATTCAACCATATGGCCAAAGAATGACGGTTCCTTGGTTTTCTTACCCAAGCAACTCGTTGTATTGTTTTACTAGTAAAGTTATAACATTATTACACTGAACAGTCTTCCAAAATTCCTTTCTAGATGATGTAAGTATGCTGTTGATTTGATTTTTACAGTATAGAAAATCTGAAGGTCTAAATTTAGAAATACTGGTGATTTAAAGTCTGCCTCCTGGATCATTTGTTGCATTAGCATAGCTCACGTAATCATCAAGCAATCTGTCTGTTAGAGTTTCTGTGTAAGGTCACCCTAGGAAAAAATGTATTGTGTGAAGTTACTTTTAAGAACTACATCTTTCATTATCTCCTTTCCCTTAGAATCGATTTTATTTAAGGGGACACTAAGTGATGTCTGACTGCAAAAAAAAAGGGGATCAAAGTTTCTGTATGTGGTCAGTGCTTGGATGTTCAAGAAAACATTAAGTCCAGAGTGAACAAATCCTAAAGTAAACAATTGCTTCTGTTTGTAGGTGAAATGCAAAAAATGCAGGAAAATGTTGTTTATCTGAAGAAAATTCATATTCATTTTGCTCTCATTGATAAAGCTTCTCCCACATAATGGTTTCAAACTTGTAATCTGAATTCTGTGATGTGTGGTTGTTCTAAACTGCTTATATTTCTGGAGCCATTAGAGTTTTGCCATGCATAATAGTGAGGTCCTTTTGCAAATCTTGTTCAGACTCCCTTGCTAAGAACCAAAGTTCATTATTGGAATTGGCCAGAACTAGAGGATCAGTTCAGTTCATTTCTAAACCTGCACTGTGGTTTTGGCTGTGGGCCTGCCGTGTCAGTGACCATGGGATTACAGAGGAGCATGTCTCATTTTAAAGACTGTTCCTCAAAGCTTATTCCATCTATCTTGGTGTTGCAGAGGCAGCATTTCAGTTAAGCTTTGGTGAATGAGGTTGAATCTTGCAGCTTGTTCAGGGGCTTTATGATCTCTGCATAAATTAAGATTGCTGGAAAACTACAGAAAGTAAATTTATTGATTTTGGCAATGAGGTATTGAATCCCAAATCAATCATAGTATGTTTGGTAGAAGCAGTACCTCATTGTTGTTCCTTGATGTAATTTGGTAAATAAATGTCGTTTTCCTACTTGAATGCATTTAATGCATTTTAATGAGCATTTCACTCTGTTTTAGAGAGATCCAATATGTCTCCTTAACAAAGCAGGAAATCCACTCAGCCTTTAAAGAGAATGTATAGTCATTGAGTAGGGAAAAAACCAGACCTGAATGCTGCAAAATTAGAGATCCTTGGCTGACAACTACCTCCTCTCCCAGTTGTGGAAAATTTGCAGTGATAAGTGGCATTTGTCAGTTTGAAGGTACTTCCCTGGAAATGCTTTTCTTAAGGTGAAGCAAGTTAAGGAAGCTCAACACAGATGATGTGATGGCTCCAGTTTTGTAGATTATTACACTTACAAAGTTTAAAATTGTTTGAGTCGGTTTCAGAGAGCAGCCCAATTTTGTCTCCCATGATTAATTTCCTGTAAGTTCAGTCTAATTCAGCATTCTAAATTAAACATCTGGGAGAAGAAAGCATCCTTCAAGTAATAAGACAATGTGATGAAAATTTTTTTACATAATCAAATTGACTGATTTTTTGCTAGGTTGTTTCAAGTACTTTTTTCTTGGGTTTAAAACTTAACTTATGTGAGTAATGCAACACCTGGATTGGCCAGCATGTTCCCAGTCTGTACAGTACTCTTGTGATTAGTTTAAATGGCTATTTAGATGGGTATTTTGAGGTGTTAAGAGCTAAAACTTTCACCAACTTCATTTTTCCCAAAACTAGTTATTGTATTCAAGCTCCAGAGTAGAAGTTTTTCTTGATTCCTTCTGGTACATTTTTTTCCTTGGCATAACAATTGTTCTCATAGTTACTGCAAGCTAAGGGTATGCTTAATTGACTGAATTTCCTTACATTTCTAATAGTTTGGAAGTAAACAGACTCTTTGGTGTAGTCCACATAAACAATTAAAAATTATTGCAGTTTCAATGAGGTTTTTTCCTCAGAAGCAATGGTGAAACACTCCAGACTGAAATCCAGGATCAGCTTCTAAAGAGAAGTGCTTCTGTTGGCAGCACATCTTGCTGTTTTCACATGAGCCGGCTGTTCTGCAAAATTTTAATGTCATTCCTGTTTGGAAGTGATTTTGATGATGACTCTAAAATGGAAGAGGATTCTGGGCATGCAAAACATAATTTGCTTCTTTATATATTAAAAATAAGTTTTCATATAGGAATGTTTTTATTTGAAAGATCTCTTGTTACCTAAAATTTCCACATGAGAAGGTCAATACTGAGATAATAACAGCTTTTTGAGGCCATTTTAATTAACTTTTTTTTTTTCTCCAAAGGTAGTTTTTATTTTGAAGTATGTGTAGTTCTAAGTACTCAAACCTCTGCTGCATTGAATCAGCAATTTACTTTCGGCTTGCCAGCTAGAAAATTGTGGATCCAGGTTCTAGAGGATTGAATAAATGGAAACAAATGCTGGATCTCAGTTGATAGTTTATGTATCGAGAGTGTGGCTTTTTCAGGCCCTCTTGCAAGTTGTCCAGGTATCCTGAAAACCAGGAGTCCTTCAGCTTGTAATCTTTATCTAATAGGGTAAGGATCTGATCAGTGACCAGCTTCAAAGCTTCATTGGGGTTGCTTTAGGTGACTGAGGGGCATCCCATCCCCATTTAACCACATTCTTTAGGTTATTAAGACATAGGTTTTTTTATAGTTAGTAGTCTTGTTTTCAGTGTTCTATTTAGGTTGATTCTCAGCTTTTTGTCTTTGTCTTTGACATATTTGTGATAAAATTGACCTTTCCTAATTTTTATTTCTAAACTAGTCATTCTTTCCTCTCCTCAGAGAAAAAGCAGTTTGGAGAGATAGGTGGTTTTGCTGACTTAACTTGAGCATCTGTTAAGTTAAATCTTACCCTTTGGTCCTTGTCTTTGTTACAAAGCATGAAAGGTGATTTTAAGAGCAAGCTGTGCCAAGGATGTTTGTACTTGAAAAGTGTAGTTACAGGCTATGCTTTGTTGCATTTGAGTAGCTTTTTTGCACGAAAAGTAGATTTGATTGAAGTGAAAGAGTGTCCAAGCTCTTAAGTGATTCCTTCCCTACAGCAGTCTTTTTCATAAACCTTCAGTAAACACTGGGGAGTTATTCTGAGTGTGTCTTAACTCATTGATCTGTGGAGTTTTAGCTGAAACCTGAAAATTAAGGGTTTTTTAATCAGAAAAGTTTAACAGTATTAGAGTGTAATTGCGGATATCTAGAGAAGTCACTGACAAACTCAGCTTTTCCAATATCATATTGGGTGCATCTTATAATTATCAGTGGAGAATTAAAAAATGCAGTAGGAGGAGTTGGAAATGTTACTATTCAAGCTGCATCTACATGCCAACATGTTTTTGTTTATCAACCTAGTTATTATCTTTAGATCCCTTTTTTTTTAAAGATGCCAGTCATATCACTTTGCTTGTAAACACACTTCTAAAAAAAAGTCATTCTTATACTATGGCCTCACAAATACTATATATAATGAGTAGAGCTTCATTTGCAAGTGAAGTAACATAGTTTGCTATGACAGTCTTTCTTTTGAAGGAGTATTTGAAGGCCTTTACAATAGAGAAGACAAGCATTGAGATGGCTATGACAAATGCAAGTCCTGTAACAGTGCCATTAGAAGACAAAGATTTTTCTTCTCAGTAATGAGGTTAAGCATCATTGGCTTTCATTTGCTTTCTTATAAAATACTAAGTTACTCTGTAATTAATTCAAAACTATTACAGAATATAGTTTTTAAACTCTCTGATAAGAGAAACTGCCTGCTTTTTTTTTTCTTCTTGGTAGAGCAGGATGAGGGATACACCATGACTTCTGCCCTGAGGAAGCTGTCAGCTGCAGGCAGTTACTGTCTATGTGTTTTCTCAGATGGAAGGGCAGGGCAAATAGCTGGGGCTTTTCCACCGTGTGAAGTAATTTCTTAAGAGGAAAACTACTTTTTATGTCTGCAGCAACCAGAAGAACTGTGAGGCTGTTTGTTACTTGTGGCTCAAAAAGCAAGTTACTATGCTGGCCACTTCCTGCTCTTCAGCGTTTCCTCATATGAGAGTTACCAGGCATCTTATGTTCAAGAGCAGAATTGTGGGCAAGTCACTTAGTCAAATGAGGAGAAAGGAGTGCTTCCTGTGGAAAGGGAATGCAGAATTCTACTTTCTTTTTCAGCTTAATATACCAGTGTTTTTCCACTGGGGAGATACCTACCTTCTGAAATAGCTGTGAAGCAGTTTATCTGGATGTTAACATCTGCTCTCCAGTGAGGTTTGCCAGGCTCACTGAATAGGGTTAACAGTATGAAGGATCCCTAACTCCTTAGGTGCCTTCCAGCTGGTCATGGTATTCAGCCTTTAGCTATTTATAGGGTTGTTCATTTCTCTTTAAAGTCTGCTTTTGATCTGGAGGTTTTTTCTTCTCTGAGCAGAAAGGAATACAGGGAGCACACTGATTTGGTCTAAGTCACAAGGGATTCTCTCATTAGGTCTACATTTCAGGTTGTTTAAGGTCATTTAAGGTTTTAGATATGTTCTGTTTCAAAACTACTTCACTGATTGTTTTCCCTTAACATTTCAAGGAATCTTTTTGAATTTAAAATTGAATCGTCTGACTCTTTTATACACGTTATTTGAAATACTGGCATTTGCAAAATGGCAGTAATATTCTACTCATTTATTGTGTCTGAACTGGCTAATATGTCTTTGTTGGATACATTGCAGGAGTTTGCTCAGATGCTTGTTGCTGGATGCTTCTTAAATAGCTTTTCACAAAGGATTCAAAGTTCCATTGCCGTGAAAAGATTATACCAAATTTGCACTGCTTTTTTCTGTATAATCTTCCTAAGAAGTCTTTACTAATAGAAAGGTCTTTTAGGTTTTTCTAGGCTAAAAACGTGATTTTCAAGTTTTATTTCTGAATATTAAATTTAGTTAAGTCTGCATTCTGCTATAATGAATGCCCTGTAAAACTAGAACTCGTTTTGTTTTTTTTTTCTCCCTCTAAAAAGCTGTGAGGTGTATCTATGGCATGTTAAGCTTGGAAGACAAACTTCAAATCATATGGAAATAATTGGGTTGAAAAATGCACATATGAGAGTTATGTCATGATTTTGTGGCATTGGTGTCAGGAGAAGGTGGAGATGTAGAGGGATGTTTCACATCCTTGTAAATCCACAGTAGGCTAGAATGATGCTGGAAGTTACTGGTGGATGGGTGTGCTCTAAGGAGTATAAATCTGTAGTACTATTTTCAGTACACTATTTTATTTGATTGTAGAGATGACAAAAATGTCTGACATGCTAACTAAATTGATAATTTAGGGGACTATTACATTTCTATTTAAAAACAAAGAAAAAATAATTAATTTCTACAAATAAAAAAGTATCTGGGAGATCTGTCACAAGAGAGAACAGGAGAGGAAGAAAGGGAGGTTGGCACTACTTTTTAGATGAATAGAATGAAATTCTCAAATACAAGTTTAAAAAAATCCTCAAAGTTGGAGAAAAGATTTTTCTTCTTCATTTGGTATTCTGCACTATCTACTAGAGTGGACTGTTCCCATGGGGGATTTTTGAGATAAAATCTATATTAATTTGTTAGGTTTTTAATCTTTCCATTAATATCATAATCTTATGATTATCATTAATATCATAAACTTCCACATCTAGTCTGTGTGTCCTTCACTTTTAGATTTTGTGTTTAGTTTTCTTCTGCTGCTGTGGTAGAGAAGTTTTTTATTTTATTCTTCATTTGAACAAATTAAGCTTTATTATTTCATATACAAAAATTCATGTGGACAAGTCTAAAAGCTTATAAATCATCAAGTATAGTTTAAACTATACTAGCTGTTCAGGAAACAATTAGCAAAAGCGTAAAATAAATTGATACATTACTTATTTCAGATTTCTTCAGAGGTAAATCGGAGAGGAAACTATAGGACATTAAGTGGCAAATGTTTGAAAGCAGTTGTGAGAAATGAAGGAGTTTCTGTGTACAAAGTACTGAGCCGAGAAGCCATTGGTCGCAGTGTGGGTACCTTTGGTACTTGAAGGTTGTATCGCCATTAATGTTTCAGCCCAGATGAGGAGTGTGCCTTTGAAGCAATGCATTGGTGTGGCTCCCAAAGGGATACCAGGATTCCTCATTTCCTTTAAGGTCAGTGTAAGCTGGGGTTTCACTCCAAGAGCTTGCTGTGGGCCAGCCACTAATGCACCTTCAATCCAGAGGATGAGCTGAGAGCTCATCCAGAGTAAAACCCCATTTCTGCCTTCATCAGCTGTAGGGCCCACATGCATGAATGCCAAATGTATTGTCTCAGTGCATACAGTGTCAATAGGATAAAAGTAAAGAGGTCACTGGCATTACTGTGTTTAAACTTTTATACACTTAGAGAGTTGGATTCCTTTTTCTTTTATCTCTCTTGATATTTTATCTAGACAGTGAACACAATTTTGCAGTTATTTCTTGGTCATTTAAATGTTGGGACATCTCAATACGCTATTTTAAAATTTCAAGTGGTTAAATTACTTAAATTATAAGCATGACACTGATAAATGGTAAAAACAGCTGTATAAGCAAATGAATGCATGGCTCAATTTCTTTAATGAAAGCACTTAAGTAGATGAGTCATTCATATCTTCAGGCTTGTTAATGATTTTAATGGCTTGAAGTTTCAAGCTGTTACTGAAAATATACCTACTACAGCTTCAGTTAAGTTGCAGCTAAATTACAGCTGTGTTTCTGGCTGCTGATTAGTCTTGTTGGTAAACAGTGTGCATCCAGTTGTCAAGAAAACAAAAAAAAAAAAACTTGAGAAAAGGAATCTGAATATTCAGTATGTAGGGGAAAGATGACGTTGCAGTTTGCCTCTTTTTTCAGAGAAGTCTTTTTTACTTTCAGAGAAGTGCAGTTTTACAGTTAGCTTTACTCCTATAATGTTGGAGTTACATCCAGTTACACTGAAAAATTACAATTTATATTGGAAAGGCTTCTCTTGGCTTGTATATAAATTGCATTTGCAACCTGCACGACTTAGAAGTGAAAAGCTGCAATAATTTAAAATCCTTTTTTCTGCTTAGTGTGCTTACCTAGGAAAGCAAGCAACCCAACAGATTGGTTATCTGTAATGTGTACAAACATTTTCTTACACACTCAGGGAAGAGCCTAACAGGCAGTTTGTACCATCTTCAGCTTTAGATACATGAGCTGCTGCTGCATTGAGAAAATCAGAAAATTGTATGTGATTCACTGTGTTCTCAGTAGAGTCTTAGTCTTAGAATTATCATAATCTTGGCATTTTCAATGGTCATGTGATGTGTTCTTGCTTGAAATTGTGTTTTATCCACATACAGAAATGTAGGCACAAAACCAAATACATTCAGATGAACTGAAGGAAGTTGTAGAAAGCAAGCCTCTGGAATTCTGTAGAGTTTTTTCCAGAAACCTTGAGTAGCCTCTGAGAAGTTTTTCCTTTTGCAAAATTTTGCAAGGAACCCTCTTCCCAAATGCATAATGATACAGATGACACTCTGGAAACTCGTCCAGCCACAGGAAGCTGTTCCTATTTTCTGTTTTTTTCCACTGTTTTCGGCTCTCATGAGTTGTCCAGGAAGAAGGAATTCAAGTTTTCAGCAGATTTGCAGAGATAGATCACTTAATGTCTTGTCTTTATAATGTATAGCCTGGGTTTGTTCGGCTCTGGTCCTTTCTTCCCTGAGAGTTAATGCATCAGTATGTAGAACACTAGAGTATGCAGTGATTCATTATGACCACCACAGCCACACCTGGGAAACAATGGATTGGGTTTGAGGCAATGGAGAACAAAATTATGGGAAAAGTAGATCTCATTACAGCAAGTCTGCCCATCTCTGTGTTTTAGTGCTATGGTGGTGGAGGCAGGACCAGCATAGTGCTGGGTTTTTTTCTAAAAGTTTTGGAATATATTTCAGTGTAAGATGGGGAGAACAGGCAAGAGTAATGGAGTTCCAGATGTGTTTCTTTAAGTTCTTCTGGCCTTCAGATGGATGCCCCGGTGCTCCCATACCAGAGAAGATGAATAATTTCATATCTCTGCAAGCCTGATCTAGTATTTTCTTCTGCATCAGGTTCTTCATGTGATTGTAAAGTTTCCAGTGTTTGATAACTTCTCTGGTGCTTGAGAAGCATGAAATACTTGTGTAAGAAGGAGTTCTCAAAAGAACTAGAGAGGCAAGGTGATAGTGCTGCAGATTTTAGTATCTCCAAGGATAAAGCCTCTCTGGATAACCTGTGCCAGTGCTTAATCACCATCACAGTGAGAAACTGTTCCCTGATGTTTAAAGGGAACTTGTGTATTTCAGTTTGTGCCTGTTACCCCTTGTCCTGTCACTGGTCAACACTGAGAAGAAGCTGGCTCCGTTTTCTTTACAGTATCCATTCAGGATTTTGTACATGTTCATTAGATCCACACTCAACTCCTATATCAAGAGTGTCTGAGGATCTTGAGACACAGAACCAAAGGCCTTAGTGAAGTACCCTCTGCTTTTCCTTCATTTACCAAGCCAGTCATTTAATTGTAGAAGTGTATCAGGTTGGTCAATCAGTTTTCCCTTGATTAACCTATGTTCACTACTGATCACCTTGTCCTTCATGTGACTAGAAATGGTTTCCTGGATCAGTTGCTCTTTCACCTTCCCAGGGACTGAGGTGAGGCTGACCTTCCCTCAGTCCAGCTCCTTTTAAAGGTAGGAGTTATATTTGCATTCCTTCAGTCGTCAGGCACATCTCTTAGACTGAGAGTGGCCTCACAGTGACATCACCCACCTCCCTTGGCACTCGTGGGTGTATCTCATCAGGGGCCATGGAGTAAGGAATGACCCATTTGCTTAAGAGTCCTTCCCTGTGCTGATCCTCTTCCAGCAAGGGTACCTCTTCCTTGCTGGAGTCTTTCACCATCTTCTCTGGCCCCTGAAGGTTTATCTTGCTGGTAAAGACTGAAGCAAAGGAGGCACTATTACCTCAGCCTTTTTCCATGTCTATATCACTGGCTCCCCTGTCTCATTCAGCAGCAGGCTCATGTTTTCCCATTTCCACATTCTTCCATTTCCTCCTTATGGTACAAGACCATCCATTGTCTTTGACAACTTCAGCATCTCATGGTCATTGCAGCTAAGGCTGCCTTCTGCCTTCCCACCCCCAAGCCTCTGCCTCATTTATGCCTGAGATCCAGCAGAGCAGCTATCCTCACTGGCTTCTCTGTTGCTCGGAATCATTGCTGTGCCGTGCTGTGACAAGAAGGCTGAGGCCAGCATGTGCACTGAAGGAGTGGAGAACATGGAGTAAATATCTGAGCAATGTAACTAGGAGCTGGATACATACTAATGGGCACTGAAGTGCTGGAACTGAGCTTGTACAAATTCAGGTCCAGCACCTCCAAGCAGCACAACTTCCAGACTGGCAGCTTCTTTTGAATAGCTTATAAACCCTCCAGAACTGAGGACAAAGAGGATGTTTCCAGTGTGCTGTCTCTGAAGGACTTGTGTTGAGTGTGTTTTCCATTATTCCACTGCTTTTGCACCCATCTGGGAATGTTCTGCAGAGTTGCAGTACATAAATCTGGGTCATGCAGTGCCCTGGCTTCTATCAGTGAGTCTCAGTTTTGCTTGCGGTCTCTTGCAATGTGCTCGTGTTGCACCTGGTAATGGTTAAATAATGTGAGTTTTCTGTTGTCAAGAATAAGCCAGCTTATCCTGTGATACTGATCTCACCTTTGTATATCTTGCTGGGAAGAAAGGGAGGGAAATGATCCTCCCCACAAAGTCTTGTTGCCCCTGTTTTGTACAGGTGTGAAAACTAAGGAGCATTTTTTTGTCAGGATAGTTTTCTGTAAAAATATTTGATACATAGCCAGTTATTAAAAGCTGTTCTCAGTAAAAATATCTTTCTCTAGATACTATTGACACATTGCATCAAAGTATGGAAGAAAGAAGGAGAAATGCCATGTTCTCCCCAGTAGAAAGGCTCATCTTCCAAAAGAGCTCAACAACAGTGACATAAACTTCTACAAGCTTTGAAAGTTTTCCTTCACTGTACTAATTAAAACAACTTCCGATAATTGCTGTCACCTCCTGCGGAGTTTTAGCATTGCTAAATCTTTTTACATTAAAAATAACCACTCAAACTGTTCTATTGCCTGTGTTTGTGAAGTTCTCCTTCCAGCTCTTCATGGATTTAACCTCCTTCATTGTTCATAAAGGAAAATATATGAGCTTTAAGGTGATGCTTTATAGCAGAAGCTTAGAGTACAAGTATAAGATGAATATTAAAGTGTAATAGCTATGACATTTATATTGCTTATCCAAGGAATGTCTTTTTTTCCAGCAAAACACTTTGCAATTCTTTTGAGCCAGGGAACCCTTCTCCATTTCATCACTTTTTAATTTTTACATGGCTGGATGTCTTGGGAAAAAGGTAGGTTTTCCTTGTGAGGATGAGGAAGAATTTGAATTAAGGAATGTAGAAATTTTAGGGAAATTAATAGAAAAGGTGTGAAGTGTCAGGGATGATACCTGACATAAGGAACTGAATAGTTCTCGGGGATCAGAGGAAAGACAACCCAGCAAAATCAAATCCTAAAGACAATAGAGAGGAAAATATGCTCTTGTTAATCAAAATTAGGTGCTCTGGGTTTAAAGCACCACATACCTTGCATGGCAAAGTCATCACTGGAGTTGCTTGCTGCTGTGGTGCACCCATTCAGTGAATAGTACAGCCTTTTCAGGGATAATGGGATGATTGCATTTTCTTTTAGATATGTCTTTCAGTGACTCCCAGTCTTGGAGGAAGAGAAGTTTCTGAATCACACTATTTGAATGTCTTAAAAGTTTAGGTACAGGAACGCTTTAGATAGTCTGTCAGTTACTCCTGCTAGTAGTGTTTTACAGCTCTTTAATTGGTTAGACTTCCCATTATCTGAAGCCACTCTTCTAAATGAATATGCCATAGTATCTTTCTATAAATAAAAAGGTGAATGAATAATTCCCATGGGCTGACTGAGGCATTTATACTCCCTGAATTCCTGAATGTTTATTCAACATCATCTCTCTTCTCTCATCACTCTCTTCAACATCATCTGTCTTCTTTTTTTCCTTAGGCTTCAGAAAGTTGTCATCTGTTTCCATTACATAAGAGCTTTTAGATAATCTTAAGATTTCTGAAAGGACAATTGATAAAACCCTATCTTGATTTTAAAAGGAGACTGTCAAGTCTCTTACGCCCTTCAGAAGACTTCCTTTTAGAAATCAAGGCTCTTACTGCATATGTGTATATGTATTGTATTGTCATTCCTATCTGGGGATCATAAAATACGATTAGACAGAGACTGAAACTCATCATTTCTTACGCAGAAAGGACAAAAAGCTGTGTTCCACTAACAAAAAAATTCAAATTACAATCTCTATTAGAAGAAATTTTAAGTGATTGCTGTCTCGTATATGTGTTGAAGATAAAGCATTTTAAAAGCAGTAGTTTTCATACTGGAAGTTATATATATTGATATAAAGAGACCAGCTTTTAATTATATCAATAATCATAGTTTCTTTTTATCTTAGACAGTTATTTATAAAAATTGAAAAGAGATGGAAATGGGCAATTCTCCCCAAAACCTAGGCATCAGTTCTGAGGGAATAAGCCTGCGTGCAATGGAAAGATCTCTGCAGTTCAACCTGGGCAGTTTTGCCCTGAAGACTCATCAATGAATCTTGAAGGAAAATGACTGTGTATTCTTATTATAATTTCATTTGCTTATCTGGAATATAGTGTTGTATATTTTTTGTGTGCCTATCTAATGCTTTAGAAAAATAATATTACTAAAATCAGGAGATTTAAGAAAGGTATGGTGTGTGATTAAGCAAGCTTTGTGCTTGCAGCTCCATTTGGGAAGCAGGCATTGTTTAGTTTTCTTTACTCTCATTTTTGATGGTGACATTTGAGAGATTAAACAACAATGTTGACAGCCTGTAGCCTAAGGTTTCCTTAGAAATTGTTGATTCTGTGAGGGAAATTAAAGCTGTAAGAAATTCTTCATAGATGCCTTACAGAATACTAAGAAGAGATTACCTTTCCCTACTGCACATTTGTGCCTATTGAAGTATAACATCATGTTTCAGATGAAGTTACTTAAGATTTATTTGACAAATGGGAGAAATGTGTAGATTTCACTAATCTTCAAAAGCAAAGCAGCAAAAAGAATATTGGTCACTAGAGAGGAACCAATGTGAGGAAGCACTCATCAATTCAAAATATACTTTATTTTTTCCCCCTTAAGGAATCTCAGGTTTTTCCAACCAGTTTTCGAGGAGGAAATATAATGTTTTTAAACAAAAATAAGAAGGTAATGTTGCAGATGCAAAACTACAATACACATGGAGCTAACTACTAGTCATATTTGTATATTTTTCTCCTTCACATAAGAATGCTCTTAATCCTGTAGAAAGCAGGAAACTTGTAAACTAGTTTTCAGAAAGCCTCAGAACTGCATAGTACTTTTTCTCTCAAATCCCCTTTTGTTTAAAAAAAAAAAAATTTGCAGTTATATAACATGGGTAATAGTGTTTCCAGAGTGAAGGCATGGAAAAAGTACTAGCTTAGCTTTGAAAGTACTTTAGGATGATGAGCACATGAAAAGGAGCTGCTTTTGCTGTCCTGAGTTTGCAGTAAGAAACTTAAACTCTGTTTTGCAAGACACCGAGGATTCCAACACGAGGGTTGTTGAAGGTAGAGCTTATGGGGGAGCAGCATCTTCATCGTATTCTTCTGGTATCAGTTACTGTTCTGTAATGAAAGGGATTGCATGAGACAAATTATTCCAGAGCTGATCTTTGACACCTGACACTCAAACTTGGGGTTGAGACTTCAACAAAGATGTGTTTGAATAGGAGTTCTTCAGTAAAGCTTTTCAGATGTTACATAATTACCTGAAATTCCAGTCTTCCACTTACTGCACTAACCTTACAACTCCTGTCAAAAGAGATAAGCAATTTCAATTCTTCTGTATTTTTATATCTATTTCTCTTCTTGCTGTATTCTTACATGAAATGCTCTTTCTTCTTTCTGTTTGTCAGAACTGTATCCTGATTTTTTTCTTGATAAAATACTATGTTGAAGTTATTCATGTGTAAAGAAAGTAGAAAAGGAATGCACTGTGCATGGGAATGTTGAGATACTCAACTGGTTCAATCTTCATTTACTGTAAAATCAAAATTCAAAATCACTGAAAGATTGTTGAGAAAATACAGGTCTAACTAGGTGTGCTGCATGTTCAGAGATGCATAAAATACATAGGGAAACAAAGGTGTGCTGATTAAGCTACTGAAGAGAAGGGTCCTTGTTCTAATACTCCTGACAAAAGTACGTCATTGATACAGTGAGCACAAGTGGTAAATGCAAAGTTTGCTTCAGGAAAGATCACAGAAGACATTGTTCACTTCGTTGCTGCTTCTGACACGTTCTGAAATACTTGGAGTTACTGCAGACGTCTAATATAATATCTGTTAAAGAGGAGCAGGCATTTTGGAAAGCCTCAGATCATTAACTGGATAAGGAAAAAAAAATCACAGGAGAGAACTGAGAGTGTGAACTTTCACACATCTAGACTATTAACTGCAGCTAAAATTAACCAAAGTGCTGGTTCACATTTCGATCATCAGACTTCAGTCTTGGTCTTGTATTTCTCTATATTTCCTACAAGGCGCAAATGCACAGCTTGTGCATGTTTGCTCAAAGTGTCAAGCTGCTAAATTTCCATTGCAGGTTTTTTTCCCCTTTTTTAAAATGGAGATGCTTGGTTTCTTAAAGGCTTTTAGAAAGTGAACTGCACAGTGTAGAAGTTCTCAGGTCCAATCAGGCAAACCTTGGCACAGAATTAATGTGCATTGTGAGAGCCTGGGTTGATCTCGAGACACCTCTTTAAAGTATAGCTGGGCCTTTCCCACAGTCCTTAAATGACCACAGTTGTAGGTATACCTGTTACGTCCATGTCAGCTGTCCTAAGAGAACTAGCTCTGCTCACAGCTGCAGCAGAAGAATGGAGTATACATCCAGTGTGTTGCTGACTTGTTGCCTGATCATTGGTTCTGATCTTGTCCTTGTAAACAGCAATATTATCACAGATACCTGGGGTTTTTTCATAAGCAAATCTTACAAAGCAGGTGCCATAGCTGAAGTTCAGTAGGACTGAATGACTTTTGCTGATTTCTCCTATGGTGAGTCTTTTTTGGAAAGAATATCTGAGCTATTTTCTTGTACGGTGTTCCTAAACAACTTGAATAAATGGTTTCTCAGTAACATTTATATCCACAAAACATAAATGTTTTTTCACATCAAGTCTGTCAAATACAAACAGCAGGTGAATTTTTTAACCTTCTTTTCTTTTTGTAAAAGATTTTTTTCCAAAGTCTTTCTTTATGGATATGATGTTGTTTCTTTTGGCAAGTTTCTTAAGCATTTGGTGGTATGAATGAGGTGTTCACCACTTAAACTGTCAGGTAAATCTATTAAGTTTTATGTTAAGAATGATTAAAGTTATTGCAATTCTAAGAAAGTTTTTTTCATTGTTCACCAAAAAGCTGAATGGTGGTGCTTTGAACTTGTGCAAGATACTTTAACATAATTCTGTGGTATCTTCATGTTTCCCTCCACAACATGTAAATCACCAAAAGACATACAAACTGCACAAGGCTGCTTTTTAAGTGGTGGGTTATAAGACTTGTGGTTGTGTTAGACCACATCAGATGGGAAGCTTGAAAATGCTTTGAAATACAGCCTGGTTAGAGTGAGCATCGCCTTTAGCTTCTTTCGCAGTCTAACTGTGAAAATACCTAGAAGTTGTTCAGATGCAATAATACAATATTATTCAGTCCATTTCTGTGTGTGCAGTTATAACTTGGCTTACACTGATACTATGATTATACCTGTTAGTTAATACAGCAATTATAAAACTGAGATCAGGTAAAGAGGTTTCTTTGGAAAAGTGAAAAATAACTTAAAGTTCTCTTATACTGCTTTCAGTACTAGATTTGAAACCTAGTTAGTCTTAATATGTTTTTGATCAAAATCTCTATATACTAAGTCATCAATACCATTTATTGGTCTTGGGGTTTCCTATTTCAGTACTATATAGATCAACTGTCCAAGTCTACACAGCGCTGAGTTCTAACAGTTCTAGTACTTCATTAGAGGGATACACAAGCAATTAAAAGTCTATATGTTACTAGTATGTTACAAGAATTAGGAAAGTGCTGTTAAAGTATATCCTTATTTTTCTCAATTCACTTTAAGACAGAATAGGTTTCACTTGTGCTTTTCAATAGTAGTGTGCTGGTATCTGTAAAATGAACTGGGAATTTAAGTTGACATTTTTTCTAGGGGCAAAAGTTTGAAATCGTAAGTCATCAAGCAGCAGAGTATTTGCCTTGTTCTCTTTGTCTCCTTAAATGTGCTAATAAATGCTAAAGTATGTACAGGAATTGCTGTTATTCTTACATTTCTCTGCTCTAACTTTTGCTGTCTATAATGATTCAGTGACTCCATCTATAACTTAAGAGTTCTGAGTGAAGTAATGTAATTGATTTCTCACTAATGCATCAATGTATTTGAAATAGAAGTCTTTCTGCAGTCATTGCCTTTTATCACTGCAGAGCCATTAACTAATAGCTTCCATCCTGGGACAAGGGAGTGACTAGAGCCTGAGGGAAAATAATTTTCTATAATAAATCTGCAAGAAGCACCAGTCTACAAGAGCTGGATTTTTGTAGAAGCAGACTTTAGAAATCATTTGTTGCAATCATTTTGGGAAGAGTGAGGGCTTGAAAAATGATGAGAGGAATTCATATAATCAGAGAGAGCAGAGAAATGAGATGTGCTTTCTAGCAGAGGATTCTTGTTTAACTGTGAGGCCAGCTGAAGAAGAAAGTACAAAGCAATGAAAAACAACACTTCAGCTTGGAGAAGAGGCCATATGTGGCAGGGATGATCCTGGCACCCTTCCAGGACCCCAAACCTAGGCTTAAGCAGTGATCAAGACTAGTGAGAAGAAATTAGGTCAACACGTTTGTCTTTTCATCTAGCTCTGTTTTTCTTGTGCTTGTGCAGTAGCGATGAGTTTGTCTCAGAATTAAGGATGAGTTTTTTGTTTGCATTAATTAGTATATCACAGTTAAGTGATGTGTAAAATCCACGTTACTGAGATCAAAGTTGAAAGAAAGTGTAGGGATTAACACCTGGGAGTCAGAATAGCCATGAGCAAGTCTGGGGAGCCTACAGCAGAGTTAGGTGCATGTGGTGAAGAAGGAAGAGAGCTTGTGTTGATGAGATTGCAGTCTAACCCTAACCCAGGGTACGAGGAGCTGTCTGACCCCATATGAGAAGCTTCCAGACAAGGAGAACTCTTGATAATATAATGCTACCTCTTGAGCTTCTAGGTTGTGGCAGTGAAGAGTTTTCAGAACAACACACAAAGGGCAGCTAGCTGATGCTGGTTCCCCTAGCCCAGCTGGGAGAGATGCTGTTGTGTGGAACACTTCATTTAGGTATTCCTAGATCCAAAAAATGCCAAAAGTACAATTTAAGTTTGAAGAAATGAAGGCTGCGAGAAACTAGGATAATGGGAAAAGAATTTGGGAGTTACTAACTTGATCAGCGTAATGGTCTGCCACCTTGAAGAATGAGCAGCTCCAGCTCGGTTCATTTGGTTGCCAGGCAAGAGGCGAGAACTAGAACCCTGAGTGACTTCAAAATCTTAAGCTCCTAGTGTTCACTCACAAAGGCAGGAGTAGGAAAACCATTTCATTCTGTCTTCAACTTCAGAGCACTTGTGACACACGAAGTAGACAGTTCCTTTCTCTGATGGAATCTGAATTCCAGTAAAAAACTGGAGCATCAGATGGTTTTGGATCTATTTCAGTTCCTGCACAGGAGTAATTAACAACACTGGGTTCCAGTATCCTGCCTCGCCTCCACTCACATAACAGTTCCCCCAGCACTGTGTGAGTATTTATGGACTTATGACCCCAGCACCACTAGCCCATTCCAGCAGTCCATAGATATTAATGTTGTTTTGCATTGCTGTGGCTAATGGTGTGGCATAAGAAAGATGTAAAGCAGAAGTTCAGGGTGAGGCAAGCCAGTAACATACTGCTTTGGTTTGCATGTTGGTGAGAGAGCTGCACTGGGAACTGAAGAATAGCAGGAGGTTGCCCCTCAGGTAATTTAGGCAGCATTTTTTCCTTTAGTCAGGCTGAATGCTTCAGTGCAATTTATAGGCTATTAAACAATTTATGTTTTTCCTTAGTAATGTGGACATCTAAATATCTCTTGAGAATAAGGAAACCAAGACATACATTAAGAACTGTCAGTGAAGGTTTTTAATCCTTCTTTGTGTTGAGACTTAGGACATTAGCAGGAATACTGTAAGGCAACACTGTTCCGATCAAGAAAAATAGCTGTAGTTTCCCTAATGAATTCTAAAAGTACTCTAAATTCCACATAATAACTAATGTGCATTAATCTTGATCGCTGCAAGTCTTTAATGGCTGCTAAACAGCAGTGTATATCTTCAATTAAAATGCTTGAAGCATGTGCTAAAAATGTTGGTAGAAGAGCAACAGTGCTGCTTCTTAATGGAGGGAGGGAAATCTAGTAATCAAAATGGGTAGATATTCCCATTTCCAAGTAGTTTATTAATCACTTGAACTCCTAATAGGTTCTTCCACTGGGAAAAATACCTGACTGGGAAGTCAGGTATTTTAGAAAACTTGAATTTGCTTCAAAAGACTGTTGTATCAAGCCAGTCTTGAAGATCTATCCCTGCATTGTTGTCAGCCATGCACATGAAAAGCAGAATAGGGATATTTTAATTCCCCACACCACAGTAAATGTTACAGCAGCAAACGTATCCTTTACTGTGTGACTCATGCATGTTGCCACTGCATTGCACAGAAGAGATCCCTGTTTCCTGAGGGAAATGTCTCCTGTTCAGAGCCTCCTTTTGCTGTTTTTCAGACTGTCACTGTGGTTTGAGTGCACCTTAACTATCCCAGTAAGTATTTACTGAAAAACACAATTGAATACATGACAATATATGTTCACATGCAGTGAACCCATCAGACAAACCACATCACGTTAAATGTTCTTGCGAAGTATGTTCCTGCTGGGTAGAGAACCTGTAAAGCTTGCAGATTAACAGAAGAAAGGCATGTCTCAGCTGATGTTGCTCTTTGCTTCAGACCACTGAATGGTAATACCAGAAAGTTTTTAGTGTCCCAGGTGGTAGCAAGGATGGATAAACAGCATCTGAGCAGTGGGGCCAGAACTTCCTGCAAGATCTTGGTTTGTGGCTGAGCTTCTCCTCTCTGCCAGGGCTGCAGACATGTGCTACCGCTCACGCCTGAGGGTCAGCTGTGCAGGCTGAGAAGGAGACAGAGGTATCTGAGTGAGGTCAGCTGTGAAATGTGTTCTGGTAGTCTGGGAGAGGGCCTGTAAAGTGGTTTTATTCCTAAAGTCAAACAGAGAAGTGTCTTGTCCCCTGCCTGGCATTTCAGACCTTGTTCCTCTCCCTGCATCAGTGTGGTCTATCTCATTCTCAGAAAGCAATGAGAAAGAGGACAACTTGTTGCAGTCTTGAGTTTTTGTTACATGTTTGAAATGCTGTGTGTGTCTAGTCATTTGGCGCCAGAGAAACACTTTCTCTCTTGTGCACATCCATGTATCCAGGTAAATTGATGATGGTACTGTATTGGAGCCTATGGCTAGTACCATTACGTGGATAAGACCAGGCTATCATGTTTTAACTCGAGACCCTAAGAACTATACAGCCACACCCTGCCCTGTGTGGTGGAGAACCAAGAAAAAAGTGAACCTATGGCTTCAGATAAGAACAGTTTAATACTTGAAACAAAATAAAATATTATAATAGCATCATAATAATTGTAATGAGAAAGACATAAGTTTAATTTCTCTAAGGGAAACAAGTGATGCATGATACAACTGCTCACCACCTTGCTGCTTCTCCTTCAGCAGCAATCAGTCTCTCCTGTCCAACTCCCTCAGTTTAGATACTGCACATGACGTTCTGTTGTCTGGAATATCCCTCTGGCCAGTTTGGGTCAGCTGTCCTGGCCATGCTCCCTCCCAGGCCCTTGTGCAGCTCCTCACTGGCAGAGCCCAGGAACCTGAAAAGCCCCTGGCTCAGGGTAAGCACTGCTGAGCAACGACTGAGCCATTGGTGTGTGATCAACATCAGTCTCGTGCTGAATTCAAAACATCACACTGTACTGGCTAGTGGAAAGAAAATTACCCCTCCAAGACACAAGCTCAGTAGCTGTCTTTTACTCTGGACTGATGGAAGATAATGAGCTGCTTCTCCTTCAGATGCCTTCTTCATTAATGGTATGGGGAAGACTACTACAGCTGAGTAATACCTTGAATCTGGGTTTTGGACAGCACCATCATAAAAATTGCAGCTTTGCACCAGAAAGTACAGATCAAGTATAAACTGCCTTTGCTAGTTCAAATTTATTCCAGAAATATCGACAGAAAAAATTGTAGAGCAGACTGTAGAGGGGATCAAGACTGTGAGCCAGGAGAGCTGCGATCTGCTGCACTGGGTCGTTTGTCACATTGTAGCTGGTGTGAAAACAACAGGTACGGGGAATTCTCAGCAGTGTGATTCCATTTGGCACATAGGCTGGGGGTTGGCACATGCCTTTTGATCCAGATTGAATTTGTGATGCTCGCTGACCCAGTATTGTAGAGATCCAAATTTAATGAACACAGACCCACTTTTTAGTGAGTTTGTTGGAATTGCACAGTAAAATAAAGATGGGTGGCATTCTGTTTCAAATGTATTGCATGTATTTTTATGCTGTATGTATCATTTATGGTAACCTTATAAAACTGATGTAAAAGTCACATGGTTCTGGCAGATATTCTTACAACCGCAATTCAGACTTTTTTTATTTGTAAACCAAGCCTTGGCACTACTTTGCTCTGTTTCCTTGGTTAGCACAATCAGTGTGCTATCAGCTAAAATTCATCTTAACAATTTAAGAAGCCAGGTAATGTTTGCTGAAGAGCATTCTCAATGCTTGCAAGTGATGCTGGCAATCCAGTCAGGATTACAAGAATTACTTTGCAGTGCTGAGGGTCTTCAAACTGAAGTTGGTTCTCCATTACACTGCACAGGGGTGCCTCCACATACACATTGTGGTTTTGTGAGAAAAATTAAGGCAGTTCGACTTTTCTCAGATAAATCAGTTGATGTTTCTTTTCTACTTCTTGTTTTGATGCATGGTTTTGAATTTTCTAAATTGCCCATACATCTTAGGTTTTTTGCCCACTTTTCATCTTAACTTTTTATTGCATGCAACCATTCTTTAAAACAATGACTCATATTTAGGTCTCTGATGAGGACATTATTTTTCATCGCTATCTGAGACTGTCGCCTTCCTATAACAGAAATTAGTTTGAGGAATTAGTCCATTTTCAAAAGACTTTTTTCAAACCAAATCCCAGTACAGTTGCTGTACAATGCCCACCCAGGCACTGAGAAGGAAGGCTTGAAACTTTGTTTGCTCACTGCTGAGCCTTGGTATATCCTATTACAGCCTCCCAGAGTTACCCAGAACCTCTACAGAGCTATAGAACTACTGTTGTGCTGTTGTCTGACTTTTGTTGTCAGAATAGGTAACATTTGTAAACTAGAAGAAGCTGGAAAGAGAATTGATGCAAACTACAAAGGTCTGGTTTAGCTTTCAAATAGGATTAAGAAGTAATATGCCAGAGTGCATCTGTGCATTTTCCCTTACAAAAGTGTCAGGTAATCTGGCAATCCACATAGTGAAAAGTTTATTTAATTTTCTGTTGTCTTCTACGTGTCATTGACAAGATTATTTGTTGTGTGATATAATGCTGCTATTGTCACCTCTGCCTTTTGAAGAAGTAGTCATATTGCATGTTGTAAATGTCTTATAACTACATGGGTTATTTTTAAACAACTTGCAGTTAATAACTAATATTTTAGGGACACGGTTTATATTTCTGTGATTTAATTACAGAAGCGAAATTGTAGGTTCAACTTTTCAGTTTCCCATTATCCAATTTAATTGTTATCTGTATCTAAATTAGTTCAGTACAGAGAAAATCACACAGTGTTTAATTTTAAAGTTTTATTGCTACGCTGTTTGGTTTTGGAATATCGCAATGTTTAACTGTTAAGAAATCACCATTTTCTTAAAGCATTAATGTTGTTAAGAAACAACTGTTGGGGTGATTTTCTTGTTATTAAACTTCCCCCTTGATCTGAATATTAAGAAAATACAGGCTCATCAATGGGACAATTTTAGCAAAATTTACAAACTATCCTTGTTAAATCCAGAAATTACTACAGTGTGTTACTTTAAATTTTCTGTGACTTCCTGAATTAAAATACTCTCAATTTAGATATACATTGAGTGTTTGGTTTAGAGAAGTACCTGTAAAGCTGTTGTAGGATGGTTTTCAGTTTCCAGAATAGTTACTCACCATTGGAATTGTGCACAGGTGCACTAAATTTTAAAGCAGAAAGGCACTGAGGGTGTACAGAATTTAATTAGCTCTCACTTTACTGTTGTGTTAGTTAAAATACTCTTTGGAGATGTCAGTTGGAATTGGTGGGTGCCTGGAAGAGGTTTTTGTGAGAAGCATTGAAAGCACACTGTTCCTCCAACTGCAGGGGCTCTCTCTGCACCCCGAGGGTGTGCAAGGAACATTTGCGCTACATTTTTCTGCATATTGGATTTCTGGATCATCCTGTAATCCTGCAGACAGCATTGGATGAGTTTTTGAGGAAGTATATGAGTTGTCTGGTGTTCGTTCCTGTGGAGTTAACTAGTGTCCTGTTTGTCCCAGCACGAGCATGAAGTGAAAACACACTGCAGCTTGCCAGCAGTGCTGGGGTGGTGCTGTTTGCTGCTCCCACGGCTGTGCCTGCAGCGTGCTGTGCTCTAGTGCCAGGGAGGAGCACCGGGACAGAAAATCCTGTTCCTGCACAGATGTATGAGGGAAATTGCCAGAGGTTAGACACCTGAGTTACAGGCAGGCTATGGACAATTGCTCACTCTCGTATCAAGTGTAGATAAAAGGGCATAGAATCAGAAAGGGACCTTAAAGATATTGCCATGTATCCCATGTTAAAAAAATATAACCGCAAAACTTGAAACATCTCTGAAAATTTAACCATCTTGTCTGTCTGTCTCATGTAACATGTTAATGTTCACAACAGTGGTTTTTGGTTTGTGTGTTCTCAGAGCTCAAGGCATTGAAACTTGTTAGCCAACTACTGGGCTGCCATCTTCAGAATGGGTCGAAGAAGAGTTTTACTGGATAACCAGCCCTAGTTCTTCATAACTGAAAAATATTTCCAGAGAACTGGAGTTTATCTGAATATGTTGTTCCCATAGTCAAATTCCTGTGGAAGGAAGTCACATTCTAGTTGCATTACTAAATGCCACATTACTTTCTTTCCATTGTGAAAGAAGTTTACAGAAAGCTGTGCTCCAGTTGTGTATGGAAACCAGACCTTCCACATGGAGCTTCAGAGGCGTGCCTGGGGCAGTGTAGGTTGTGTTGCAGGGCTGTGATGATGTTGGAGGGCAGCAGGCAAAATGCCCTTTTCCAAACCCTTTCCTTCCAAACTACATAGGGCTGTTGTGTGAGTGTTCTCATTAGAGAGAAACTTGGCTGTATTTGGTAGCAAATTGAAGTTCTAATTTACAATGTCGATCCTGTAAGCTGATTGCTTGTAAAAAACTAAACCTATTTAGTCTGCAGACTCTGCTTTGTTATTGTACTGGTTTTAGGAGCTATTGAAAAAAGTCAGGTGAACTTGCAAAAAAATTAGAGGTTTACTCATTTATCAGAATAGTGATGGGGATTGTGGGTATTCGGAGTTTGAAGGATATGTGAACATGTATTTAAATACTTACTGTAGTTTTCATTTACAAGTTTGAAAAAAGGTTTGGAAAAGATTTAAATTTGTTTTGTTTAAAACAAGGGTTATGTTGCCCTTTGAGTTCCTTTGCTAATTAGATGTTTCTATTTTAATGTAGCACTGTATTTCTTAAAGAGGTGCTATTGGGATGTAAAACAAACCAGAGACAATCTGCTTTTCAGTTAAGAAGAGTGTTTTTCCAACATTATTTTCAGCCAATTATAAATCAAGGCCTTCAGATAATAGAAGCAAGAAATTCTGGACTTCTTTTACTTTGTTCCCTATGGCACTCTTAAGTGAACTAAATTTAAAGTGAATTCATAAGACTGCAGTTTTCATTCAAACCTGTACATGGGAATCAGATTTTAGTGGTTATTTTAACTGATCAAGAGCTAAACAAATTTTTATTTTCAGGAAATTTTTCTGTGCTATTTTTATAGACATATGCTTTATGCTATTGCAACTTTGTAAGCCTCTCTCTCATCTGGAATATCATTATTCCTCATTAACATTCTGTAGATGAAATTTTCTAAAAACTACTTTTATATGTATATAATTACAAATGTTTTTTTCTTTTCATTTTTAATATCATTGTGAATTACACTTATAGTTTATTTAAATCACTTGGCAATTCACTTAAATAAGTCAGACTTTTTGAAATGTAGTTCTCTTTTAAAAGGATTTTTCCAGCATATGAACTGGTGGGCCTGCTAATACTGAGTATTACAAAGCAAAAATACTTAATGCAAAGGAAAAGGAAATCTGGATTGTAGAAGTTTTTTCACAGACTTGTCAAATATTTAAAGCTCTACATTTAGTGTTTTGGCAGTTGTTCATACGTGAGGTTAAAGATACTCAGTTATTGTCGATGTGCTTGGCTTTTAATAGCAGTCAAACAAAATTTGTTATAAAAATGCAAATCAGGCTAATGGAAACCTGCAATGCTGCTGAATCATTTTCTCTAAATAGTAAGAAGGAATCCTGTATGAGCTTAACTTTTCCACTCAAAAGTGCTATACACTATGGCTCTGAAACTGGAAATGATGAAGAATGGGCACAAGACAGAGGAAAATAGGCATTTTACATCATTTGTTATGTTAATAGATACACTGCCGTGGGGATATACTGCTTTTTCTCTGAAGGCAGAAATTATTAACAGAATAAAGAAAAAATGCAGCTCTGTGTTCCTGATGTCCTTCCTACATACTTCTGTCAGGGTTAGCTTTTTATTTGATACCATAATACTCATTTAAATGTTTTTTTTGAATACCTGTGAAGCTGCAGTTTACAGTACACAAATACTGAAAGATTTTTATATTGTAATAAAAAAAATGCTAACATTCAGAAGAGGTTTTTTTGTTTTATTCTGTAGAGAACTAATACTTAGCTCTGTTTACTTTTTTAGGATTTTTTCATGTTTTTTTCCTCCCTGTGAGTGACTAATGTTTCATATCGAGATTGAACAGACCTGTCATTCTAGCCTTGCTAAAACAACAAGAACTGACAAAACAGATAATGGTCAGCCTTTTGGATTTCCAAAGATACTGTTTAATACAACTGAATGAGGGATGAAATGTGGGAGATACATCCATTAAAGTTTCTGGGAAGTCTTTTTGTAGGCTGGAACTTCATTCTTTAATTAATTAGTCACACTGAGTATTTCAGATCCCTGTATTTTGTTGATTGTCCTCACTGAAATCTAGTTACTGTGAAGTACATTGAAATTTTAAAAGATACTTTCCTGCATAAATTAATAATTTCACTACTCTTTGCTGTAATTATTTTGTAAATTTACTGTTCTGCACTTTCAAGAAATAATTAACTGGTAGTGAGGTAATATTTCAGTGAGCTGTTATTTCTTGTATTTCTTCACAGACCCCTTTTTTTTTTCTTTTCTATGAGATCTGTGCTATTGATTTATGTCCCAGTAAACTTTCAGTATTTGGTCGGGCTCTAAAAGCCTGCTTGTCCTGACACATCTTTTAATACAGTATCTGCAGTTGTGTGTACATTTTCCATATGTGTAAATGACAACTGTCAGATTGCTGATTTCCTTTTTCAGTAGGCAAATACCATCAGATTCCATGGATGCTGCCTTACAAACAGATAAATGTTTTCAGCTGCAAGTATTGTGGTATAGATTTCCTTCATGACTTTATTCCTCAGCAGTGCCTGTGTACTTCTTATCCACTACTTGTTAAAGATGCACTACTTGTTTCTTCTTTTGCTGAGTAAGACTCTTTCAGGTTTCTTTAATTCCCAATTAGCTTTTCTTTGCTAATAGTGTCATTAATGCCTGAAATAGCGCTGTGGCTCTGAAGGCTGAAATCGTCACAAAGTCAGCAACTGTTGCTAAGGCTGCATACATTTGTATAGCTTTTAATGAAAATGTGCTGAATTTTTTTCCAACTGGGCATTTTAAGCATGGGAGCTTCCTTGTCCAGACTGCATGCTAATAGAGGCTGTGTGGAAATAATCACTGTTATGCCTGAGAAACTGCTTTTTATTGTGAATTAAGCTACATTCAGTGCCCTGAAACTCCCTCAGCATGCCACAGTTGAGTTTCAGTAGCAAAGTATTCAGGTAACACTTTTACTTCATCCCATTTTTCCTTGTTAGGGATTTAGAGCCCAGAGTGTATCCCAGAGTTTCAGCCTTGTGTCCCAGGAATATTACTTCTACCCCCCTATGCTGAACAGCAAAACCCACCTGACATCAGTGGGTGGGAGGAAGTGCTCTGTAAAGCAGCAGCAATGTCTCTTTTTGTCCCACAGCTGCAGCAGAAAGGGAAGATGAACACAGTACTGCTCACTTCTCATTTTGATTTGGACTTCTATTTTGATTTGGACTTGCCTTCTGACTTCCCGCCACTCTTTGTCCCTCTCCCTGAAAAGCTGAGAAAAGGGGAGGTCAGGTGTTGGTCAACCAGCCCACAAACCAAGCAGTCTGGGCTAATGAGTCCAGTCTGGGCTGAAGAATTCCTCTTTCTTGGAAAACAGCAATAAAAGTGTCTGTATAAATAAAAATTGCTTTGTATTTCAGTGTTGCTTACAAGCTCATAAGCTTGACTGTTAATCTTTGCCTTTAATTCTTTTGGATATGTATCATTCATGTCAGTATTTATCAAAAGTCTTTCTTGCTATGTTATTTCTCCATGCTCTCAGAAGTAACAGGATTATTGTTAAATTACTACTTTTAGCTAAAATAAGTAGATCATTTTGTTAGTTTTTTCATGACTGCAAGTTGGATGCATGCTCTTCTTCATGAAACCCCACCCAGCAAGGAAAGTTATTTGAGAAATGCCTGCCCCTCTGCATGTATTTTTCTGCTTGAAATTTGAACAAATTATCCAGAAGGATTTTGAAGGTGTTTCTACATCTCATTATGAATTCTGTGCAATGCAAAAATCTCAATTTTATTTTTGTCTCAGAAGTACATGTCTGATATAAAATTCCCTTTGGCAAGGAAAAGAGATTTTAGGATTCCACAAATCCAAATTCTTTTGCTTATGGCTACGTCCCAGTTGAAGCGTTAGATTTTCCTTGGAGATCTTTCAGAGCCAGGAACATGATTCTTTCAGCAGGGTATGGTGCACATAAGTTTCCTGTTTAAACTGGTTCGTTCTCCAGAGATAAGAAGAAATGTGTTGTTCAGCCTGGCAGTACTAATCCAAAGAGACACAAAAGGGAAGGATGGGACCCCAAAGTTTGGAAGCATGAAAGTCTAGATGCTGGTGCAGTGAGATTTGGTTAATCAGTTATGGTATTACATTTATAAAAAAAACCAGAAACTTGAATATTTCAAAATCATACAACATTTCATAATGGCTTTCTTCTTTCTTTTGGGATGCAAGAGGAACATAAATCTACTCATTATTTTCAAACAGTCATACTTTCTTCAGAAGAATGGAAGAAACAAATTAACACTATTTTGTTCTTTACACCTACCGCTGACAGTACATAACAGCAATTAAAAAATGAGTTGTGTGAACTGGCTACTGTTAGTTCATGTAAAAGCAAGTGCTGTACCTTTTGTCTAGGCCTGAAAAAAGATGAGTCCTTTAGCCTCACTTCTTCTCATGGTGAATATGAATCTCTCAATAAGCACTGAGACACCTCCATTCATGGGCTTTGTCTCTGTCCTTCCAGGGGTCACAAGCGCAAACTGGATGAAGATGATGCTGCCAGTGAATCCAGTAAAGAATCCAGCAATGAAGATGAGGAAGGAAGCAGTTCTGAAGCAGATGAAATGGCAGCAGCACTTGAAGCTGAATTGAATGACTTCATGTGAGATTCATGCAGAAGACAGAATTTGTAATTATATTTTACTTCTTGTAAACAGATCGGACTTCAGATGAGTCCCTTATGTCAGTACTCAATGTTTTTCCAAAATGTGTGTGTATATTTTGCAAAGCAACTCAAGGGGTGATACGTTATTTTGCAAAATCAGAAATAGATGTTTTTAAGTTGTTTTATTAAAGGAATATATACTTTTTTAAGAAAAAAAAAAAGTATTAAATGGGACATGGTGTGCTATGCCAAAGACATGTTAGGAGCTCTGCAGAACCTTCATGTTTGGGACAGTGGTACAAAGATTTGTGATTAAACACACATCAAGTTTCTGAAAATATTGCAGGCTGTGGTTTATGGGTTACAATATTCAAAAACAGGAGGAGATAAAGGAGATGGAATTGTCTGAGTAGTACAGCAGGAACCTGATGAACTGGTCATCCTTTTCCAGAAATAGAGCTATCAAATATAAAAGAATTTTTGAAATAAAAAAGAACTATTTATATTTGTATAGAAACAGAGAACGTGATATGCAAGCTTTGTGAACTCTGCACTTGACCCACCTGTCATTTGCTTGTAAGAGAATACGTAGTGGTCAGCATTCATGTTTTTAGGTTACTTTGTTGAATAGCTGGGTTCTTTAGAGACATTGTTTAGATTTTTAACTTTCCTTCTCTGTAACCAGAAATTTAGCACAACAGACTGCGTGGTCCTGTACTGCCACAAGATGCATATTCACCCATTTGTGTCGTCTTGGAAGGAACAAACTACTTCAGTCTAGATAGAATTTAATTTCTTTGACAAGAGATCTGATGTAAAGTTTTTGTATATTCTATTTCATATTTGACCCACAAAACAGATTTTCTTTCATTTAATAAAGGTTCATTTTGTATGCTTTGTGTCTCTTTCCTGTTCATTTCCTTCCGTCAAACATAAGGCGCTTTTCTGTATTATCTTTCCTTTATTCTGCATGAAAATGATGAAAAACATTGAAAGCAAGTGCATATTTGTAGATTCAAGCAGGTAGCTGAAGGACAGTAGAGAAACACTGGCTCAAAAGATTCATGGACTCTAACATCTGACTTTTCTCAGGTGTCTTTGACTGGCCTCTGAAAATACCATAAGATTTGTTGCTCTGGTATTGAATTTTTGTGGCTATGGTTTATTCTCAATTGTTAGCAACTGGAGATTGAATCCTTTTAACAATAGGTTTTCAAAAGAAGACTCGTTAGTTTGTATGTCATGGTTAAAAGGAAGTACATTCTGGTGCAGAAGTATTTCATTTTTCCACTTATCAGTAAAACAGACCTTTTCAGTAGAATCTCAGCTGCTTTACAAATAGCACTAATTTTAAAGCTTCATAATGACAGTAAAAGGAAGAGTGAGAAAATATTAGAGCCTTTTCAGATTAATACGCTTTTCCACTTCAGAATGCAAAGTCGGCATCCACAGACAAAAACAGTGGCTTCTGAGGGAAAATGCTCTGTTCCCTGGACATTTCTCAGGTACCACACAGCTGAATGCCACAGTGCCCTGCCTGCTGTAGCTCTCCATGAAAACAAGCAGGATGTCTCCTAGTGATTTTTCATAATATAACAGAAAAAAAGACTAATTCTTGTAAAATGGGAAGTCAAAACACTTTCTTTTTTTTCAGCAACCTGAATGAGGCGACCCCAGCTACCAGAGAATGACTCCTTGCAATTAAATACTAAAATGACAGGGCTTGTGGGGCGTGTTTTGTGTTTTCTTAAAACCTCGCTTGAAATAATGTGAAATAACATCAGCTTTCTGGGTCACTGTGATGCTGCAAATGACTTGACAGCGCAAATTTCAGCAGAGACTTGTTCTGGCTGATGGTCTTTGCCAGTCACGCAACTCTGGGACAGCATTTAAGCTCCGAATGTAAACACAGCCAGCGAGCAAAGCTGGGCTTTGCTGGGTGCTGTGTCCCTGGCACCACAGCTGCCTCACAGTGCTTGTGGCGGGATTCTCTGAGGACAAGCTCTCTGGTGAAAACGGCTGGATCTTCCTCCCACTGTTATTTTATGGATGATGGTTTAACTGGTGGGAGGGGGTGGTCTGGGCAGGAGTCCTAAAAGCCATCAGCACTCTGGTATCTCTTAACAATCCCTGCCCTCCAGTGCTTGGAGTAGGGGGAGCTGGCAAGGGAGGGTTGAGAGCCACCAACTCATTGGTCACTGCCACAGCAGCCCAGAAGACATCAAGCCTGCTTTCTGCTGAAAGTTAGGCTCCTGCTCAATCAGGTGGCTGTGCTGAGTGCACTGGTCACCAGTCTCTGCACAGGTGGGAGAGAGAAGTGGAAACTGAAGATTTAATAGATGGTAAGTTAAATGCCCATTCTAACCTGACAGCAAGAAGCCTGGATCTACAAAGTTGTCACTCACTCCCACTAGCTTACACTTTTTTGAAGGTGCAGGAGTATCCTAGGAAAAGCAACAAACGTGCTTTGTGAAATGAGTTTAACTCTTCATTAAGTGACCTAGATATTGTGACTGGGTGTTTTATCCTGCCTTCCTGCCCTACTTCTGTACATTAGGTAACTAGCAAGGACCTAGTGCCAGCAAGGAGTGCCAGCAAGGGCACTCCAGCAACTGATGTGGAAACCAGATTCCAAGTGAGGCTGTCGAACTCCTTGGGCAGCAGTGGTTCTGAAAGGGTGTGGAAATGAGCACAGAAAGGGCACCTTGATTCATCAAGCTTTCTAAGCATATGCTATCACTGATGGCTAGGAAAGATGGCTCCTAAGGGCTCATGGTTATTTAAGAACTGGTAAGAGCCATCATTTTGATTTAAAGACCAACAGTTTTGCTTTCTCCTTGACTTGCTCTCACCGGTTCTTTAGAGAATGGGGAGACATCACAGCTCCCATGAGGATCATAGAATAGTTTGGGTTGGAAGGGACCTTTAAAGGTCATGTAGTCTATTCTCCCTACAACAAGGATGTCTTTAACTAGATCAGGTTGCTCAGAGCTTGATCCAACCTGGCCTCAAATGTTTCCAGGGATGGGGATGTAGTAGGACTTGTGATAAAAGCAAAAAGCATCACGCAGTGGCCAAGCTTTTCTCCTTGTGCCTGTGCTGGGGACAGGGGAAAACGAGGGAGCTGTTGCTTAGCACTGGGATGCGAAAAGCTCCAAGCATGCAGATACTTCACTGTTGGGTTTTGTGCATATGTGAAGTAGGTCTCGAGTTCTCTCAGTGTTGGATAGTAACATCCTCTATGAAGGGTGGGAAGTCTCAATTTTCCTTCTTGGCACTACTGCTGGCAGAATAGGTGACTGTCTTACAAGTGTGAAAATACACGTACACAAACCTGGATCTGTATCTAAAGATTTCTCAGCTCTGCCTAATTTTACTACAGTGCAGTAGGTGACAAGTCAAAGAATAAATATGTAGTGGTCTTGTTAAGGAAGTGAATCTCACGTAGCTGAAAATTCAGCATGAGAAGGCTCCCAATTCTCATTACCTGCAGGCAACTTTTAATACATTTGTTTCTCTTATCCAACCCCACCTTCTGTTGACATTTCAGAAGTTTTTGGAGCCCAGCATCTAGCTCAGCCTCCTCTCCCTTCCCTCTCCCAGGAACGGGAGGCAACAGTATCCAATCCCCCAGGCAGCATCACCTACAGCAGGCATACATACCTGTACAGAGAGGCTGGAACTACATATCCTGTGCTCCTTCTGCTGACCTGGCTTTGAGAGAGGGAGAGAGAGAGGACCTGTAGTAACAGCAGTAACAAATGGTACAGATAAGTGAAAATACTACCTTTTTGTAGGCTGTGTGTGAGTGCTTGCATGTGGAAAAAGGAACATCTTTCGTCTAGGAATTTATTCCTCAGTGTCATACAGCTCATAACCATAAATGGAAAAACCTTTGCTTCTCGTCTGCCCTCCCATGAAGATCAACCCAATCATTCCCAGCAGCTGTTAAGTCACTGTCCCCAAGAACCAGGCCAGCTGCTTTCCCGGATCTCCTCAGGGCCCACATGAATCCTGTTATCTTTCTCCTCCAAGGAAAGAGTAAGTCTGTTGTCATCAATATATGCATGACAGAATGGCTGAGGTGAGAGTGGACCTCTGGAGGTCATCTGGTCTAATCCCCTACTCAAGCAGGGGGGATCACCTGTTCATGTGCATGTCAGTGTCTGGATGTCTCCAAGGATGAAGAGTCCACAGCCTTTGCTCAGTCATCTCACAGTAAAAATATTTTTTTTTCCTTTTCTTTATCCTTATTTTTTAGGGGAAGGGGAAAGGAAGAAAATGAGCACAAGGAGTAGATTGCTGGCTAAGACAGTGGAGGCATAAAGCAGGTGTGGTACCCACCCCTGAATTTCTCAAGGAGCTGAAACTTTTGGATGCATGATTGCCAGAAGCTTGTTTTCTTTCAAGCCCAGAGCCAGACACTGTACTGGAGAATCCCCTACCACATGTTAGTGAGACTGAGGATTTTAATAAATATGTGATGGGGTTTTGAGGCACTTGAGATTTTATTTGGGAACAGGATTTGAGAAGGATGTCAGGTACCTGGAACATGGGATTGCTAGAACTGTGGAGAAAGAGACATGAACTATAAACCAAGCCCTCTTTTGCACAAATTCTATTTCTGGCACAGCAAATTACTCCTTTCACTCCTCTCATTCTTCGTGACTTTCTCTTTTTCCTGGAGAATGGCAGAAATGCCCCGTGACCTGATCCCAGGGGAGGGTGGGGTTGGCATAGATGCCAACCCCAGAGCACTCAGATCATTTACTTGGCAAGATGGGGGCTGATTTTGACTCAGATTCTGTCTTGTGCACTGAGCAGAGGGTGGGTTTGATGTGTTTGCAGTACTTGACTGCTGACTTGCACAGGCCCTTTTAAACCCCCTGGAGTTCTCATCCCTGCAGGTCTCATGCCCACAGAGCCTGTGCTGCCACCCCATGAGTCAGAGCTCCCTTGGTAGAGGATGATCAATTCTCTTTTCTTTCCACACTCCATCCTAACTGTTCCTGAAAAGACAAGGAAGCCATATCTGGTATCCATATATGGCACTTCTGAAGATCTCCATCCCTAGATGAAGCTGGACTGACATAGTCATGGGGTGGGTTTAGAGGCACTTTAAAGGTACAGCAGATGCTAACTTGAAACAACAGAGGTAAAAGTGCATTTTGTTGCCTTGTCTGTGGGATAGACAGCTGTGTCCATGGGTTCTTTCCATGTGCTGTCCCCTTCAACTGAGCAGTCCTCCATGAGTCAGCACGTCTTGCCAGGAGACTGGGAAGCAGAATGGAGACAGACCTTCCTCCTGAGGCACCACTGCCATCTTCCTGAGCCAAGCTCTCACCACAGCTGGCAGACAGTAACCGTATTGCAGAACCATGTAGGTTTAATAGGCAATGACAAAACACCCATCCTTCTCTAAGTCTGCTCCTAGAGCAGCACAATTCTCTGTCCCTTCCACATCTGCCGGGGAGGCCTTGAAAAAGTGAATCGCAGCAACAGGTCTCTGCTGACAGTAATCATGAGGGAGAAACCTTGACCAAGGACTGTCAGAAGAGCTGGGTCCTCCTTCCTTTCCCTTCTCTACAGGAGACCAACATCTCTTAATCCCCGAGACTGTTTTCCTGTCAGATTTTGGATGATGTTGCTCCTTCACAACAATCAAGCTGTTCTTGCTGAAGCACAAACTACCATTGCTATTGATCAATTGTAAGGGGCAAAGCCTGTAGGCAACAGCCTCCTCCTCCTCCTCAGGCTGCCTTCAGATCAGGCACTGGCAATTTTCTGGCAGGGAGCATAGCAAGTCAGAAAAGCTTCTTATCTTTTCAGATCTACCACTATGGATATGTATGACCCTTTCAGGACATAAGTATTAAATATGTCACTTAGTTCCAATACAAATGGTGCTTGGGAGATTCTCTGTTTTAATTAAGTAGATAAGTCTGGTCCTCAGAGAGCTCAGCATGTCCTTGGGTGAATAATTCAACTTTGTCTCTCATAATCTCATAGCTGCATCCCACAGAAAAGCTTTCTTTTCCTTGACACTGAATACCAAATGAATAACACTCCATCTGATTCCTCTGCTTTTTGCTTTCTGTCCTTGTACCCAAGCTCTCAGCCAGCCTCTCAGACCAAGGGGGGAGCCCCACCACAGGACCCATATGCACGGTGGCCCTGTGCCAAGTCCACAGGACACAGCCATCAGCTGCATCCTCCTTGGGTCTCCTCTCTCCAGGGGCTGCCTCTGGAAGCTGTCACCTCTGAGCCTACCTCACAACAGCAGCTGGGCATCTTCCAGCATCCATCTACTTCACTGACCATCACTTTTCCCTCGCTGGTGGAAAAGACTTTCAAAAGGCTTGCTGGCACAAAGCCCATCTTCCCCTGCATCTGGTTCCTCCTGTCAGCAATCCAAGACACCTTTCTGTGCTTTGGGTTTGGGCACTTTAAATCTCTTTTCTTTTTTTTTTTTTTTTTTTTTTTTAATTCCTAAGACAGCTAAGGGCATGAAAATAGGCCCCTGGTGGGCCATGGGATGGAAAAGAAAGAAACTCAAGAGTCTGAAAGCTGTGCATTACCAGAAGAACTCATCCCTCACTGCAGAGGCTACTCTTGGTGTGCATCCATCTGAGCATTGCCATCAGGCAAGGAAAGGTGAACAAAGGCTGCAGGCTGCTTCCTTACATGAGAGGTCCTCAGTCTGTAAAGGGGAAAAGTGGCCAAAACAGAGGTTCATTAGATTAGAAATTCCCCTCTACAGAATGTGCCCAGGACTGTATCAGCCCAACACCTTCTGCTGTGCTTGTGGCCGGGACCACAGCCCGTGCTCAGGCCGCGGAGCAGAGCCCCTGGTTTGCTTCATGACAGGAGGATGCCCGTGGGTGCAGACTGGGGCACAGCAGGGGTTAATTTCAGCTGTGGCTTTACGTAACTTTTAATTGCCTGCGTTTGACATCCGTGAGGCAAAGGCACCAAGAGCCGCGGTGGAAGTGCTGAGGAGCAAGTCCGTGAGTAATTCCTGATTCATCCCCAGCCTGTATGCCTTACCTCATGACGGGCCTGCCCGCGGCCTTCAGCTGCTCTCTGCTTCCGCGGAGCTCATGGATTCCGCATGCCCGGTGCCACGTCCCTGTCCTCGCTGGACTCCGCAGGCACACACGGCACAGCCTCCCCCACGCCCGCTGAATTGGTGTGAATGGAGCGCGGGGATGCGGCAGCTGCTGCCCGGGAATGTACGATGTTCAAAGGGCAGCCCTGGCCACGGTGCTTGGCTGTGGTGCAGCACAGGCTGAGACACGAGTGGCAGCACAGAAACAGCTGCTGCTTTCAGAGAGCAAACAACAAAAATGCTGCCCGTGCTGGAGAGGGACAGATTGCGACTCTGCTGCAGCTCCCTCACCTCGTACTGCATCCACCCTGGAGCAGCCCCGAGCAGGACATCTCGGGCCCCTCACTACAACACGGTCAGTGAGGAGCTGGAGTGAGTTCAGAGAAGGGCAGTGAAGCTGGGGAAGGGTCGGGAGCACAAGCCCTGTCAGGAGTGGCTGAGGGAGCTGGGGGTGTTTAGCCTGGAGGAAAGGAAGCTCAGAGGGAATCTTATCACTCTCTAAAACTGCTGTTGTAGGAGGCTGTAGCCAGGTGGGGGGTGGTTTCTTTTCCCAGGTAGCAAGGGATGGGTCAAGAGGAATGTACTTCAAATTGTACCAGAGGAGGTTTACTTGGATCAGGAAAAAAATCTTTACTGAAAGGACAGTCAGGCTATCCATCAGGTTATCCAGAGGGAAGTGTTCAAAAGACACGTGGATGTGGCACCAGGAAACACGGTTCAGTGGTGGACTTGGCAGTGCTGGGTTAATAGGTTCAATGAGTTAGGAGGTCTTTTCCAACCTAAACTATTCTATAATTCTATGAGACAACCCCTGTGTGCAGGTCTCTGCCTGCGTTTGGGTGAAGCAGGTCCTCATAATCAGCATGAGCTCCATGCCCTGACAGCCTCAACTGGAATCCAGGTCTTGGTTTTAGGGCACAAAATGTATTGCTTTTCTTAGATCCCCCCCACTTCTTGTCCTTGTGCTGCAAAGAGCTGTGGGACACCATGGAACTCCCAGAGAGGCAGCTCCTGCCTGGTGGAAACTGCTGTGTCTCCCTTGATGGAAACCCTGGAGCCCTCCAAGGAGCTCCTGAGAGCTGAGGAGCTGCTCTCTGGCATCTCTGGAAGCTATTGTGTACCACTTTTCAGATCAGAAGAAAGAATTTTACACTAATTCAGGATCCTCTTCTGGGTCATTGTAGAAGTATTTGGAAAACTAGAGAGCACAAAGGAAAAACTGCTTTCATTGTGCAGGGTTTCATTGTGAGGCCTTCATCACCTTTCACTGAAGGCTCACTGCTTGTAGCTCTCATGCTGTGGTGTTCACTTGGCTTTCTTGGGAGATATTTAGCTAATCATTATAATTCAATACCTTTGTATCTGTAGATACTGCTGAAGCACTCTTGTGACACATGTCTGCTACTGGCTGTTACCAACTCTCTTTCCGCAAACACATGGAGTCTGAACTACAGGAATTTCAATTTGCACTTTAAGAAAATGTGAATTTTTTTCTCTACTCCTTCAGGTTGTGAAGCAAACTTTGAAATCATGTCCTGGCTGCACTGTGAAAAAGCTCAGCAGCTCAGCCAGGAGTATACCCAGTGATTTTTAAGCTAAGCTCACAGCTTTGTGGAGGTTTACATGCAATTTTGAATGTGAGGGGCTATGAATAATAATAGTAGTCTTGAGGCAATGAGGTGTAATGAGGTAAACAATATGAAAATTTCCCACTGAGTTGAAATGAGACTCCTTCAAATCTTTTGTGAAATTTTGACACAGCTCAAAGAAACGTTTTCTAAGGAGAATGTGGGCTGTAATATTGGGAACAGGTTCTTCCAGTGGTAACAAGGATACCGCCTCAGAAATTACATCCAAACGTTTTCAGAGTTGAATATCTTATAAATATATTCTTTATGTTCTGACGTGTGAGATTGGGCACGGGAGGGTGCATCTGTTTTCCAGCAGAGAAGATCTGAATGATGGAGTGTGAAAAGAGGAGCTACAGCTCAAAGATGAAATCTTGCTATAAAGTACCCTACAAAACAAGAAAGCTAGACCAAGATTCAGAATATTAGGGGTGAGAGGGATACAAATCATGCCATACAGCAGTGACTTCGATGCAGTGGCGTGAATATGAGTCCCTCACAAAACTCATGAGTATTCTTTGTTTCAGACAGTTTTTGTCCCCATGAAGACTACCTGAGATGCAGGCTAAGGGTGAAAATCACCTTGGCGGGGGCAATCAGTAGAGTTCCCACTTGCTGTTCTCTTCCTATTATCTTGGCATTTTGAAACTGTCAACATGCAGTTCTTCCTCAGTGCTTTCAAGAAGGTTCAGCTGGCTGCCTGTGTGCATGCAGACTGACTGATTAAAACAAGAGTATGTTCTTGTTTGTATCTGCTCTTCCTCTGTCTTTTCATGCTCTAAACTAGAAACCTAATGTGGCCACCCATGTTAAAATTTCTGTGGTGCTGCACCTGCATGAGGGCAAACCCCGGTACCAACACAGGCTGGGGGCTGAAGAGATGGAGAGCAGCCCTACAGAGAAGGACTTTGGGGTGCTGGTGGAGGAGAGGCTGGACATGACCCAGCGATGTGCACTTTCAGTCTAGAAAACAAATCCTGTCCTGGGCTGCATCAAAAGCAGTGTGGGCAGCAGGGCAGGGAAGGGGATTCTGCCTTTCTGCTCTGCTCTGGTGAGAGCCCACCTGGAGCAATGCATTCAGCTCTTCGGTCCTCAGCACCTCTTGGAGCAAGTCCAGAGGAAAGCCACAAATATGGAACATCTCTCCTGTGGAGACAGACGGAGAGAGCTGGATTGTTCAGCCTGGAGAAGGGAAAGTGTCAGGGAGACTTCATTGAAGCCTTTCAATACTTGAAGGGGGCTTATAAAAAAGGTGAGAACAGACTTTTTAGGAGGGCCTGCTGGGGTAGGGCAAAGGGTAGTGGTTGTAAACTAAAAGAGGATAAATTCAGACTAGATATAAGGAAGAAATTGCTTATGGAGAGAGAGGTGAAACATTGGAACAGGTCGCCCAGAGGAGCTGTGGCTGCCACATCCTGGAGGACATTCAAAGCCAGGCTGAGAAGGGCTCTGAGCAACTTGGTCTGGTTGAAGATGTCCCTGCTTAATGCAGGGAGGGTAGTAGACTAGGTGGGCTTTCAAGGTCCCTTCCAACTCAGGCTATTCTATCATTCTATGAAAAACATCAAGGCCCTGAAGCTGAGCTTCTGCACCAAGTTGATTTGAAGAATAAATTTTGAAAATATAAAAATAGGCTTTTTGCAGCCTGCCTGACAGAGGCAGAGATATTGTGTGGGCAAACTGTTCCAGAACACGGCTGTGCAATGGTTATTAAGAGCTGTACTTCCATAATAACAGTGCTGGGAGCTTTCCTTAGTAAAGAACGATAAGCAAGTCTCAACTTCTTCCTTGCTGAGACCTGGAGGCAGCACTGTGCTTGGTTAGCTCTGGTGCATTAGCCTGTAATAGCTAAGCAATATACTTTGAGTGAAGGTTGAATAATAGTGTTTTCTCTCCCCTCTCCCTCCCCCTCGCACACCACTTTACTTTCAGAATAGCATCTTCCATTGTTGGTTATTGTCATTATCATCTGATTTCCCCAACGACTGCTCTAACCATCATTTCTAGCTTCTGGGCATTAAGCAAAGATTGCTGCAGCATAATTGGATTAATTTAGAGACTGACTTTGAACAGCGTAATTGATTTGAATTTTATTCTGTTTTCTCTAGCCACTTTTTTCACTAAGAATCATGTGAGCCTGTGAGCCCAGGCATGGACTCAAGTCTTCTACAGGAAAATCCTTCATGAGTGGGAGCCCCTCCTTGCTAAGTGAGTACCTTCACCCGTTCTCCATGCATCCCTCCACTAGGGAGGGGCTCCTGCTGGGCTTCATGCCCCTTCCTTCTGCCACCCTTTGCAAGGGTTTCAGGTGCCAGAGGGGCCATGAACCAACTCACTTCTCCACTACCACTGCAGGGGTTGCTTCATGCTGCAGGAAGGGTTTTGTTCTCTGGCACAGAGTCTGTCACTGCTGTGACAAGTGGGCACTGGCCTGCCCAGCTGTCCCCACACGGACCCTGCTTCAGGCATGCTCTGTGGCACTTGGTTCCAACATCACAGGGGCTCTTCCAGATATTTAGCTGCATTGCTGCCGTACCCAGCACAGCAAACCTCGTGTCCTGCCATGGTTTCTGACTGGGTTTTGATTCTGTGTCTCACAGATTGTGGGTGTGGAGTGCCCTGTGGATGCTGCAGCAGGGCCTGTGGGTGCCTGGTCAGGCCCCTAAAGGAGCTTTATAGCCTGCACAATTGTAACATCTGCATGGAAGAAATCTACATGTAAGGAGGGCAGTGTGACTAAGACAGAAGGGGAGGAATAGGTGAATATGGGCAAGGGATAAAGTTTCTCAGGCACTGGGAAGAGGAGTTTTTGTGGGGCACTGTGTGTGCCCAACAGCATCATTTCTGCAGTCCTGTTTTCTCTTCCTGGCTTTGTGCTACCAGGGAGAACCTGGAAAGCTGGAAGCAAAACCCAAAAGGCAAACGATTTGGGCCTCACCAGGGATCCCCAAAACATGCTTCATGGTTCACTGCAAAGCTTCCTTTTTCTTTGCAAAACATCATCTTCTCTTGGTTTTCACCACACATCTTCACTGATTGTTAGAGAAGGTTTTGAATTATAAATTAGAATAATTATGAAAATCTCAACGGAGTAGCATGGCTGCAGACCATCCTCCTGAGTAGCTCTGAGCTCCCTGAGCCATTTCAGCTCCTCTCAGCTGACTGCAGAGGTGCTCAGTGTGTGCCCTTCCTGCTGTGGGCAGGGGTTTCTCTGGGATCTTTGGGCAGTGGTTACCTTGTGGAGGGAGCTGCCCAGGACTAGGACAGGATCCTAGCATGAGTCACTCAGGCTTGTACTACATGTCACAACTTACCAGCTCATGGGACTTTTGCATTCCCAGCAAGCCCAAGGTTGCCATCCCACTAACTTCAGCAGACCCAGGATGTCCTTGCCACACCTTTAAAGAGCACCTGGCTCTCATATTCATGTGTGGCAGCACACTGCTGTGACAACATCCCATCATGCCCTCTCAAAGTAGAAAAGGGATACAACTGTGTTATTGCTTCGCATTCCAGTGCCAAGAAACAGCAGAACTAAAAGCAGTTGGTCCTTCCTATTGTTTTGGTGAAAGGGAATGGTGCTGCCCAACATACAATTCAGTCCTCTGAAAGCCACCAGATTTTGGGCCTGCAGCAAGCTGGTATCCTATTTCCAAATAAATCATAGGTAGAGCGAATGGATACAAGTCAAATACCACTGCCCAGTGATGCAGGGCACTCCCTTGGAAAATCAGCTGCTCCTCAGCTGTCAGCATCTGCTGCAGGCATCAGCCTTGGGGGTGCACGCCCCCTGCCTGCACTGCTGCCTGCAAGTGCCACAAGCAAAAAAAACACCTGTCCTCCTGCTTTTCCATAAAAAACTGCATATGTGCACTGGCAGGTGGAATTTATTCAGCACATCAAGGCCATGATCATTGTAGGACTGTTCATAAAAACATAGTTGCTATAAGACCTACAATAGATTTTCCCACTTCTCTTGCTTGGTATTGTCTTATTATGAAGTTCTTGATGATTTAGTTGAGTTAGAGGGATTTATCCACACTAAAAACATTAGCCTTTTCCTTAGAGTGTTTTGCTGGAATAACATCCAGCAAACTGATGCCCAGGAAGCTTTTCCTTCCAATATCTGGGCAATAGTTCTTAGGGGTCAGCTTTGCCAGCTTTGCCAGCTTTCACTAAACTTGCTGCTTGTACTCCTCAGATGCCAAGACTGTCACAAACACTTCAATCTTTTGTGCTCTTAGCTCTCGTGCTTTTGTAGGAGACACATCTTTAATGATTTTCCTTTTGGGTTTTGCTTCCAGCTTTCCAAGTTCTCCCCAGTAACACAAAGCCAGGAAGAGAAAACAGGACTGCAGAAATGATGCTGTTGGGCACACACAGTGCCCCACAAAAACTCCTCTTCCCAGTGCCTGAGAAATTTTATCCCTTGCCCATATTCACCTACTCCTCCTCTTCTGTCCCAGTCACACTGTCCTCCTTACACGTACCCTTTTTCCATGCAGATGTTACAATTGTGCAGGCTATAATGCACTGAAAGATTTCTTTTCCCTCCTCCACAAACATCTAAATTTATCCCCAACTACCTAGCTAATCTGTCAGGAAGATCCAAATGTCCCCAATGTTTGGGGGGGGTTTGGGATTTTGATTCAGGCTTATCTAGAGAAAACACTGAAAAACACTGAGTTTTAATTCATCCAGCAAGTGAAGCTTGAAGGTGCTCGATGCTACTGTAGGAATGTGCTGCCTGAAACCAACATCTGCTTGCAAACCTGGTGGGACTAATTCAGGTCTGACAGAGTTTTATGTAAGTATTGTTTTACTTTTAATGTCCTCTTTATTCTCATCACTTCTTTAAATCCCAGCAAAGACGGGTTTTCTCACAAGACGATGCCGTGGCACATTCACTCAATGATATTGACTTCCCAGTGGCAGCAGGGGAATAAACCATGAGATTAAACTGTCCAATCAATTGCTCTCCTGCCTGTGTTGTGTGCGTTATTTCCCACTGTGCACATTCAGCGTTACACTCTGTGACCATTAACACAGTGGGTGCTGTTAGACAATGAAATGTTAGACAGCAGCACGCTAATAAAAAGTTTGATGAATAACATGATATCCTCACCAGCAGCTACAGAAGAGTTGGGCTGGGGGAACAGGGGCTGCATGCTTGTACATGGAATAGGGATGTCCATGCTAATAAGCAAATGCTCTTTTATCACAGGGCTGATGTGTAAATGTCGACCTGGAGAGAACTGAGTTTGAGGGAAATATCCCCCTGTATTAGAGAGGTGGACAGAGCAGGCTTTACATCCCAACAAATTGCCTTTTGATGCCGCACAGCTTAACATCTCAGCAGGACATTAATGCCAAAAAATTTAACAAGAATTCTTCTGCACTGCCAAGTTGCCAAGTGTTACCCCTTGCTCCCCAAATCTGCCATTCAAATCTTACCTGCTGCTCTCTTCTTCTCATTTGTGAAACATGACACAAAACTGCTCTTCTTCCCAAGGAGAGGTTTCAGCTTTACAGCTGCCCCGTTAGGGCTTCTCACTCCCAGCTGATACCCTTTCCCACCAATGCTCTTGTACTTGCCAGGCTAGAGAACTCTCATGGGCAGCCTGGATTTGGCAAATCTGGATTTGTAAAACAAGCAGCACCATTTTCCTGGCACAGAATCATTTCTTGTTCGGGAAAGACTTGAGCCAAGGAAGGGAAAGACTGACTTGTGATGGGACGGGAACTAATTCATGCCCAAAAGAGATTCACAGGGAGTGAGAAGCAATCATCCAGCCATGGGCAGGGCAGGGGCATAGGGATGCCACCAACCACAATCAACACATAAAACTGGTTTACCACTGCCTTGTGACATCCCTCTGGGGAGAAGTCAAAGGCTGAGGAAGAGCAGGGGGACATCAGCCACTTCCAGCTGGCAGCTGAAGCTGCCCACTTCTGGCTGTCCTCTCTGGAACATTTTTTCTCAGGTTTTCAATGGGCCAAGTGGAGTTTCTTTCATTGTCTCCTGCAAGATCACTGTGCAAGTTAATGGTGTGCTGTTAAAAGAAAGGGGCTGTTAACATATAGTCTGTCCTCCTCTTTACCTAGTTTCACCTATTCATTTAAGTTTGCTTTGAATTAACTGGTGAAGTCTCTCTATCAACATTATTTATAGGCTTTATGCATTTCAAGACTGCTGCTTTGTTCCTAGGCTGTACTTGTCTCTTAATCTAACTAATCATCTAATACATTTTGAAGCCTTTTCATTCTTTCTCATAAATCAAATTTTGGACCTTGATGAATCCATTTGCTGTGCTGATCTGAATTCTCTCTCTTTCATCAGATCTTCTTCATCTTATAAAGAAGTAAACAGGCTATTCCAGGTGTGCCTGTGAAAAGATTTCATCTATATATTCCAGTCTCATTATATATTTCTCTGGCTATTTTACCTTGTTATCCTGCATTGAAAGTACAACCCCCTAAGATTCTTTCCAAGTTGTTTCTTTGCAGGTTTATTTGATAGTGCATGTCTTAGATTTTTCTATCCCCTTGTGAATTAGAATAGCTTTTCATTTCAATTGCATTTTAATCCATAAATAGTATCTCATTTTCTCACTCTCTCCCTGTATTTTTTATCTGAGTGAGTTCCATCCTATTTATTTCATGTCTCCTTTGTATTAGTAATTTCCCTCAATTTAATATATATGTGACTTTAATTAATATATTCTTTATTCTCCACTCTAGCTAATTAGTAAAAACACAAAAGAACAGATGAATGTTATTTAACAAATGTCTCTGCTAGTGTCCCTGCCAGCCTGTAAGTTGTTAGTTCCACTGTTTGTTTCTAATGTTTAAATTTATTTATAAAACATGTGTGATCATCTCTTAACCCTAGTAAATGATGTTAAAATGAAGATTTTATGGACATTCACATAAAATATTCTACAAATAACTCCAAATATAACAGTAGGAGGAGGTCCTATGAGATGACCATTGCAGTCTCTTTTGTCTGAATAATCTGTATTATAAATTGCTTTCCCAGAGCTGTTTGTTTTGTAATGTTGCTGTTACCTATTAACCTTGACAAAAAGGGGTACTCAGAAAGGCATGGCACTTCTGTGCTTTGCATTATTGACTGTTTTATTTTTAATTCAAATTTTGTGGCTCTGAAAGATGTTGCCTTTCAAAGGAAAAATACATGGTCTTCCTTCTGTGACAAAATTACACCAATATACTGGAAATAAAAAAAATAGCTCCAAAAGCTCCTCAAAGCCTTTTCATAACTATTTGTGTTTACATTTGTCATGGTTTAGGAATTTAGTGCGCCCACTGACAACACACTCCATTTGTGCCCCGCGATTACTTCCCATGCCCCCTCCAATTCTCCCCTGTGTGGACTGGAGAGGAGAACTGGAGACACAAAAGGCAAAAATCATGGCTGGAGATGAGAACAATTTACTGGAAACAGCAATGAGAGAAGCAAATGAACAGAAACAGCAATAATATTAATAACAAAAGTGTACAAGTGAGAGACAGAGTGATTCACATGCAAAATGCTCACCACAGGATCCAACCCATCCACTCCACGCTTCCCCAGTATGGAAAATGAGGTGAGGTGGCACAGAGTAATCTCCAGATCCTAGCCAAGCCCTCTCCTGGCTACTGCAAAAATCAACCCTGTCCTGCCCAGAACCAGGACAGCAGTGAAATTCATCAAAATTCTGTTCCACCTGCTATGGAAGTCGCCTCCATGAAAGGTAAAATATTGGGTTTTGCAGCAAAAATCAGGGTCTTATTTTTTGAAACCTTGTTCAGTTTTTCCAATAACTTATTGAAAAATTATTGAATCCCTCTACAGTTTTCCTTCTTACAAATCATATGTACAAGAATAAAAAATAATTTGGAATGCACTGTAAGCATACTGTCCCAGAATTGCAAAAAAGGGTAATTTTTCTGCTTCAAGAGGAACAAATTGTCCCTGTTTCTCCATTAATCTTTGTATAAGCAATAAATTGATGGACAAGCAATTACATATATTGCTCTGGTTTATCTCCTCCTGGTTTTGTGGCACTCTCTGCTTACAATATCCCAGACTTCACACTATCAGAAGACCTGCATGCTTGTACAGAGAGCACCTGTTCCTCTCTTGGTGTTCCAGGATAGAGCAGGAAATCTGAAAATCCTGAACAATTTTTACTGATGTCTGACCTTCTAGAAAGCCTTGGGCCTTAACAAATTTCTAAAGTTTACATCTGTGTCATGGTTTCTTAGCCCATACTACCAGAGACCAGTTGGGTTTCATTGATCCTCACCAACTAGTGGGAGAAGTAGCATGCTTTCAGATCCCTAGGACACACCTCCCATCCTGATACCAAAGAACTTCTGCAAAATCTCTAAGTGCTTGCAAAACAATTCCTTATCAATATTTCTTTTAATAATGAGGGGTGAGGTGGGGTGGGGGTGTTCCTGTTCAATTGGAAACAGACTAAAACAGCTGCCACATCTCACACTACTATTATTTGCTTATTTAGAGATCACACCTGCATTTTGTGGAAACAGCGCATGGATATGACACATTTCCTTTGCCCCTTTTTCTTTGTTATGGAAGATTTTTCTACACAGCTATTCAGCATCACAGCCATTCTCCGTTCATCATTCATTTCACATCCTTTGTAACTTGTAAATTGAATTGCAGAATTGCTCACACAAACACTGTAAAAAAGATGATTCAAAGTGCATAAAGGTTTCAGCTGAGTATTCCCTGTCTGTACAGACAGTTGTGCTGAGGGTAGTTTTGGAGGGCCTAAAAGAGCATCAAATATTTCCAAATGTTTGCTTCTGCAAAATCAAACTCACAGCAAAAAAAGTGTCAGAAATTCTTTGAATTAATGTAAAATAAACAACGAGACTGAAAAAAATGTTACTGTGGCACATGACTGTCAGTACACAACTAAAGTGGTCCACAGGTAGCGAGAGGTTGTCAGGGTACATACATTTGTTTTAGACTTCAATTACACAGACCAAGTCAAAGACAAAAAAAACCAAAAAAATGTTCTCACTCAATTCAGTGAGTATTCCCACTGAAGAGATATTACTAAATGATAGTGAATAATTTTGCTAGGGCAATTTGACCTTTTTGCTTGTTTCTCCCTGGTAATAAGCAAAGACAATCCCACCTGTTGAGCTGATGAGTAATGGTTCCTTGTGGAAACAATGGTGTCACATGGCAGTACATACATCTCCATTAATCTCCATTAATCACACAGAGAACCATGACAGTTTACTGAATTTTGTTGTTCAGTAAGCTCTACACCAAACCCCTAGACTGCTGAAACATTGTTCAGGAAACAGACCTGCACTGTAAGTTGAAGAAGTAGATGGGAAATCTGCCATACTCCACACAGACCTGCCTAAACCCGTTCTGAGCTTCACTTCCAGCTCCACACAGCATAGTGACTGATTTGATTGGAAACCTGTATCCCTCTTCCTCTGAGGTGCCATCTCACCTATCTGCAGGCTGTCTTGTAAATGCGAGTGCAGTCCCTGGCACACAAGTTTTTTTTAATGCTCATATGCTCTCTTTTTTGAAAATAGTAAAATATTTAAGCTAGAAGAAAGAAAATAAATGGAAACACATTCCCTAAAACCCCAGGAGCTGGCCTGCTCCACTTGCACATTGGCAGACATTTCTTTTTCTTACCTCCTCTGCGGTGAGCTCCTTTCAAATGTGAAATCCTTTTCTGGGTACAGGGTGCAACTCCTGGCTAGTGCTGACTGGGATGGCTCTGTCAGACAGAGCTGGCTGCCAGGGGCTGCAAACACCAAGCCAGAAACACACTCAAGGACCTCAGCTTGTCCTTTAAAACACAAGGCATGGGAAAGCAATCTGCTACCCAGAGTGAGGGAAAGGAGAGTGATGGTCACAAAAAGAGGGACATTTGAAATGCAGTTGATAACTATGCATTGCACTGTGTCCCTCTACGCACAGAAACGGCTGGGAAATCTCTCATTTCCCCAAGGGATGTTGTGAGCTGCTCCAGGCACACTGCCCGGAGCTGCTGCTTCCCAGAGCTCCTGCGTTAACTCTCCAAGACCAGCAGCGAGCGGCTTTGGAAGTGTACAGTCAATTTGCTGTATCAGCTGCCCTGGCAGTCTGATAATTGCAATGGTGAAACCTGAGCCCAGGGATCCAGAAGGGTTTTTGGAACAGGCTTTCAGCAGGTTTCTGACTCCTGTTGTGGAACACCTTCAACATTCACAAAAGAGCAGTGACCTAATTGTGAAAAACTGCTCTCAAAGGCCCTGTCTCCTGTTTGCTGTTTCATGTCATTTTGGTGAATTCTTCTTTAAAGGCATTTTCTTTCCATTTTCTTGAAGCACTATTCTGGCTTTGTACTTACGCCAACAGCCTTTGGGCCTTGTCTGCACAGAGTCTGGAAATCTTTCATTCCCCTCTCCCCAAGCCAACCATGTTCAAACAGCACTTGTGGAGAGGTGCTAATGTGCTTTCCCAGGCCTCTTCAGACATGATTTAAAAGCTGGTACTTAAAAGCATAACACAGAGAAATGCATTTGCAAAAGGATACATTTTTCTTCCACTTGGAGCAGAACTATCTAATTTTCTCTGAGAAACTGAGCCAGAAGTCATTTGACTTTGTGCATTCTAGCTGAGTTATAATTTAATTGGGGATGTATTTTATCTTTGGGGTTGTTTTTAATCTTTTTTTTTTTTTTTTTCACTGCTTCATGTTCTGTGATGGCTCTCCTTCAGACATTACCAGGCTCACCTTATGTCCTCTCCACCTGTGGATCACTAATGCAAGTAATGTGTGATGCATACTGAAACTGGAAGTGGCCTAGGTTCCATTTGGAAGATGGTGCCTTCCATTTTAAAAATAAAACTTTATCCTAGTTTTTCACTGTCAGTTCCAGATTTTCTGTAATATTCAGCTCTTTGGATATTTCACTCTTTCTTCCAAATAACTCAGACAATAGATTTTTCTCCCTGTAACTTACATTCCTGTATAACTAATACCTTAATAGTCAATCTTCTGCAGAAAAATGCTATTCTGTGGTCAAGTTTTCAACTTCCAGGGATTAAACAATCCATTCTTCCTTGCTTCACTGAAGGCTCCTTACTTACTGAACTCCTTTATTTGCTTCTACACCTTTGAATGTGCCAACACTACTTTTTCTTGGGCTGAAGCTGTTCTCTTGCACTCTCGCAGACACAGCTGCCCCTACCTCTCTCCATCTCCTTGACACACTGTGCTGAGGGGTCAAGCAAAGTGGCCATTTAGTGGTAGTTGTTCTGGTGACCTTTATTATTTTCTTACCTGCCTTTAGCCCTTGGAGATAGACCACTGGATCATTTCATATTCAGCCAGCTGAGTCAATGTTTTGGTGACTTGCTACTGTCTCATTATGGCACATCCAGTATGAATCCAACTGAATACAGTTTAGCCTGTGCTGGAGCTTGAGGCGGTGCCTGTTACATCACAAGCATCTTGTGATGCCACAAGCAAACCACTTACTGTGAAGAAAGCAAGACACCTATAACTTTAGGTGTCTAAATCCCAATATGAAATCCATCAGCTTGGATCCTCATCTCAACCCTCACTGAAACCCTTCTGGCAAGGAGCAGGTCTCAAGGTGCCTTCAAGGGTCTGTGCTGAAATGTTAAGCTGCAAACGTTGCTCTAACACTTTCCCTGAGACTAGTTTTCTTCAGGTTCTGGAATATGTTGAGCCTGGAATAGAATAGGTTGAACTTCCATATTAAACACTTTGTAACACAAAGTAGAACAGTTTGGAGAAAATGCCATCTGAACAGCCTAGCCTGAGAAGTGATGGAGAAGTATCTGCCTGCAGACCCTGTTTCTGTAAACTTGTTAATCAGAGCTGCCTGACTGCATGAATTTCCCAGGATGACCTCATTAGGCAGGTGCTTCCACTGTCCCTTTTAAGGTGGCTACATGCCATGTATGTGAGCAGATATTGCTTGTTTGGGAGCTAATGACTATTTGTATGTAAGAAAGAGCTACTACAAAAAACTTGCAGATAGAAATAATTTTCCCTGCTACAATAAACTTCATGTGTTTGTGT